>CADDXX010000455.1:147624-191682 GCA_902810485.1 Alauda arvensis
TGAGCATCACTCAGACATTAAGCAACGTGCCTGGACCTGGGTCATGTCATTTGATCACCAACAAGTTCTGGTGTCAGACAACATCGGGTGGCCCAGTTTCACCAAGTACCACCCAGCTGAAATCCGAGCCTTGCAGTCCCCTTGCCTCACCGTGAAGAAGTCGCAGAGGGTGACGTGTGGGAAAACCTCGTGGGCTCTGTTCTTGCCRCACTGGCGCCTGCTCTCCTTCCAGAAGTCCTGCAGGCGGCTGTGCAGGCGGCCCGTGGGGCACAGGTACAGGGCGTATTCCTGRGGGATTGGGTCATCCAGGGAGGGGTCGTTGCAGTGGGAATGCAGCCTGGAATCGAGAGCACAACGCCGAGAGTGAGTGTGTGTCCTGCGGCTGAAAGCTTCCAGAGCAGAGATCAGAAAAAGGCAATGTGATTTCGTTATTTCCTTACAAATGAAAAGCTGAAATGAAAGCTCCTTTTTCTCTCTGAAGCACTCAATAATGGAGAAATTGGTTTTCTGCTTGTTTTTTGAGGACTTTACATTTTCTTATGTGCCTTCACTTCTATCAGTGTCTGAAAATGAGAGAAAACAAAAAATACCTCTTTGGGGAATTTCTTTTGTGTGTGTGTGTTTTCTTGGTGGTTTTTTTGGTGGGCTTTTTGGTGGCTTTTTATGGGTTTGTTTTTTTTCTTATTTGTTTGGGTTTTGGTTTTTGTTTGTTTGGGTTTTTTGTTTTTGTTTTTGTTTTTTTGGGGGAGTTTTTGGTGTTTTTTTTCCATAGCTGGAAACAAAGGACCAGAGGAGGAAAAAGAGGCAATGAGTGGAACATATTGAAGAATGACAAAATTAAAACTAGCCAAAGATTAAATGAACACTCAAAAAGAGCCTTTTTATTCAGCCCTAAGAAAAGCAAGCCAGACAAATCAGAAATGCACAAGGCAAGGTGAGAAGCTCATGTGCCATGTGATGATATTGTTCACCACATCTTTCACGTGCTGTATGTTTGTCTTTGCAGCTGTTGGATTGGGAATGGTTGTTGGGAAGTGTGGCAGCATCCCTGGAAAAAATTATTTGGAAAGAACATGCCATTCTCAAATGCCTCCTCTGGCTTTTCACAAAAGAAAAGGAAATAGAAGAAAAAAGCAAAAACAACTGAACCAAGAGAAAAAAAAAAGAAAAAATAAAGCAAAACAAAATTCAAAAGAAAGTGCGAGGAAAGACTGTATTTAATGTGAAGGTGAATTAAAACAACAACAAAAAATATCAGTTATCAGCACATGAATGACATATAAATACTCTCTGAGTGTCTTGGTAGAGAGGAAAAATCTTTGTGGCATTCAAAACTGAGAAGTGATTTTAATTGTAATAATACCTCCCTCTGACCATCAGCCTTTCMCCTTACTTTGTGATGGGCCTTTCTGTTGCCCTTCAGATGTTGTTTCTGCACGTGTTTGTAAGTGCAGTCATGGGTTTACAAAAATTTCCCCTATTTCCTTGTTCCTTTCTCTCAGGAAGCTTAAAGCTGAGGAGGATTTTCTGACCAGACCAGCTGGTCCCATGAACTGACTCATTGGTAAAAGTAGCTGTACCTTCTGCAAGTTACCCTGTGTCCCAAAATAAGTACAAATACAAATATTTCTCTCTCTGAGTGAAATAAATGGGAAAAAAAGAGAAAACCCTCAAGAACAGGTTTAGTTTTTTTTTTTTTATGGCAGCTAACTTCAAATTCAGTGACAGGATGAGCACATCAGCAAGGATTTTTAGGCAGATTTAATGTGAAGGCACACCTTAGAAATCATAGGCACTTACCATTTTACTGCATCTTCTACTGTCTTTTGTCCAGTAGCAACCAAGGCTTTTTGCCTAGAAAAAGCACAAAATTGGTTCCTTAGAATACCAGAAAGAAAACTTCTTTAAAGTAAAGGCATTTAGTGACTGTGGTCATCARATCTATTTTCCAGCAAAGGCAGGACCTTTAGCAAGGTTTTTCCTAGCAAATGTTATTGTTCTTGAAGCCTTCCAGACAGCTTTTTTCTCACTGCAAGTCTTTAATTCCTTGAAGATTGGTAACCTGTCCTCCCCATAAGATACCTTTCTTTGTGTTCTGGAGGTGTTTCCTTAGCAGCCTTACTGACTATATGAATTTCCTTGGGGTTAGATGAACCATCCATCCAAGCACTGCAAGAACAGGGTTTTCTTGGTTGGTAGCAAAAAGATTCCAATTCATGGTGCCAGGACCAAGCCCATGCATTAAAACTGAGCAAAACATGCTTAGATTGGGGTTTGAAATCTGGAYTGAGGATCCCCCACAGCCAGCAGAGAGCCAGATCTAAACCAGAAGCTCACTCCAAGATGAGGGATAAAACCTCTCATTTCTCTCTGTTAATGTGACTTCCGTTCTCTGGGGTGGGATTTGATTCACATTTCCTTTTCCAGCTAGAGCTTTCAAAAAGCCAGCTCTGTGTTTCACATGAACAAGTCTTTGTGCCTGAATGCTGGGTGATGGGTGAAGGATTCTGGTGTTTAAGCAGCAGCTGCGCTCATGAACTCCATCTCCACCCCTGAAATGCACCAACAAACTTCTCAGAAGAAACATGAAGGGGAAGTAGAGACAGAGGACACTGGAAAGAAGCTGCTGAATTTCTTGGCATCGGCTGATGTCTTTCCTTCTCTTTTGAGGCCACCCTTTCTGGCCACTGGCTCTTGAGGGCATTGAGTTGTGTTGTCTCCTCCAATTTTTGTTCTTCCTCCATCCCCGTGACACCCAAACACACATCAGCAGTGTGTGCATTGAGCTGCAGGACTCAGGCTCATCCTTATGCTCCTTCCCAGTCTTGTGTCTTCTCTTCAGTGTAAAATTGACACTTGGGCTTGCTAATAACATTTATATTCAACCATTGCTGGCTCTATAGTGGGATTCAGCAGAGATAAGGACAAACATGAGACTTTCCACTCAAAATTTACCTTCTACTTCTCCATGAAGTAAATCAACTCCCACGGCCAGATCGAGGTCTAAAGCCAGCCTGTGCCCTCTGTGACTGAATACTGCACATTTCCCTTCTGTGCCTCTGTGAGCCCTCCTTCTACACCACACCAAACACAAACAGCCGTGTTTCTGTCTCTCTCCTCAGGCAGCCTTTCCTGCTGTGCCTTGGAAGTGTCAGTGGCAGTGATGCCAGGGTTCATAACCACTCACTGCACCRCCAAGTGAGTGTTTTAGCACTCCATGCCCTGCTTCTCTGGCCACCTGGGGACAAGCTTTGAAGCTAAAATGGAGCTTGGCTTCAGCTTTTSTTTACCATGGGGCCTTCAAAATTAAACGTAATAAAAGTGATTCCTGAGGCCATGAGCTGCCATCCTGCTCCATCCCACCTCGTTTTTTCCTCCTCCCATTAAAGAAGGGAACCAAGGTATTCTTCCCATCTCAGCCATATTCCAGTTTTATCATGGACAACTTTCATTTCCTTCCTGGCCTCTCAGTAGCCTTGTTTCACTTATGCTCCTGTGGCTTTTTGCATCATCTTTCCTTCTCTTGTGCTTCTCTCCATCCCTGTCCCCACCTTTTGTCTCATCACATATGTTGGCTGTAGGATTTTTAGCAAGGTTTTTAGAGCCCTTAGCACTAGGGGTGCATTWGGCTGTGACTAATCCTACACTTCCAAAATGAGAAGTGAAAATTGAAAAATAATGCAATAAGTTCTGCATGTACCAATTTATCTCAGAGAGAAGAATAAACCATTGAGAATCTGTAATGAAAGTAGATTAAAAATAAATCTATAGCGAAAATAAGCGGGCTTTTCCCTGAAAGAGAAACTGCTGGCACAGCTTCTTGTGGAAATGTTTTGATCTTAGGCCAGTCTTGACCTTCACGTATTTGAGTTTTGTTCATTGGGGAAATGCTGCTTTGGCCTGTTGRTTCTACATGATGGAAGATTTTGTAGTACTTCCACCCCACCTCATATTTCTCGGGTCAGACCATCTCAAAAGAAACTTTTCAGTACTTTCACTTATGAAATTGAGGGACAAGAGAGACAGCTAAAARGTTTTTTAAAAATGAAGTCMAAATTTTGAAGGTCTTAAGGTCAATAATAGGAAATTAATTTTTTTTAAATTGCTTTTTGATATTTTGTTATCTTACATCAATTTGCACAGTATTTCTGCTGCTGCTTCTTGACTTTGAACAGGGAAGCAAAAAGTCATCACAGTAACAGCAGAAAGKGTTTTGAAKGGGATTGGAAAAGCATCACATAAARCRGAAAAAAAAMMTCAAAAAGTGGCCATTACTTTGGGCTGACCAAACTYACAGTATTAATAGAGAAATGATGAGCCATGTTTTCAGTCCACAGCTAAAATCACACTGTGCTTCACTGGGAACAAGGGACTCAGAGTTCCCTTGTGAGCTGTGCCCATTGTGTCTGACATTGATTGCTACCACAGTTGTTCCCAAAAAACAACACAGCACTTACAAATGGAACCTCTTCCACTGGCTTAATTTTCAGTCAAAAGGTAGAGAGATATTGCTCTTCTTTCTAAAAAATTATTTTATGAGGGGTTCTTTGATGTTTAAATTATGAGATTTATTTTTTGTACAGTTTGAACCAAAATGTCCGTACTTGGCATCCAGAAATTGGAAAACCCTCCCCAAAAMTTGCCTGTCCAACAGGAGAGATGTTTGGGGKAGGAATTATTGGCACTTTTCTTTTRCATKAACKTGTTTACCTGCCACCAGTTACTCTCTCATCCATTGGAGTTGCCAAGAATAGTGCCTCCTTCTTTACTATGACAATTTCTAGGCAGGACATGATTTTTGGAACAAGATCCTGATTCAAGACAGGAMGAAAAATTGACCGATTTAGGGAATCTTGTAAAGAAAAAAAAAGAATCAGTTTCCAGTGACACCATCCAGCAGGAGATTTTTGCCAGGCCTGAAAAACCTTTGGCTAGAAATTATAACCATGTTTAATTCCCTTATAATAAGAGTAATAAGCAGAAAAAAAAAATAAAGAAAAAGAAAAGAAAAAAAATAAAAAAGAGGCTGCATCCCAAGAGCAAACTAGGTTCAACTTCTCAACTCATTGAGAAGCCTTGAGAAGCCTCTGAAAACTCACGATGTGGACAGGCGTGCATCTTTAGATTTACACAGGATTTTAAAATACTGGATATTGAGCAGGTTGGTTTTGCTGTGTGGGCAATGCACACTGCTCTATATGAAATTCAGAGCAAGACAGGTCTGACTCCTGCATGGGAACATCACCCCCAGGAGCAGTACAATCTCCTGATCAAAAAAAAAAAAAACCCAAAAAAACCACCCTGGGCTGCCTGTATCAGGATTTTATGGCCAACACCTCGCACCTTAAATCAATCTCCCTGTGCAAAGGCAGCTGAGCACGCTACTCACGCGAGATGAGCTGGGAATCCTTTGGCCAGGAGAGGCTCGAGGAGGGCAGAGGTGCTCCTGCCCCGGTGCTTGTTGGACACCTTTGCATAGAGCTGTGCCTCAGCCACCGCCATCTCCTCCGTGTCTGCCCTCGCCTGCGCTCAGCGCTGACACAAACTGGGAGGAGGGTGTGAAGGAAGGAGGGAGGGAGTCAGAAAATGAAACAGAGAGAGAGAGAAAGAGGCAGATAAAATTAAAAAAAAAAAAAAAATCCAACCCAACCTCACACCCCTTGTGATCTTTTCTGACAAAAACTGACATCCTGTTTTCATAGAATCTGCGCCTCTGAATTTTTGTCGTAGGGTGGCTGAAAAAGCAAAAGCTTTTCCTACCCGCCCTGGCAGAACAAGATGAGGASCCCAAGGGTAACCACCACAGCCAGAGTGGGCTTGCCAAAGGGGCTGARGTGGAATATTTTAGCTTTTTACTTTAAACTGACTCCTGAAAGCCAAGAAATCCACCTGAGCTGCARCTGCATCAGGGAGAACAAGTGGGGCTGTCCTGCAGCATGTAGGAAGTTTTGTGGAGGCCAAAACTTTCCTTTTGKGCTCAGTTTTCAAGTCCTCCTGCCCAAATCATGTGTGGTTCCTGCTTTGGTCTTCTCAGCCAAAGGCAATGAGCAACCAAACTGTGGAAGATTAAACCCAATGTCCCATCTAGGCATCACACCCCGAGGCTGAGCTTGGAGCATCTCAGGGTGGAAGCAGGGAGAAGAACTTGTCCTTTTCAGTGGTGCCAGTCCCACTGTGGGAGCCTTYGCAGAGCTGCCCTGGCTGGTCCCCAGCCTTTCCAGCATGGGAAATTGGTTGGAGACAGTTTTTTCTGTCCTCATTGCAGTGTTCCCTCTGGAGGACAGGACACCTCTCCCTGAGGACTGAAAGGATCCCCCGAGCTGCTGGTCACCTGAAATGAGCCCTCATGTTTTCCCTAGGGGAAACTATCGCTGAAGTTCCCCTTGRAACACCTGGCCAGCTTGAGCTGGTTCTCCAGCCATTTGGAGAACCACCAGAACTATCTGAAGCCTGGTAGGGAGAGTGTCCCCATTTCCAGGAAAGGCTGCTGAAAGTAAACAGGAGATGATGAAGGATTCTTGGTGTCGTGGCTTAAGTTAACAGGATCATGATGTGGTGTCCTCTCCTTTGGAAGTGCCAGTCTCCATCATGCACAGAAAWGGGACTGAAGAGCTTCTCTCATCTCAGCCATATTCCAGTTTTATCATGGACAGTTCTCATTTCCTYCCTGGCCTCTCAGTAGCCTTGTTTCACTTACGCTCCTGTGGCTTTTTGCATCATCTTTCCTTCCCCTTCTTCCCTCCACCCTTCCCTCTGTCAGGAATCTCTCTTCTAAGTGAAAACAATGCAGCCAAATTATTACTGCTCTTGAGCACTCCTTGCTCAGGCTGAATGTACATTTCCATTTCCTAAATCCCTGAGTACAACTGAATTKATCTTTCAGTAACATGAGACTCTGCCTTTTCAAAAACCATATGCAGGCACGTGGTGAGGGCTAAACCTAAGCAAAGGAGGAGCAAGGCGAGCCTGTGAGCTTTGTGTGCTGAAGAGGTGAAGTCCTGGGGCTGCTGCTCTTTGCCACCCACAGCTCCTGGTGTTCAGGTTTTGACAGAGGACGAGCAAGCACTCACGTGGCGTTGGTGGGGCTCCTTTGCTGAGGGGTTACAGGAAGGTTTGCAGATCCCACAGTGTTGCCTGGTGTTCTTAGGCTAATTAGACAGCGTGCTGAATTTTTATCTCCCCCTTTCCGTAGCCATGCCATCCGGGGCCACCCGATACCCCTCTCCAGGTTGGGTTACACGGGCTGYGGCCGCGATGCCGCGCGCAGCGGCYGGMTGGAAACCCTCCYTGAGCAGAGCTGCTCAGCAAACTCCGAGTTCCCTTTGGGTTGCTTTTGATGATGAAGAAGGAAAACAGTTTTGCTTTTAGCTATGACTTCTCAGGAAGAGGTGAGTGAAGCTTTGGGAGCGTGTGATAGCCTCTGAGTAAGTGAAATGTCGGTGTTTGGCTTGCATGTAATTTAGTTTACACGGCTGTGTTTTGTTTCCTGATGGGCAAATTATGCACCAGCTAGGAGGCTTTTTGGTTTTAATATTTAACAATCATGCTGGCAGATTCTCTACAAAATTTCATTTCTGTTCATTGAGACGTAGTAGAAATTTTACCAAATGAAAGAGCATAAACCTTATTGCTGAAAGGTGAAAAAATACTCCAGGGTATATTCCATTATAGATAGAATGTCACAGATAAAACATGCATTCTTTGCCTAAAATGTGTCACTRTAAGCATTTTCTGGGACTGACTTTGCAAACATGCTGCTTTTGCAGCACACCAGCTCCACTGTCTTTAACAAACCTGGACYTATTTCACACCACTCTGAGTTCAAAAATCTGATTATTTTTGCCATTGTGCAGAACCAGAGTCAGAAAATAGCATTTCAAATCTATTTGCCCCAAATTCTAGTGTAGCTAACTTTAATTTTTTTCCCTGTAGTAAGTCCTCAAAAGTTTACTGGAGTAAAATTCTCCTGAATGAGGATCCTGTCAGGTGCTGTGCATGCATTTTACTGTTTCTTTTGTTTCCTGTTGCAATTATAGAGCAGGGGATGGATTCACACCCCCACTGCGAGTTTTTAAAAGTAGCTCYGGTGCTTAGACAAATCTGAACAAAAATTAACCTCAGCAGTTTGCTGGTAAATTAATTWTAAGTGCTTCTCTCATGAAAATTAAGTACATTAAAATTAACTGTGTCCAGCTCTGAGGTCCCCAGCTGTAGTGGTTTCGTGTTCACCAAACCAAATTTTTCCAAATTTTTCCAAATGTTTTCCAAATTTAGTGTAGTGGTCTGAGTGTCTACCATAATAATTTACCTTTTTTTCTGGTGTGAGGTAGGCTTAAGAGAAAAGCAAAGCAGGCTCAAACTTAAAAGGTATAAAGATAGGTTTATTRACAAACACTAAAAGAAGAGAATGAGAATCAAAATGAAACCTTCAAAACACTTCTCCTCCCCCACACARCTATTCACTTTCCCACTAACAATATAAAGAGACAAAACCTGTGATTTTCAGTCAGTTTTGCCACTTTGAAATAGTCTTTCATCACTTCTTAGGGAGAGGAGTCTCTCTTACATAATCCCATGGAGACATTGCCATAAGAAAAGAACAGTCCTCTGGTGGCTCCCACGTCACGGATCTGCAGCTGCCTGGAGGGAATTCTGCAAATCCTGAAGTCCCTCCCATTTAGCAGCTTTCCCATGGCTGTACTCAGGGGCATATCAGCTTATTTTAGGGGACAGTTTAAGGATAACTGTTCTAGTATAAAACAAAGGTTCTCTTCATCTATCTCCAAAATCATCTTCATCTCAGGAAACAGAGGTYTCCTTTTTCCCTGGGAGCAGAGGACTTTATATCACTTTCTCTTTATCTTCCTCTGTTCAAAAGTCTCCATTAGATCACATCTACATCACCTCACGATTATGACTAGAACTTTGCATCCCCTCCCCAAAAAGCATTCTGTAAGTTGCAGGGATGTTTTAGTCCATTCTCCATGGCCTCACAAGAGAAGTCCAGCCCAAACTAGGCAACTCCTCAATCCTTTCTCCCACTTGGGACTTAACTCTCTCTTTTCATTGACTTCAGTCTCATGCTGTGTTTCTCCACATTTCACTCTGGCTGTTCACTAGGAGAGTGTGATGGGGGGTTTTTTGGGGAAAAGCCTCTACCTGGGCCCCAGTCAGCCTCTCCAGTGGAAARGCCACTTGGGGGAAATCAGGCAAGGCAATCAAACTCACCCAAGCACACAGCCACGGGCCGGCTCAGCAAGGAGAGAGAGAAGGCTCTTAGCCCAGGTAAATTCCAGCAGGGTTTATTCCAGGAGCTGAAGGTAATCAGGATGAAAAAGAGGGATAACGTGTCTGGCTCTGCCTTAAGTATGGTTTTGGGCATCCCGTGACCTTGATGCACAGGGGTGGTACAAAAGGACAGGTGAGGTCATTGACCTATAGGGAAAACAGGACCTGTCACCGGGGTACCACAACCAACAGATTAACAGGGAAAGAAGAAACCAGGGGGGATTTGGACATCAGGTAGGATTACAGCGAGTTACCAGGCCTTGCAGGGGAATCTCCATGGCATCCTTCCCATGGCCAGGCCTTGGGTGTGACCTCCAATGGTTGCAGGAACTCCACAGGAGAGAGGTCAGAGCTTTGCAAGCTCCATCTGGTCAGGGAAAGAGTTAACATCTCTCCCAGGTCTACAGAGGGCCTGATGATACTTTCTAGCGGTGACTGAAGGTGGCAGGGCCAGGCCTCACTGGGCTGGGCAGGGCCAGGCCTCACTGGGCTGGGTGAGGATCTCAAGGCTCTGATTGCTGTGAGGGACACTTGCCCAGCTGCAGGGCCACCTTTGGTCTCAGCAGCATGATCTTTTGCACGGCTGGGCCCCTTCCAGCAAGAGATCTTGGTAGCAGTGGCTGGAGTACGCTGTGGAGGAAAGGGAATGGCTGGGATCATCTTGGGGGCTCAGGCCTGCCAGGGGCCGCGATGGAGGAGCAGCTTCTGGCAGCAAAACGCATAGCCCAATCTGGTCAGGACAGGGCATTCTGTCCTCCTCTCCCTGTGCCCAGGAGTCCCCAGGCCCAGCAAAAGCCTGGAAAAGCCTGGCTCAGACAGGGCTCAGCCCATGGGAGCCAGAGCCAGCTTGCCTCTTCCAAGGCAGGAAGAAAGAGGAAATTTCCCGGGATTCTTSTGATTTTTAGCCTGTGTAGTCCAGAGGAGTATCCCTATTACTTAATTGGCTAATCCGGTTGTGGATTTCAAAGCCACCACTTGTTATGTGGCAATTGYTGTAACTTTCTTGGAAAAAAAATCACTTCCATGCTAAGCCAGCACACCAGCACAGGAAGAACATGGACTGTGCTGGAGTGAGTCCAGAGGAGGCCAGAAAGGTGCTCAGAGGGCTGGAGCCCCTCTGCTATGAGGAAAAGCTGAGACAGTTGGTGTTATTCATCCTGGAGAAGAGAAGGCTCCAAAGAGACCTTGTTGTGACCTTCCAGTACCCAAAGGGGGCTACAAGAAGGTTTAGRTGAGATATTAGGAAGAAATTCTTCCCTATGAGGGTGGTGAGGCCCTGGCACAGGGTGCCCAGAGCAGCTGTGGCTGCCCCTGMATCCCTGGAAGTGTCCAAGGCCAGGTTGGATGGGGCTTGGAGCAGCCTGGGGTTGTAGAAGGTGTCCCTGCCCATGGCAGGGGGTGGTACAGGACGATCTTTAGGGTCCCTTCCAACCCAAACCATTCAGTGACTCTATGACAACATTATAATGACTATTTTCTTTCTTTTTTCTTTTTTCTTTTCCTCTCCTTTTGAGYCAGGTTCAAGAGACAAATCCCACAACTGGAAGTCTTGAAATCATCTCCGTTACAGAAGATGAACCGCCAGTACCACAAATTCAGTTTACCTTCAAGAGATTTTTCTTCATACCACAAGCAAGAGTGGACCCAAGTGCAGATGGATCTGGTAGGGACAATCCAYAGCCCTTTGACCTTTGCAATCCCAGTGGCCACTGTGTGCCAAAATGTGCTTGCCCACAGACCAAGCAATCACATTAAGGAGTAAGGAATACAACCTCTCTCCCTCAGGTGTGAGCTTTGTCAGCTCAGTGATGTGATGACATCTTGTGTCGACTTGCACACTTGAGCGTTTTTCACAGGCAGATTATTCACACAGAAGCAAAAGTTTCACTTTTCAGACACATTTTTTGAATGGTTTGTTTGAAATGTTGCCAGCCTGGAAACYGGTCCATTAAAAATCCTGAATATACAATGCAGCAGCCTTGGAGGATTAGCATGTCCATTTGCTGCTTCCCGTAGRTTTCAAAACAACCATGGGTTCCAACAGAGAACAGGCTGAGCTTCCAGAGTGAAAACAGAGCAATTTAATTTTCTAGTCCATTAACTGCTACAGCTGTCTAAGATCTTTGGCATACCAGACACCAATTCCATTGCCAAAACCAGTTATTCAGCTGCTCCTTAGAGGCTGAGGGAACTGGGATTTACTAGAGAGTTTATAAACCCTTGGAGGAACTCCTTATCCTTGCCTAATTGTACCTGCCAATCTCAATTATAAAGCCTGAGGAATGTGGAAGTGAAGAGCTGTATGAACTAAAATTAAAGACAAGGTTCTGCCAGTTCCTTTGTGCACCCATGACCCAGCTGTGTTTGCTATTTCCCCACAGTTTGCCCTTTGTRTATCAGAATACATTTGAGACAAATGAACCACTCATTATTTTCAGCAGATTCTCTTGTTGTCTTCCAGAYTGGCAATACCAGTAAGTAAAGGTCAGCTCTGGAGGTCAGTAAACAGGTCCATCTCATTAAATGTATTCAKCAGTAACTGCTAATGTTTATTTTAGCTTTAGATGCATTTTTTATACTTGAAAACTCAGGACTCAGCCTCGAGCTATCGAGTCCTGAGCTATCACTCAGTTCTCTTCTTGCTTTTATAGGAAAACTTTGAACAGATCACTTTTTCACAGTTTTTGAGACTCGTTAGAGGATCCTGCTTTTTTTTGCAAATTTAGCTTTCAGTAGTTTTCAGTTAAGCTTCCTTCCAAGTCCAAAGGCACCAGTGACTTTCCTCCTTCTTGTCTTGAACTTCTATTTATGAGCTGCACACAGACAGAACATGTCTGAATTTCATTTTCATCTCAGGACTCAAGTTTTCAGCAGAGGTGCTCAAATGCTTGAAAAGCTCCCAGTGTGATGCAGCCCATGAAAATGAAAATCTGGAGCTCACATTGTTGATTGCATTGAGGACAGGCCAGGTGCTCTGCAGGGGCACAATTCAGACCTTCCCAAGGCAAATGCTCAAGGGATGTCTGAGAGCAACAGCAGCAGCCCCAAAGCACTTGGAACCTTCTCATTCCCTGAAAGAGCAAATCCAAATCCCTTCAGATGAGGTCAGCTCATAAAGTATATCCAGGAGTTACTGATGTCACCTAGTTTAATGTTAGATGAATATTTTTCATTGCAAACTCAGCTGGTTTAACCTCCCTGAAGCTTTCTCTCTGTTTGTTTTCCAGGAGATATTGAACCACCTTCAATGTGCCATGCTCTTGTCTCCCTAAAATACTTCCCATATATCTGTGGTTTATTCCTTGCAGTAATTGTAGCAGTTACCATTGGCCTGGGTGGTGAGTACCCTTAGTTATTCATTAAGTTCTCACTTAACCATTCAAATGCTTAATTTTTCATGAGCCTTTTACTGAGAATGGAATTGAACTGTGACTGTGGCTTGTTTGGGGAAGTAAAAAATCTTGTTGACGTGATGGCTTTAAATTTTATTTACACGTAGGGATAAAATAGGTCTGGCACTCCTGAGAGGATTGGTGTAATATTTACATCACTGGGGAACTTGCAGCTTCAGGAAACCTTCCTCCAGTAAAATTTTGTCAGCACCCCTTGAGCAATGAGCTGAGTTTAGAAACTGGGGGTAGAAAAAAACCCCTGTGTGTAGCCCACACCATATTTTTGTCTCGTAATTCATTTCTCTAAGTTTGCTTTCAAAGAATTAAAGAACTTTACCCTATCAAAAACAACTTCTACAAAGGAAAAGGAAATGCAGAATGAGYTTAGTTGTGGCTGGGAAGTGTGACCTGCCCAGGTTCAGGGGTCAAATATATTGGTGTGTCTCCACACCTGGAGTAGGGATCTGCTGGTGGGAGGTTGAGGCACCCCCTTGGGAAGAGTGAGCACTGGATGTGCTTTCTAAGGGTCTCCCTAATTTGCTGCTCAGGGTCTGAGGCACCAGGCAGGAACTCACCCTCGAGTGAAAYTTTAACTGTGCAGAGGGAGCTGGGAAGGAGTCAGCACACACAAGGCTGACTCCTCCTGCAAGTCATTACTAATAAATGAGTTTTAGCAGCACCATGTAGCAACCTCCAGGTTGTATTTCAAAAGTTCCTGGAGTACAGGAGCTGGCTTTCCCTTAGCAAGACTGAAATCTGGACAGGTAAAGGAATGCAGAAGTGCTAAATTAAAATCCAAGTGTGTTTTCRTTGCCCTTTGTTCTTTCATTCCTTTTAGTCCAGTACAACTGCATTGGGAAGTTTCGCTGTCGATCGTCCTTTAAGTGTATCCAGAAATCAGCCAGGTGCAATGGTGTCTTCAACTGTAAAGAAGGAGAGGATGAGTACAGATGTGGTAATTTAATTTTGATTGTAAATCCCTCCTACCTCCTCCTGTAGAACTGGCAAGTTATCAAAGAATGCTTGTTGTAAAACATTTGGGTAAGACAGGAAAGACAGAGACCAATGGGATTATCTAAATCACCACTGCAGAGKAACAATCTCTCTGAAGTACTGATTTATAGTTTATGAAAAATCAAACTGCTTTTCAGATAAATGTGATCATTGCTGAATATTGTTACTGCCATTTTTTATCATTTTCTTCATCAGAAGCCCAGATGCTTTTTGACTGCTCACATTTCCTCTGCCTGCAAGGTGTAACCCCACTGCCTTATGGTGTGTAAATACAGAGTTCTATATTCATTGGCACACCATTGTGCTGTGCCAGTTTWGAAGATTGCAAAAGCCTGGTATTATCTTAAAGGAYGTGGGAATGGGAGAAATCAGCCTTTTGTGCATTCAGTAYTGCAAAGTTTCCYGCTTCACRTGTGAAATGTGAATTCTCTCTGAATTTCTTTGTGGTAGTTTTGGCAATCACAGGCGTGTTTTAAATTATACTTCCCTGCCCTATGCTATGGAAGGTGATGTTGACARCCACTGGAGGGAAAGGACTCTAATATTAATAAACTGAATGACTGGGTTTTAGCTCAGTGCACTYGTAATCCTGGCTCCTGTACCTACAGGTGAGGAAGCAGCACAGCTTTCCATCTGTGCAATGGCAGGAATGACAAGAACCACAAGCTTTTGGCCCCAGCTAACCCTGCACAATTTGGAGAGTTCAGCATTTGCAGAGTTTTCCCCAGGGAGGCCTGAGGCCTCTGTGGAGCCAGTGGCATTACCTTTGCTTTTCCTGTCTTCCTTTGCAATTCCGTAACACTGGAATTGTGGGCAGGTGTGGGAAAGCCCTGTTCAGCAGTGACCACRTGCATGGCCTCCCTTCTCCCTGGAAACACCCCAGAGATGTGCCCTTTCCCAGGTCCAGGCAGGCACAAGTGCATCCATCTCTCTTGAGACAGGAGGTGCCCACCACCTTCCATCCCTGGCCTTGACCACGGGTTTCCTCAGGGCAAAGCATCTGCAGCTCCAACTCTCTGCAATCAGCAAGACTTGCTTAAAGCTCTCTGTGGGGCCAGGCAGCCTCCACCACCTGTATTACAGCTGAYATTCCCATGAGCAAAGGTGTTTTTCCTCCTAGTTGTCCTAGCTCAGAATACCTCAGTTCCCTTCTGCAGGTGGTCCCTCTCTTCTAGGGCTGGCTCTGCCCAGAGGCAACCCTGCCATGATCTGTGGGTCGAGGACACACACAGACCCCGGTGGGTGCAAGAGTGGTAGAAACCTYCCTGCTGYYRTTGGAAAAAGAGGCTGACTCCTTTGGGGGTCTGAGTTCTCAGGGTTTATTGAGCTTGGCAAATTACCCTGAGAGGAGACTGCCCAAAGAGAGCACCTCTCTGGGGTGTGCAACACCTTTTAACAGGGGGAGGGACAGGAACAACAAACCCATCAGGAGGGATCGGGGTGTGGTTACAATCTGGATAGACATCAACTGGGAGCAATGGGGACAACTTGAGGGAAGGACAAACTTGAAACAACAAATCACCTTGAGGAACAGGGAGAACTTTCCAGAAACAGGGGAGAGGTTTAGGGAAAACTGACAGGTGCCAGGGGAGGGCACAGGGGAGATGGACAGGAGCTCAGGGAACTTTCTGGAACAAGGGGAGAGGCTCAGGAGAGATCACCAGGCAGGTGCCAGGGGAGGGCACATCAGGGAGGCAGACCAGGCAGAACCAAGGGCAAACTGCAAAAGGGGGTAGCTTAGAACAAACCAATACAATCAGGAAATAATAAACCCCAACACCCTTCTTTAATGGGAGGAGAAAAAAATAAAGCACAGAAAAATTCCGTCAAAGAATCCAAACGATGAAAAAGACAAGTAGTTAAAAACTCAATGATCCAGAAAACACAGGCACCACAGAGCTGCCTTGGCACTGTCTGTTGTGTCCCTGATGTTCAACTCCACAGCTCACTGAGGCTTTTCTTGTCCTGAATCTCAAAGTCAGGCTGAGTGGGAAGAGGGCGGTGCTGCAAGTGTTCACCTTGGGGTCCTGGCGGACGGTCTGCTCTGACGACTGGAGGGCAGAGTATGGGAACACAACCTGCAAGCACCTGGGCTTCCCGAGGTATGSACACCAAGTGCCTGCAACTTTATTTGGCATTTTGAACAAACTCTGAGGCTTTCAGTATTTCTAATGAGACCTTGTGTTAGTTGATGCCTTAAAAATGACTTAACAATCCACCTTTGTGAGCGATATGATTGAGGAGATTTGAGATGATGTGGGAAATAGATCATGGCAAATGATCTTTTATTACTGCAATAAATCCTGCATGATGGCTGAATATAATGGCTTGGCTGAATCTTCCCTGTGTGATACAGATACCCAAATCCTATTTGTCACTCTAGTAGCCTGTCAGAGAGGCACTAAAAACATGAGCATTTTCCACTTTTACTTCCCCTGTAGGTAAATTGTGTGCACAATTCATGTCATGACATCTGATAGGACTTAAGGTCCACCTCATAATTAGACCATGGCAAGGCAGTTCTTGCTGGATTGATCACATTCCTGAAAAAGCACCATTTCTTTCATAAACTTTCACAAATTTGAGAAAGATTTGAAGTCATGATTTGGCATGATGCTYTGTTATTGTTTACCATGGCATAATTCTGATTTCTGTTATAGTTAGCAGTAAAAAGCTTTTTTGAATAAATTTTGTTGCCTTTAGGATAAAATAAATCCCATTTTTTCAACAGAGAAGAAAATATTTAAAATTATTAATCCTCCCTTCTGCAAAACATAACTCTAGAAAAAGGAGACAATGAGCTYGTTAGTGCCTCAGAAAATGTGCCAACCACTTAAAATTAAAAGCTTCATTGTAATATTACAACTAAAATTTACTTTCTCTGCCAGTTAAATGCATCTCAGCATGTGTGGCTTCCACATATGATGATGTCAAAAATGCATGCACGTGGTAAGGAGCATAGGGAGAGGATAGAATTACTTTTATCGAATGCCAGAATCTGATTATTGTGGTTTTCATTAGCAGAACTGGTGAATTATTTAAGCAGATTGCTGCAGTGCTGTCTGGGGAAGTTGTGTTTATGGTTTATTTGCAGTTATGTGAGTTCAGGTTACCTGCCCGTGGCTGCAGTCGAAAAACAGTTCCAAAGACATTTCGTATCCCTCAGCCACTGGTTCTCAGCTGATCAAGTGACATCCCTGCACAATGCCACCAACCTCAGGTATGCCTCRGCTGCTTCAGGAAGAGAGCAATCAATASAAGGGGAATTAATGGTGGTTTGGGRYTGCTGCTGATTTTTCAGGCATGTRGCACTTTGTGTTTGGTGGTGTTACACATGCTAGACTGAGGTTCTGCAGCTGTCTTGCTGGAATATGAACTAAGAGTCTGATCCAAGACCCATTMAAATCAACAAAGGCTTTCAAATTACCTGTTTGAAATGAACGTCCCTAAATGCCATTTTTCCAAATGGATAGGCACCAGACACTTCTCTTTTTCCATTATAAAGCAGTTTGTTCCAGTTTGCAGATTCTTACACCTTTCCCAGTGGGTTTATGAACCATTTATTCCTCCTGAGGAATTAGTTACCTTCCAGTGAGAAGGGAGCAGTGGATCCAAGGAGACTTCAGACCTGCTGATGAGTGGAAGAGTGGGCAGCACATGGTCTGCAGCCTTCTGATGGTGGCCAAGCTCTCGACTTCCGTATCTCAGTTAAAGGCCCTGATTAGATTGGATGAATTAATGCCTTTGTACCTCTTGCAATATATGAGTTACTTATATTTATGTGCACAAGAAAATGATATAATATTGGAAAAAACCCAAGGCATTTGTGAATTGGGACTAATGCTGYACTGTCTTCTCATCTCAGGGAGGAGTGCACTTCTGGCAATGTGATCATCTTAAAGTGTTTGGGTAAGGTTCTGAAAAAGTGAAAATAAAAGCAGAAACTMTCTTTGTTTATCCACTGCATGGCTAGAGTTGGGAGCAACTTATATTCAGGGCATATTATACCATCAGTTCATCTCACCAGAGAAAAACTAAAATTTTTATGAAAAATTTGAAAGTATTTCAGAAAGTGAAAATAGGCTGGGAGGACAGATTGGGAGCATCAGATAGCAGGAGCATCTCAGTGAGAATCCCAGTAGGAAGTGTATATTTAAGGACTGTGTGCTAAGTCCATGGACTCACACTATAATTCCAAGTCTTTGGCATCTTGGCAAGAAAAGGAAAATTCTGCCTCAACTGAATTTTCATCCCACACCTCTCCCAGTTTTCAGACTGGGATGTGAAAAATCAAAATACAACAGCAAAATCACCACGAGGGAAGAGGAGATGCTTGAGCCTGCCTGTGTGGGACCTTGAGGACGAAGGAGGGCAGAGCAGCGGGGCTTTTAGAGCTCAGYTGAGCACTGCACCTGCAGGGAAGGGAGAGACATGGACCCCACAGCCCCCAGACCATGACTGACCAGGGATGGGAAGTGTAGGAATGAACCCCAAGGCCAAGCAGATGTTTTTTTCATATAAGGAAAAAGGGTTTTACCATAGGACTTGAAAGGAAAAACCCCTAGAAATTTCTTTGCTTTCCTGGCAGCCCTTGGCTCAAGACCAAGACAGAAGAACTGGTAGGTCTATTTACCCATTCCTCAGAAATGCAGCCATTCTTTATTGGGCAGTTTGCCAAAAAACCCACCAAAATCATTCAGTACTTAAGGGAGAGCACAAAGCTTCTCARCACATTTTCAGGGTGTTGCAGCAGGTGTGTGGGTCCCGTCCCTACACCGTGCACAGCTTTGTTCTTTGGTCTTGTATTATTTTCTTCTCCTGCTAAAACCTTTTTGTTTTTCGAGACATACTCGATCACACCACCTCACAATTATTTTTRGGCCATTTCTGTGRGGTGCAGGATGCCCTCAGAGGTATTGAACCCTCATCAAGCTAAATCAATCTGGCTSATTGAGAAATCCTACAGGAAGGAGAAGGAGAGACCTCTGGGATGTGGCCATGGGGATGGGGTGGGGATGCTCCAGCTGCAGAGACCTCCCACCCCCAGCAAGGCTGGGAGAAGAGGGKCTGAATGTGACCCAAACCAGGGCCRTGTTTCCCCTCTGGACCGTAACCTTTGCTCCCTGGCAGCGTGTGGCACCCGGGCCAGCTACAGGCCGCGSATCGTGGGGGGCAACGCGTCGTCACCGCGCCAGTGGCCCTGGCAGGTCAGCCTGCAGTTCCAGGGCCACCACCTGTGCGGGGGCTCCGTCATCACCCCCAGCTGGATCCTCACGGCCGCCCACTGCGTCTACGAGTGAGTGCACAAACCCCCCTTGCTCCTGAAAGTGCCCTGCAGGGCACCCGGCCTCATCCGCGGCTGGGGCTCAGGGGTTTAGGTTTTATGGTTTCTGTGTATTTGTAATCCTGTAGTTCTTTGGTGTGTAGCTCTCAACTCCACACACAGTGTGAGCTGCTGCTTTCACATTTTGGCCAGGCAACACAATTCCTCTCCAGGCCTGGGAATCAAGGATACCTCACTGCCTCAGACCTCAAAAAATGTAAACAAAAGTGAGATGTGAGGGACCAAATTTGGGGTAAATGACTTCGTTACCTGGAGCTGCATCTGGAAGATTAACCCCCAATGTGCAAATGGACCCAATTTATAAAAGTATGAAAATCCGTTGTCCATTTTTGGATGTAACCCCTGAGGGGGCTTCATCTGCCTGAAAATGTACCTGAAAGCCCTTCAATAAACATAACTGCTTTTTATTCCCTTCATTTTTTCTGGCCTCTGTTTTTAGATAGCCCCCAAAAGGCATCATAACATTTAAGCTGTTCCTCTCTCTTTTGGCAAGAGTCTTCATTGAAAAAAGCTTCCCTAAGAAGTGGTCCAAACCCAGGGCCCCAGTTTCCAGATGTTCTGGCCACTCCCACCTCCCTGGGAAAACATCTTAAAACAAGATTTAAGTGCTAGATTTTAGGTATCCCAACCTGCAGTTTCTGTAAATTGCATGTACAGAATTTGTATTTGGCTTCTCTGATCTGCTGGAGCTCCARAATAAATTACAGGATTCTTTTCAAGTTGACGGGATCAATCAGTGATTATTAGTCACTTGTGCTTTGTGCCCTTTGCCATTTACTCACTGCTCCTTTTTATGCAGCTAAAGAGGTCTTTGAGCTGTAARTAGATGGTAAATAGTTATTTATACTCCTCTTCTTTGTGTAATTACAAACAATGTTTGTGATGAGCTGTCTGGTTTTGCAGTCTTGTTTGATGCTAATAGTGCAGGAGCACTCCTTGCTCTTACAAACTCCAGGCCACTTTCACCAAAGACMTTTAGACAGCTAAAATGGGATTTGTCTGACCACTTTTAAGCACCTACAGCATGGATGCCTTCTTCTGAGTAAGTTCCTCTAGGCTGCTTTTATACCCAGTAGAGTGAAGAGATGGGACAGACAAATCCCACTTCTATTTAGAGCCTTGTATTGCCATAAAAATAATAACTTAGGAATTCAGCATTTTAGAACCTCTGTCCCTGACTTTGTCCCCCCAACCCAGGTGATTGTGGTGTGTTTGAAGGGTGATGGGAATGGAACTGGCAACACAACCCACATCCCTGGAGCCTTTTCCCAGGGGAGTGAGGCCAAAAGGAGAGGAGCTGCTCACGTGCTGGAGGCTGAAGGATGTTCCAGCTCATGAACTGGGGCAGAAATACTTTCCAGAAGGGAAGCTTCTCCTTGAAAATGCCTTCCCACAAGTGCTGCTGAGCTCTGGCTGAGTGCAGGCCTGTCAGGCAGCAGTTGTGGGTGGGCTGATGAAAAACTCTCACATATTTCTAGTAAGATATGTATAATTGCACTGATAATGTACCWATGGCCCAGTGTCTTACTCAGATTAGTCACTCCTTTACAGTTTTAAAAATCTGATGCAAAACATAGCCATTATTAATAGAGAAATAAGCCAGTACAGCAGACTGGAATYGTTTGCCTGCTTTATGTGGTCCAGAAGCTCAGGGGACAATTAGATAAACCTGAGGGTTTTCCTGGGGCTTTGACCCTCTCTTCTACCTCTTTGTTCCAGCCTGTACCTGCCCAGCTCATGGAGTGTTCAGGTCGGTTTTGTGACTCAGCAGGACACCCAGGCTCACCCACATCCAGTGGAAAAAATCATTTACCACCGGAATTATAAACCCAAGACCATGGGGAATGACATAGCACTGATGAAACTGGCAGCACCTCTTGCTCTCAATGGTAATTTATCTCTGTGAGCTTTCACTTGACCTTCTCACCCTCCCAGCTAAAACACCCCTGTCCACACAACACCAACAGAGACCCCCCAGCCTCAGTGTGAGCACCTCCTCTGTGCTCCACATCCAGGCATGGACAGCAACAACGTGCTGCAAAATGTTCCCAGTCCACTCTGGTATTGATTTACTGCAGGCCTTTATTAATAGGCAAACATTAACTTTATTCTTTCTAAATATTCTTCCTATCTAAAATAAACACCCTGCCTCATTCTGCTTGGAGGTCACAGAGATTTTTATCATGTCCT
This sequence comes from Alauda arvensis, assembly GCA_902810485.1. Taxonomy (NCBI): domain Eukaryota; kingdom Metazoa; phylum Chordata; class Aves; order Passeriformes; family Alaudidae; genus Alauda; species Alauda arvensis. The sequence continues at coordinate 168,853 of CADDXX010000455.1, forward strand.
TTCTGTGAGTACTGGGGGACCCAGAAGTGTCCAAAGCTGAAAATCAAGCTTGAATTTCAAAGAGAAGAGAAGGCAGTTTGAATATAATGATGATTTAAATTAAGACTACATTTATTTTCTTGGTAGGATGCTACCTGCAGTTGATATAATGARTTGAAATAATAGGTAATAATATTGTATGATTTGAAATGCTCACCTGCCAATACCTCCTAATCACTGTGAGCTGACTGCAAAGGGGAGCTGCTGCTCTTTGACACATCTAGACAGTCATTTTCTAAATAGTTCCCTTGTAATGGTTTAAAATTTCACTTTTRATGAAAATTGAGCTTGATTTTGTTCTGTTTTGTCTCTCACCTCCTGCTGATTTCTTCTGCTCATGAATAGCTTTGGGAAGCTGTAAGGAACAAAAGTGGCTCTGCACCTGAGCAGGATYCCCCAGTGTTCTGTGCTGGGGGCTTGATGCCTTGAGCTGGGATCACTGCTCTGTGGAGGACAGAACCACTGGGAACTGCCCAGCTATATTCTGTATTTTCCCTCCCTTTTCTCAGCATCCATTTGTCCCTGCAAGCATCAAGCTCTGATTTTATCCCATGAAGCTCCATGTCCTAGAGCACAGAGGCACAAAAACTCTGTGAGCTGATGGGTGAGAAGCAAAGAACCCTCCAAGAATCTTTTTGCCCTCTCAGGGACATGCAYACCCAGCTCCTTGTGTCACCCCAGCAGCCCTGGGGCCTCTGATCTGCCTCTGATCTGCATTTCTTGTTTGTTCATTCTTCAATTTATTGACCTGCTGACACCTCCTTGTGTTGCTTCATGCCCAAAACTCATTGGGGCTGCCATGGGTGTTGTCTCAAATCCTCAGTGTTGCCCACAGGACAAAAAAACCTGCAGAAAACTGCCAGGCTATTTATGTGGGGAGTGGGTGGTGTTCATCACAAGTTCAYTGCAAGCTAAATCTTCAAGTTTTTCTGAGACATAGAAACTTTTTTTGCTAAATTCTGATTTTTTATTTTTTTAATAGGTCACATTGAACCGATCTGTCTGCCCAATTTTGGTGAACATTTCCCAGCAGGGAAAATGTGTTGGGTGTCAGGATGGGGAGCAACTGTGGAAGGAGGTATTTTAAATTGYCTGCTGATGATTTCACTACATGCACACATCTTACTTACAGTAAATATAGGATTTGGTTGGGGCACTACTTAACACTAAATTTTCTGGAATATCTGGAGGGGGAAAGAAGACATATTACTAAATTTTATGCACAAACTGAACTGCAAAAATGCTGTGCAAACTCTTATCACAAGGAATGGATGGGTACCCTCTGAAACAGTTGAGAATTACACATATAAAATATCCCCAGTGTTGTACTCAGCCTCATCTGTGAGCTGATGGGTGAGAAGTCAAACAGGCTGTGCCTTTAGAACTCCAAGCATAAGAAGCAATGAATGCAAGAATTAACCATCCCTTTTTTTTAAGAGAAACCATATGTGTATTTTAAGGCAGGTTGGGTGATGTAGAAATTGGATAAAACAACATCAAAAAGAAAAAGGGAATTTTTTTTTTTTACTATGACTCATGGGTCATGTTAATCAATAATATAAGCTGAACCACCTTCATGTGAAAATGGGTGAATTGTCAGSTAATTGTTTTTTATCACTCTTCATTCATGTCACTGAATGTGCTCCTGTTGTTCAGAGAACAAGAACAGAACGTTACCTGACCCACAGATAACAGCCAAARGTGGGGAGAAAATGAAAGCAAGGTTTGCCACATGAAACAGCCCTAAACTGACAATAGGCACTGTGCAAATACTCCCATTTGTAGAAAGGATCCWTTCAGGCTCTGAATGAAATAAAATAAATATTTATAAAGTAAATCAGATGTTTGCAGATGACTTGTTGACTAACAGAACAGGCGATAAATTCAGAACAGGTTTTGGCACTGGTGTTGGACACGATGTTCAACAAGTTTTTCTAGTTCATTAGTCTCATTAATTGTCTAGTTTGAAGTGGAAACACACAATGTCCAGATTTTATTGTTATTTTATGCACTGTGATAATCCACATCTCTACAGGGTGGATAATTGCTGTGTTCTGTAAGTGATGAGACACCGAGTTGCCTTACTTTTGTTTTGTCATTTAACCACATTTCTTTCATTCTTGCTTGCCAATTCTTTGTATATAAAACATTCTCTGTTTATAAATGGAGATTATTTTCAAGGACAGGAAGGTATTTTCTGGTTTTTTCTGTTCTTTTTAACAGGTGACACATCAGACACCATGAATTATGCAGGTGTTCCTCTGATTTCCAATGCAATCTGCAATCACAGGGATGTCTATGGTGGGATCATAACTTCTTCCATGCTTTGTGCTGGTTTCCTAAAGGGAGGGGTGGACACCTGCCAGGTATGGAAGTTTCCAAACTGCAACTGTGCTCATTGGAAATGGAAAAACATGAGTGATAAGCTATCAGAAGGCACTCCCAGGCTTTTCTTGGGCAAACATTTGGGTTTGTGCCATTTATTCTGCTCASCACGATTATCAATCACTGACCGTGTGTGCATTCACACATTACAATTTCCTTTTTATACTTCTTCTCTGGACCTTATCTGATACTTCTGAAGCCAGAATTGCTTAAGACAGCTTTTGCTGCATGTGCTGCAGCATGGTGCCATCCTTTCCCTGCCTTGGCTGTGACCTCTGCACTGCACTGAATTGCATTTCCTTGCACTGTGAGCAGCTCCAGAGACCTGCACGGTGCAGAGAGTCCGTGGTGAAAAGCAGCCAGACAGGGCTGGGGAGGAATTCCTAATGGAAGGTGTCCCTGTTCCAAGCAGGGGGCTTGGATCTACACAGACTTCAATGTGCCTTCCAACCCAAACCTCTCTACGATTCTATGAACTTCGTGTTTCCAGATTTGCTCCATCCCAATCACAGCTGGGACAAAACAAAGCAAAGGCAGTGGGTGCCTAGATCTGCATTTCATCCCCTTTTGGCACACAACCCCCCCAAAAAGGYCCTTGGCACCAGCTCTGCCCGGGAGACCTGCCCAAAGGCAGCATGCTCAGCACACAGCTCCACGTGACAGGAGCAGCCCTGCTCACCTGTGGGGCAGGCTTGCTCCAAATTCCCTTTTTTTCCAGTTGTTGTGCAGGGTCTGATTCTTGTAGGGCAGGCAACTGCCCCAGCAAAAAGGAAATGGGGAGTTTTCAGTACTTAGGTGTGAGTCCATTGAGTTGAATCTGCAAAGCAAAGTGTCTGGGAAGGGCTGGAAAAGCAGGCAGGAGCAGGCAGAGAAGGAGGTGAGATGAGAGCTTGGTGTTACAACGTCAGATCAGCTCAATAGCCAGGGAAAGAAAAATATGGTCTCATCCATGTCTCAAAAGTCTCCAAGTCCTGCAGTAATGTGCTTGTCCCAGGACCCAGAACAGAGAAGAAACAAGAGATTATGCATTATTGGACTGCCTTTCCCCCTACCTCCCCAAATAGACATTTCCCTCCTTTTCTGGGCCACTGACATTTATTTTAATTCTTTTYCCCTCAGGGAGACAGTGGGGGGCCTTTAGCATGTGAAGATATGAGCATCTGGAAGCTGGTGGGSACCACCAGCTTTGGGGTGGGCTGTGCAGAGAAGAACAAGCCAGGTGTCTACAGCAGAACCACTTCCTTCCTGGACTGGATCCACGAGCAGATGGAGGTCTGGGTTTGCCCTGTCCCCCACCTCTGGCTGTCCCTTTGCCCCTCCTGTGCCACACTGGGTTTAGCCTGTATTTGTCAGAGCTGAGTTGTGTTGTCTGGACACGTGAAATTCCAGGTTTGGGGATTGGGAGTGGCCCTTGGGGTTTGGTGAGGGTTGGGGGCTCCCCACAGGGGTAGAGAGGAGAGGACAGCACATCCATAGGGGTGGGAATCMCTGCAGAGGGGGACTGGAGCAGAACAGTGAGCTGGGAGGTGTGGAAGGGCTGAGTCAGGAGATGGGGGTCAAAGAAAGGGATGTACACTGTGCACAGTTCTGGTGTCACCAGTATAGGGAGGACAAGGAACTGTTGGAGCAAGCCCAGAGAAGGGACACAAAGCTGGTAAGAGGACTGGAGCACCTTCACAGGGAAGACAGGCTGGGAAAGTTGTGGCTGTTCAGCCTGGAGAAGAGAAGGTTGTGTGGAGACCTCAGAGCACTTTCCAGAGTCTGAAGGGGATACAGGGAAGATGGAGAAGGACTCTGTCAGGAACTGTAGTGACAGGACAGGGAGGAATGGGTACAAACTGAAAGAGGGGAAATTTAAGTTAGACAGGAAGAAATTCTTTGCTGTAAGGGTGCTGAGGCCCTGGCACAGGCTGTCCAGGGAGGCTGTGGATGCCCCATCCCTGGCAGTGCCCAAGGCCAGGTTGGATAAGGCCTGGAGCAGCCTGGGATAGTGGGAGATGTCCCTGCCCATGGCAGGAGAGGTTGGGATGAGCTGGTCTTAGATCTGCCTTCCAACCCTTAACATTCTATGATTCTGTGACTTGGTTTGGAGCCATGAGACTGCTGCAGAGGAGCCTGGGGAGTGGAAGCTGAATGGGACAAAGAAATTGCAGAGAGAGCACAGTGTTGGCTGGAGAGAGAGGAGAGCAGAGACAGGGAAGTGAGGGGACACTGCAGCCACCTTCACCCGACCCCAGGGTGGCCCAGTCACAAGAGACCAGCTCTGCTGCTGTCAGCACCTCTCCAGTGCTGGGTGCAGTCAGCTCAGACAGGCACTGTGCTCCAGCTGGGACTCCCAGGCAGGGCTCCCTTGCCTTAGCAGGGTCACCCAGAACTATTTCAGAGACCTCAGGCTGTCCTGCCTGGCTCACAGGGGTTCCTGCAGAGGGGAAGAATCTGCATCTCACCCTGGGCTGCATCCACCATCCATCCCCAYGGGGATGGCTCAGATACCCTACAAAGGCTCAGGTGGTGCCAAGTGCACTAAGACACCTCAAGTGGCACTGGAAAGGACAAGTGCAAGGCAGGAGAACCTTCCTCCAGTGCCCTGGGAGGATTCTGGATGTGCAGACACAGGTAGAGAGCCGTGCAGAGRCTTTTAATTGTGATTTTCCTGTCTTTGTGGCAAAGMCAACCCTAAAYCCCATTCTGCTCCAGCCTTGCCCTYGCAGACAGAGCTGCTGCTCCAACACCCAGCTTGCTGGAATGAGAGAATGCATGGGTAGCAATGATGCCATTCCAGCACCAGCAATCCAGCAATGCAGGCATGTGCTGGAACCACCCCTGCCACCATCTCATCTGTGAAATAAGTGAGGCCTCCTCCTCAAACCAAACTGCCAATATCAAACATTCACAGACAAGCAAATGCCCAAAATAAGGTGATGTGTGCAATTYCAGCCCACATCTGAATACTGTATGACACTCTGTTTTCACAACTTATGTTGCACATGAACATTTATGCTATCACARCCTTATCTGTCACTCAAAAAACACCCAGGAAAACAGGATATTTCTGAATCTTCAAGAACTGTAATGTTACTTGATTTCAAGTAATGTGACCTGATTTTCTTCCCCCTGAAGATAWAATTGTGATTTATTTGCATATACAAACATTTCAGATGAAGAGCTCATRTCACATGAAATCACAGATCTCCGTTATAAAGTGATCAAGGGAGAAAAAAAAGCAAAATCTTTGTTGAGCCAAATGCTAAAATATTGGAATTTTTCAGAGGGAYRTCCTTCAGATGTAAATACTAATTCWTTAGTTTATCCCCTTAGAAAGGATTTTCAGGTGCAGCATGGAAACATGGACACTTTTTAATGGACTCTGAAGCAAACCTAAAGGAAGTGTGCCTTTGGAAGTGGGGCCAAGGGAATGGTCAGTACCTGGCAGAGCTGCACTGGGGCATAGCCCAGATCAAATGGAGCAGGGAAGCTTTGGGGTGACCTAATTACAGCCTTCCAATACCTGAGGGAACCTTCAGGAAAGATGGAGAGAGACAAGTGACAAGGGCCTGGAGTGACAGGACAAGGGGGATGGCTTCAAACCAACAGAGAGGAGATTTAAATCAGATRTYRGGAAGAAATTMTTCTCTGTGAGAGTKRTGASACCCTGGCACAGGGTGCCCTGACAAGCTGTGGCCATCCCTGGATCCCTGRAAATACCCAAGGCYAGGCTGGATGGGGCTTGGAGCAACCTGGGAMRGTGGAAGGTGTTCCTGCCTGTGGCAAGGGGGKTGGAATGAGATCATCTTTAAGGTCTTTTCCAACCCAAGCCATTCCATGTTTCTATGGGGCTGGCAGGGCCAGCTCCAGCAGCCCCTCAGTTCCCTTGGTGACCTGAGTGCAGTGGGAAAACCCTTTCAGAGTACAAAAGGTGACAATACCAGCATTTACAACAGATGCATAAATGTTTTGTTTTTTTTTTTCCCTAGAGAGAAGAACTGCAGACCTGAGGAGAGTGGCTGTGCTCTGGGCTCCTGAAWACCCACATCACACTCCAGCCCTGCAGAGGGACCCAGCCCGTTCTTCTGGTCACCTGCTCTGAGCTCTGGACCTTCAGAGAGCACCTTTTACCATTCCCTTTTGTKACTGGCAACTGCACTTGGTGCAAACTGTTGCACATTTGGGTGGAAGAAGCAGATGGRTGATGGATGATCAGCATGTGTGTTTACTGTCAGCTACAAATTTTACACAGAGGAAAAAAGCTAAGACTGAGAACTCTGAATGCTGTCACGATGAAGYTTTGCAGAAAAAGACTAGAACAACTTTAGATCAGGTTGCTCACTGCTATTTTAGTACTTACCTTCCAAAAACCAGGCTACAAAAATACCTTTTTCTTGAAAGTATTCATATAGGTCCACAAGAGGTCCATGCTCTGTTGCACAGGCAGCAGCAGCTCACTTTGAATCCAAAAGCAAGCAGGAAGCAGAAGGTTTGCACTTTTGACAAGGATGTTCAAGTCTTAGGAAAAATAATCTCTGAATTCAAATCTACTATCATGTTGCTGTGAACAAAATTCCTAAAAATCAAATTCTTAGGTATTTTCACGCACTAAATATCTCTGAAATGAGCAACAGGTTGTAACTTGACTGGAAAAYTCTGAGAYTGCTGAACTTAAATGGAAGAGGAGCTTCTTTATGCCCTGCTTTCCCTCCTTTTCTCTGCTGGTGGGACAATGCAGATCCCACACTCTTTGTGCCTCTTAGTGACATCAGTGTGTGGATGGACTGATGCCAGCCAGACAAAGGACAAAATATCTGAAATGCTGCTGTGGTTTCCTGATTTCCATTTTAATACAACAGTCTCAGCTATTTTTAGGCTGGAAAATGCCTGATTGTTTGACACTTGCCCTTTGTGGAAATCCCAGGGTGAAAGTTGTCAATTTTMGAATTGATYGCCGGGGATGGCRTGGGCTGAAWAATGGATAATATTGTCAGAGCTCTCCAATATCAGCCAAAATTGATCTTATCATCTGATCAGGTGCTGGTGATCTGCTGGAGATGTGGTTTTGGATGCAGTCTGTGTGCTWCTAAATCAGTATTTGCATCACCACTGCTGCAGGAAAGCGCCAGCAGAATCAGAACTGAAWTTTTGCTGCAATTTATCAGGTCAAATTAGAGAGAAAACAGCAAACCCACATGAACTGTCAGCCTCCACTTTGTTCTGTGGATACAAACATTGATATCACAGGACACTGCACCAAAACCTTTCACCCTGACTGAAGAAACTGCAATGGAAACAGCACTTCCCAAGCCTGCATGCTGTTAAAAAGAAGAGGGAATCATTATTGCAAAGCTGACACCAAAACTGGAATTCATTTCAACTGACAGAACTACAACCAAGTATGTTGAACCCTTGYGTAGCTGAGACATTTTCAGAGTAGTTTTAATGTTCTTTGCTTGTTATCATGACATTTTCACAGCCCAACGTGGCTGATATTTTGTATTATCAGCAGTCTGGAGATGAGGGTGCTGCTCTTGGAGCTGACAGTGTTGTTATTTCACATTTCTGAAAGGACCCCTGAAAAGTCCTTTTGAGCTCTTCTGTTTCTATAAAAAGACTGTATGATAAGTATCCATTGTGGTGTGCTTTTGTATTAAAGAGGAATCCAGTGTAAAATATGGAAAGCTACTGAAATCTTCCCAACCAGAAGCCACACTGACCCCCAGATCAATGACAGTCACTTATGGGTAGACCCAATCCAATGAGCCTGCAAATCTTCAATCTTCCTTCTGATTTCTGTTGGATCCCTTGCTGTGCTGTCTTAATAATGCACAGGCAGGATATAGAATCATACAATCATAGAATCATGGAATGGTTTGGTTGGTAAGGGACCCTTTATCATCCAGCTCCAACCCCCTTGCCACATAAAAGAGTCACTCCCYACAGCTGGATTTCCCTCCCCCTCCATATGCCATTAACATTCATGCCAGAGGCTTTAAAATAAATTTAATCACAATATTAATACATTTCTTTATAATAAACCAAGTGAATATAGCTGGGGGTTTTGGACATTTGCTGTGGGAAGTGTTTTGTACAGACGTGGGCACTGTGTTTTATTCAGAGATGTGGGACTGATGAACTGCTTATCAGTACTGCAGCTGGAATGAACTGGTGCACAGAACAGTAACTTTCCAAACAGTTTTAAAGGCAGGTTACCAAACCTTTCCTTTTCCTTGGGATTTCTCCTCTTTATTCAACAAAAATGATTTCCAACAGCACACGTGCAGGTACAGAAGGCTGCCAAAGCAGGTGGGGCTGAAGGCAGCTCTGGTTTAACTAATCCTGATTAGGGGTTTCATGGCAAACACCTTGGGAGTGTTTAACACCTTTATATTAGGGGAGTGTATATTTGCCACGTTATTAAAGAGGCTGATGAAAAAGCCTCTGGTCTGTGAACTCAGAGCACTGGTGTGACACAGGGTTAAATTACAGCCACAGTGTCCCTTAGAAACACAACCTGCTTGTGGGCACAGCCTTGCAGCAACATGCCACAGACTGTCAGGGAGTTAATCCAATGTTCTCCACATGCTGGGCTTTGCAAGGAATGTCCAGCACATGAAGAAAAATTCCTTTGCCAATCATCATCTGTTCCTCTCACCATGAGAGTTCGGTCAGGAAACTTGAGACAAAGTTTGGATAAACCACAAGTGACTTTTATTCCATATGCACTTTTCCCCAGACATTCTGAGAAATATCACACGGATGAACTCAGGAAATTTCTGTAAAGAGGCAGAGATAAGCACACAAATGAGAGGCTAAGATTGGTGTCTGAGGAAGCCAAAGTGCCTTCTAAGAGTTGACACACATTTAACCTGCTTTTGACAKGCTTTTAGCACATCCTGCACCAGGYACATCCCAGCACAGRGGTGGGGATCTGCCCAGCTCTGCTCTTARGGCAGGATTCAAGTAAGTCTGTAAATGCAAATTTAAGAACTGTACATAAGGCTTAAAAAAAAAATAGATCTGGCTCTTCACTCTTTTAGAGTCTCCAATATCTCCAATATCCAAACAAAAACTGAAAGCTTTCATCCTAAGTGCTGCACTGTGCATCCTGCTGGGTCAGGTTCCAAGCTGGTTTGATCCCTGAAAGGTGCACACTCTCCAGCATCTCTGTGAGTGCAGCACTGGTTTAAGACCTGCAGGCCAAATTTATTTCATCCAACAAAAAAAGCCCTGTGAGAAGCAGTATCTTGGGCACCAAGAGCCCCAGATTACACAAAGCACAGTAAGAAAGGAGCTTACCTGGTGTGTTTGACTTTAGGGAAGGTACAAGGAAGTGTTTCTTATCTGGGCTGAAAGAGCACACTCGATCATTGCCTCTAATCTCTCTTTTGATGTGTTTAAYGTGAGCAGAGGCTTCCAGGTTTGTTTTGTTGCTCTTGTCACACGTGTTCTTGCTGGTGGAGCTCCAGCCCCTGTGGGGGACAGCAGGTTGTGGCCCCAGTATCAACACCAGRTATATGAGTAAGGTTTTGCACAGTTTGCATCATTTTTGGCAAGGGAGAGGTAAAAAAGGTGCACCAATCTTATGGGTTGTCAAAATACAACCAGACCAGTTTTTCCTGATCAAAAAAAACCAAAAAAAAAAACCTCACTCCATCACCAATTAATTTCCCTGAAGAGAGCTTTGATAGCTGCCAGTCTGAGCAATGCAATTGTAAAACGTAATGAGCAAGAGGAAAAAAGATAATTATTGATTTCCCCACCTCCTAATGCTGGAGTGTATTTACTCRAGGTAAATGCAGGCACAGGGCTGGCAGCTGAGACAGGAGCCTGGCCTTGCCTCGGGCACCCACGTCAGAGCTCTGCTCGGAGGCTGCCAGCCATAAATATGGTCCCCCTGGAGCCTCCAGGTGAGAGAGGGAAGGCAGGGAGGGAGGGGAAAATGAGAAGGAAAAAGAACAAGAAAGCTTTGAAGCACAATGCCACAGCATGAAGCACTTAGAGAAAAAAATTTTCCCTTTAAATCACCAATAAGTCATAATTCCTTCCTACAGGTTTCCCAATGTTTGAAGGACATTTTGCATAGAGGGTCAAGTGGAAGGGAGTTTTAGATCATTTTCACACAACTCCATGTGTCATTTATTTGGCCACCTTTAAGCAGCATCACCTCTGTCAGAAACAAATTTGAAATGCTCATGATCACACGAATCCCACAGCAGATGGCAGCAAACAGCAAAATTTTGCCTCCATCCTCTGCTAAAAAATAAATAARTGAGCACTGGACAGTTCATGCCTCAGCCACCAGCAGTGGGTAATGCAAATGCAGCTACAGCACTTGTCACATTCCTGGCTGTTTGAGGACAGGTTCCTGGGGAGCTGCAGATCCCCCAGCAGAGGAGGGGACTCCACACACCYGGGAGTGTGGGCAGAGCATCCACAGACATCCCCAGGTCTCCTCTGGTGGGTGCTGGCCCCAGCTCCCCAAATTGTGGGACTGCTGTGTGCTGGTGCTGCTGGCTCCTAACACTGTGGGATGCCCTGGAAATCACAGCCTCGGGATTTCTCATGCTTTGGCATATTCTTATTTTCAAAATATTAAAAAAGATTTCAGTGGGATAGCAGTAAGATGTCACTGCAGAGCTGGCTTTGATCCAGAGAGATCTGTTGAGCAGCTTATTATCCACATCTCCAAATGCCTGTCTATTCCCATTGGAGGCTGAATTTATAATTGGACATTAACAGTGAAAAAGAACCTTCTCCTTAGAAATTACTTTGTCACTCACCAATGGCAGGATGAAAAAAAGTTTATTTAGAGGTTTAGCAACCTTCCTTTTTATGAGCACTTTTGCTAGGACTAGGATGGGATCACAACTTACAGGAATCAGGGCAAAAATGAGACCATCACATAAAAATCTTTCTGCACAGGTACCCAGTGCTRRACACTTACAGCTGTGTACAGATAAYTGAGTTTTAAGAAACCCTTAAAGCTGGCAAGGAAGTGGAAATTAAACTTCTCCAGAAACAAAACACTTCATTGAACCATGGCTGCAATGAAGAGGGAGGGGAAAGGTGACACCTATTCAAGATTTCCTTCACCTCCTCCTCCTGCTTCTCCCTACAGAAGGAGGAAAACACGTCCATGGCAGCTGGAGAGCTCTGTGTCCCTGCCCCTCTGTGGCTCTGCATCCCCACATCCACCCACGCCACCATAATCCCTGATTTTTATAGTTCCTCCTCTGCAATAGCCCACATCCTCTCTGCCTCTCAGAGACCTTCTGGCCTCACAAGCCCTTTGCTTTCTCCACAGGTCTGTGTCCCTAAATGCCAGCCTTCCCTCAGGGATCCTGCCCATGGCATTGGCTGGGCAGGAGGCAGGGCAGGCACCAGCCCAGCAGCCCAGCAGCTGATGCCAAGCCAAAGTCTGCAACATCCCTACATTTCCCTCAGTGGGAACAGTCACAAGTTTGCACAGAACTTGCCAGATGTTGGTTTCACTGTTTCAGTCGTTTCTCCTGCAGTTTCTCTCTCAAATTCTGTCCAACAGGTTCAGGAGGGTTGMGTGACTCCAGTCCCACTCAGCAGCCTCACTCCTCACTGTGGGGAGGAGAATCAGAAAGGAAAGGTGAAMCTKGTGGGTTGAGATAAGAGCAGTTTAATAATYGAAAATAATAMTAWKAAWAAMARCAACAACAATGAAAAGGAGAGAGGGAGAGAAATAAAACCCAAGAGAAACAAGTGATGCCYAGTGCTCWCCACCCACTGACCAGTGCCCAGCCCCCAGCCCCTCACAGACAACTGCCCCCAGTCTGTACATTGAGTGTGAGGTTCCACAGCATGGAATGTCCCTTTGGCTGCTCCAGATCMCCTGTCCTGTGGCTTCTTGTGCAGCTCCTCMSTGGCAGAGCACGGGAGCCTGAGGCGTCCTCGGTTTAAGGTGATCACTACTTAGCAACAGCCAAAACATCCGTGTGTTATTGACATTATTYTCCTGCTAAATCCAGAACAGARCACTGTACCAGCTACTGAGGAGAAAATTAACTCTATCCCWGCCAAAAACAGGGCATGGAGTCACTGGGGGATTGGGAATCCCAGAGAGAGGAGAGCAGATGTTCTCCCTGCTTGGGAGGAGCAGGCAGAACCCCAAGGTACGAGGTAACTTCCAGCCTTCATTCCCTCCCAAAGGCAGCACCATCTCCTCCTCCTCARCTCCTCACCCCTCTGGGGTGGAGCCTCTTGTCCTGCTGCCCTGTGCCCCTGTCACAGCCCCAGTCAGTCCTTGAGCATCCTTGCACTTTTCCTGCTGTCCCTGCACAGGTGTCAGTCACAGCAGATCCTGGTCCCTGTCACCCTGAATTTTTAAGCCTTCTGATAAGTTGTAGCTTGGAGTCAGTTTCCCCATGGGTTTTCATGTAAATAACAGGTGTTGTTTTCTAACTAGCTTGGATGTTTACATTCTTCTTAGTGGGATGGATTTCTTTGACAAGCATGTGYATTAGCCAGTGTGTGTGTAGAGGTGGTGCTTTCCTCCACCTATCAGAACCTTTTATTCCTTTTGCATAAATATCACTGGAATTCAATAAACTTTCTTCTTCTTTTCGTTTCCCCTCCTGACYGCGTGTCSTGTGTTCTTTTTGGTATCAGTGYGACAGGTCCCCTGCTCCAGTGGTGTCTGGGCACCAAGCACTGCTCCTTCCCAAGGGATCCACAGCCCCACTGGCCACCCCACACTTCATTCTTGTGGGACTGAGCCTCCTGGGTGTTTACAGAGGAAGGAGGAAAGCAGAGAAAGGAATGAAGCCTCCAACTGCAGATAGGCTTGAAAAGAAACACAAGCCAGCAAACCAAAACTGGAAAAAACGCCTTGGAAAAGTTRAAGAACTTTTCCACAACTTAGGTTTGTGGTTTGTATCCAGGACCTTCTKCTCCCCCCTCTCACAGTCCAGGAGCACCCAGAAGGGTGTGTTTGGTGGAGATTGGGCTCCACAGAGAAACTCAAGCCCAGGTCAGTGGCTGCAGAGGCAGAGCCCACCTCRCTGCCTTGGGGGGCTGTGAGGACTCAGAGCTGTTCCCTCCCTGCCAGCAGCAGATGGAGCAAACTGGGAGCATCCCAGTTTATGTGTTGACAAATGTCTTTCCCTCTGGCAGCCCTGCCTGCTGTGCAGTGCTAGATGTGGTGCACTGGGATCAGCCTTTCCCAGCTTTCTCAGCCCAGGTGCCAGAGACATTTTAAAGTCAGGACCATCTTGGACCATGCAGCCAAATAGTTTTTTATTTTCAAATATAGATGCTTCTTTATTTATGTGACTTCCATTTTCCTGTTCACCTGCTTATATGCATGGGCATGTGYTCAGATTTATAGAGATCTTTTATTTTTGTTTTTGGCAGTTGTTCTGCTGACCAGCAACAGCTCTGGTCACTGACAGATTGGCACTGGAAATTCAGAAATGCTGTTTCAGGTGATTAATTAATTCCCTTTCCATTGCAAATGCTGACTCTGGGACTCAAAAATCCTGGTCCCCACCTGAGATATGGATTTGCTGGAGAGGAGGGTGATGACTGCTGTTCCTGACAGCCCTTTGAGTGCTGCCAACATCCCTTTGTGAGACACCAGGGGTGTCACTGTGAGACCTCACAGGGACCTGCATGGCAGGGGGGATCTGTCCCTCGTGAGAATCACACTAATGTCACACACAGCTCAGGTGGGAGGACTGCAGCAGAGCAGGGACAGACCCAGAGCCATCCCAGGGAGAGGGGAGCTAYTGGGGAGAGCTGCCAGCCCACAGGGTGGGAGCATCCTTCCCCCCAGGAAGGGCTCCTGCAGCCCTGTAAGGGCTGCCCTTTCCCAAGAGCTGCCTATTCCCAAGGGCTGCCTATTCCCAAAGGCTGCCTATTCCCAAGAGCTGCCCATTCCCAAAGGATGCATATTCCCAAGAGTTGCCTATTCCCAAAGGCTGCCTATTCCCAAAAGCTGCCTATTCCCAAAGGCTGCCTATTCCCAAGAGCTGCCTATTCCCAGAAGCTGCCAATTCCCAAAGGCTGCCTATTCCCAAGAGCTGCCCATTCCCAAAGGATGCATATTCCCAAGAGTTGCCTATTCCCAAAGGCTGCCTATTCCCAAGAGCTGCCTATTCCCAGAAGCTGCCAATTCCCAAAAGCTGTCCATTACAAAGGGCTGCCCATTCCCAAAAGCTGCCTATTCCCAAAGGCTGCATATTCCCAGAAGCTGCCTATTCCCAAGGGCTGCCCATTCCCAAGAGCTGCCTGTTCCCAAAAGCTGCATATTCCCAAGGGCTGCCTATTCTCAAGAGCTGCCCATTCCCAAAGGCTGCATATTCCCAAAAGCTGCCTATTCCCAGAAGTTGCCTATTCCCAGAAGCTGCTTATTCCCAAAAGCTGCCTGTTCCCAAAAGCTGCCTTTTCCCAAGGGCTGCTGCACCCAGCTGSTGCCTGCCTGGGGTAACCCCTGCACCCCAAAGCTTGGCAGGCAGCAGTGTCACCTTTTGTACCCCACTGACGTCACCAGCTCTGCAATGTTGACTGAGCCCTAATCATTCCCTATGGAYAGCAATTACTGCAATGAGTGTAACATTTAATGACCTCCCTTTGGGCCCCGTGGAAGTTCCTGGGAAGMAACAGAAACCACAGGCACACACGGGAATGGGGCTCCTTCCAGMCTTTTTTGCCAATTATGGTTTTGCAGCAGGAAGAACTGCAGCTCCACCAGATCCATAATCCTAATTTTCCCAGTGCTACAACCCCTGCACATTATCCAGCAAGGCAGGGAGAGCCTGGAGTGGAAGGACTGCACCACAGCTCTGCCATTTCACCTGAAAGCACAGGTACCAAATCTACCAAACAATGGTAAAAGAAAGGAGGAATAATAACAAGCCCCTCTGCAAATCCTGTCTCATTTGCAAATATTTGCCTCACTAAAAAAAAACCAATTTCTTCCTTTTTTCCCCCCATCACTTGCAGCCCCTGTTCATTTTATCCCTTGGACTGAGCACTGCTTGAAGGCTCCCCATGTCATAATTTAAGGAGCAAATGGAAAATATTGTTGCACACACATATAAAAGCATTGATCTGGTGATCCACTGTATTGAAGATAACTTATTTAGCAACTGGCAGAACACACACACTCAGTGATAAATGAGAGCCAGGCTGGTGAGAATGTCCTGCTTGATGGTTGAACTTCCCTTTGCCCAGGATCAGCCACTAGCCTGCTTYAAATGTGCTAAAAACATGTTAATCAAAAGTGACTAAAAAAAAATTAAAACTGTAAAAAAGCTCCACAATTAGAATCAGTGTGTTTCAGTAAACACTACCAATGTAAAATAAAAGCCTCAAAAGGGATTGTTTCCTATGCATACACATCCTGCCTAAAGCCTGCAGATGGAATTTATCCTGAATCCCAACCACCCCCCTGGTTGGGGCAGCAGTGACCCAAAGCTCAGGAGTTTCTCTATCAGYATCCAGGAACTGTAAAATCCAGCACCTGAAATCAGCCTGGGCTGCTGCACAACACTTCATAGGGAGCTTGCTTCACTATCAAAAAATACATAACATTAAGTGAATAGTGTGCTCATGGCTGCAAAGTTATGTGCAGAGCTAAAGTCATGTGCAGAGGTAAAATGTAGGTCAGTACAGCTGATGGACATGATGGAAATGATGGACACAGCAAAGGGAGACAATTTGAGCATTGTTCCTAGGAAAAGGAGGGAGGATRAAGGTTGGGATACCAATGATTTGTGTTTCTCTGAGCTGTGGTAGCAGTCACACACAGATCTGCTCCTTGAGCAGATCAAAAATAACTTTTTTCTGAATCAGATCAGGAATTACTGCACCTTCTTTCTCTCTTGAGTTGGTGAAAAGCTGGTGTTATTTTGGACTGAAACCATTCAGCAGCTCCAAGGGAGCAGCCCCWTTCTACCAGCAGAGAATCAGGGAGTTAAGCTGTGTTGCTGCTTTCAAATTCTGCCTCTCACTCTGTTGTGYATGTGACATCAGGAAAAGCAAAGTGGCATTGAGAATACCATTGAGATCACCAGTACCTCAAGGACTGTGCTACAAAAGACCAAATCAATTTTCATTCTCCAAGAGAAATGAACTCAAAAAATAAGCCAATATTCAGAAGGGAAAAGAGATTTTGTAAATGYTTCGTTAATCTGCTAATAGTGTAAGATTTATTTAAATAATTTTCCATGGCATCAACCTGTATAATCCRTGCTGTACACAGCTCAGAAAGGTTCCTTGTGGAGGTGTGCCCTGGAAAAGGAGGAGTAGGAGAGGCACAGGGTCAGTCAGAGTCTCTCAGGTGTTGTTTGGGCAATACTCTGTGAAATAGGATAAAATGATYGGTGCTGGAGGTGTTTGTGCCCAGGCAGGCTGGGACAGGCTGTGATGCCTCAGACCTTCTGGCTGTAGCAGAGCTTTCCCAGGGGATGGAGGGAAAAGGCTGGGTTTGCCTCAGAGCAGGCTGAAAGCAGCCACCCTGCTGCCCAAAGCCATCATCACTGCCTCCCTGGAGCTGAGGGGTTTTGCTGGAGCCCTTTGCTTGTCCCATGGACCATCCTTTGTCCCATGGACCATCCTTTGCCACACAGACCATCCTTTGTCCCATGGGCTGTCCCTGGCACTGCCCACAGTCACTCCCATACCACACAGAGCCATCCCCTGTGCTCACACCTTTGAACAGCTGATGTTTCCAGCTTCCAGCACTGCCTGCTTCCACAGGGACAGGCAGAGGCACCCCTCCAGAGGTTCCTCAGGGTGCTGTCCAGGGGCACCCCACCCTGCCCAACAACAGTTTGGCGGAAGGAATGGAGAAGAACTGGTATAAAAAAAAAAAAAAAAAAAAAAGCCACAATAAAGTGTGAAGATTAACATATTCTGCTTCTAACAGCTGGCCAGGACCATAACCTACTTCACCAAGCAGCCCTTTGCTTAGAGGATTGACCTGTGCTGGGTCTATTTATGGTGGGAGGCAGCGCAGGACCCTGTGACCCAGCAGGGAGTTGGAACCAGATGACCTTTAGGGTCTTTTCCAACCCAAACCAGCCCATGGTTCTGTGGCAGGCAGCCTTCAGGTGCTGCCAGGGGTGGGGTGCCCCTTCCTCCAGGGCTGTGGCATGGGAGGAGGTGTTTGGGAACAGTGGGGAGGCAAATGCCACTGTGTGCTGATCTCCTGAGCAAGAACAAGGGCCAGGAGGAGCTCAGGGTAATGACCCTGGTGCTGGCCCGAGCCAAAGCAAAACAACTCTATCTCGAGGTCATTAAGCACACAAATTAAACAGAAAAAAATCAATTCCTTTCTCCTGCAGCAAGCTCAGGCATGGATGTGCTCAGATGCTGGTGGAGGGAGGGAGGGAAGGGGGAAACACAACCCCTCAGTACCCCTGGATTATGGGAATCTTTTAAACMAGCAGCACCAGCCCACCTGTGCACAGGAACCATGACAGGGAAGAGAGGCTGAGGGATGGATTGGGATGCTCGCAGCAGGATGTTGGGTGCCCCACAGCAAATCCCACAGGTCCTGTGTGGTGCTGCCCAGCTCCCAGGAGTGCTGCAGATGCCATGGGCTAATTCAGCTGGCACTAAGGGTGCAGACAACCCAACTGAGCCCTGAGGGACAGCACTCAGGGACTTGGGAATACACAAACGTGCTCAGTTTGTAAAGAAACAAATAAAGACCTCTATCTCCAATAATTAGGCCCTCCATATTTCCTGTCCCAGTTTTGCTGAGGAAGAGGAAAGCTGGAGGAAAACATGGAGTTGGCAGTTGTCAGCCCTTCCTCAGGACTGGCTCCAGAGGTGCAGCTCCTTCAGGTCAGGGATGGCCAGGGACAGGCAGGGTCCAGCCATGGTTGATGCAGCCCCTGCCCTCCCTGTGGCCCAGTTAAAGCTGARCTCCTGCTGCTTTATCCCTGGAAACTTGTGGTTGCAGGGAAAGTGGGGCAAAACCTGCTGGGCTGTGACTTCATCCCTCCCCAGCTCCTGCAGGGATCTTGCRTTTCAGATGGGTTTTACTCCAATGACTTCAACTCTGAGTAATTAACCACACCCCACAGCGTGTGGAAGAGAATTTTTGGTACTCCAGGATCTCAGAAGTCTTTTCTAACCTAATTAATTCATGATTTAAAAAAAAAAATTAATTCAGTTTTGCTAACTTTCAGGTCCAGGGTGCTTCTTGTGGAGGACTGGAGAGGAAAGACACCATCCAAGTTTAGCTGGATGGCAAGGGGGTGAAGCAGAAAACCTGCTGAAATCTGCTTTCATCCTGCTGCTTTCCTGAGGAGAGGCATTGCTGCCTCTCTCCTGTGAGGAAAATGAGGCAGGCAGGACCTTGAAGGGAAAGGCTGGCTCCCAAAACCTGGAAAAGAGGCAATTCCAGCCTTGTTCCTGCAGGAACAAACCCTGACCCAGCACWAATGGAGGGGCTCAACACAGCCCTGGGGTGTGGAGGCAGGTGAGAAAGGGACTGGCCACCTCAATTTGGGGTTGTTGCAGCATTTTCCTGGAACCAGACTGAGATGCACCAGCCCAAGCAGGAGCATTAGGATGGAGCTTTTGCTGGGCTGCTTTCCCCACTGACCATGAAGAGTCACATGGAGCCACCTGAAGCCATCAGTGGCCCCCACTGAGCTTCAGGGGACTTGCAGTCAGAGGRGCAACCTGCAGTGCAAGCAGGAACCCTGAAGGTCTTCAAGCAAGTATTCACCTTGGCATGAGCATTTTTATTTTAAAATGTCTAAAAAGGTAAAAAGGATGCGGAGAGAAAATAATTTCCTTCTCCTAAATCTCACCCTCCTTCAAGCTGAGTCATGAGAGAGGGATGAGTTCAGGACAGGAATGGCCCAAACTCTGGTGAAGCACAGGATTTAAGGCAAATCTGCTTTGTAGAGGTCTCTGTGCACAAAGCCTGTTTGATTTAACCAACTAAAAAGAGGAAGAAAGAGAGGAAGAGAGAGATTATTTAAGGGTTCATTTTCTCTCCATCAGTCCCACAGACAAATGACTCACATTTTTTTATATCCTAGAGGAACATAAAGATGACAGATGGAGCACACAAAGCCATTTGTCCTCATCCTGTCCCCATTCACCCATTTTGCTGCAGCCATGGCACAGGAGTTGGTCTCTCCAAGGATGCAAGTAAACTTTTTTTCTTTCTTTCTAGTAAAAGGTGAAGTGAATGAGGTCAGGACAGTCCCAGAAAGTCCTGCTGGCACTGGGATGACCCACCTAACGTGAATGGGAGCTAAATGTTCATGCCATGCCGAAGCCCTGGTGACACCTAAAGCAGAGGAATTTCACCTTCCCATATCCAGACTGGCTCCTTCAAAGAGGGAGAAAACCTCATTGCCCTTTCAAGAGCTGCCCAGCTGTTCTCTCACCTGAAATCTGTTTGGGAGCTCTTTTKCAGGAGCATTTCAGCTGAAGGTCTCTGATCATTTCACACCCACTGCAGGTCTGTGTTTCCCAAAGGCCAGGAACAGGAATCACTTGCTTTGAACCTTGCAAGTCTCTGAGACCTTTGTAACACCCAAAAATTCACCAAATTAGGCCTTGCAGCAGCAATCATTTGGTTACATCATGCAGTTAACAGTGGCCAAGTTCAGTTCCCAGCATGGGAAGAAAAACCTCTGACTGAAAATTCCTGAGCAGTGTGTTCACTCCCATAACTGGAAGGGAACGTTCTAATCAAAGTTTGTATAAAACTACTCTTAGGAATAGCAAACAAAGCATTTACTAAATAACAGTTACTCTGAATAGATCCCAGCACAAGCAGCAGGGCTTGCAGAGGTGGCAACAAATAATTTAAATCATTGGCAGGACCCTTTTCTTACTGCTAATGCAATTTCATTAAATAAAAGCATCTTAAAGGGGCAAAGGGACGAAGGCAGGGATTTTCCTCCAGTCCAGGCTGGAGGAGAGAATGAAGAGAAAAGCCAAAATCCTGAAACCTTCAGCTGGCTGGGGCTCCCAATTTCCAAGGCTTCATTCTGACTCACATCATTCCCCTCTCAGCTTCTCCCCTTGCAGGTGCCCTTCTTAAGGCAAACAATTAAATGGGCATTAGGTAAGAGTGGCTGCTCCTGTTGCTGCATGAGGAGGACATTTGGCAGGCAGGGAAGGGTGCCTGGCTTCTTCAGAAACCATTCCCCTTTTTTTAACAGGGGCCTCACGTTCTCCACATTTCCAAACCTCTCCTTTGTTATCGAGGAGGTGAATAAAGAGGTTTTGAACCACTCCAAACAAAGTCCAACCAGGCTGGGGCTAAAACCCACAAACAGCATTTGCAGAACAGAGGGAAGAGTGGGTTCTATCAAGCAGAAACTCACAGTTCAGTTTATAAGCAATCAAACCCTGCTGGCCTCCTGGCTGCTGCCACTGCAAAGCCCTTCCCAGGGTGGGTCACAGTGGCTCATCTGCTCCCTCCTCCCTGCCCAAGCAGGGGCATCCCAATGCACAGGATGGTGTCCAGGTGCCTCTGGAATACCTCCAGTGAGAGACCCCTGGCTGCAGAGTGCTCTGCACTGGTGACCAGCTCAGAATTTAACAGTGGCTCTCTCAAGGAGCAGGAAGGGGACATTTGGAACAAATTAAGCATTTTCAGTGGGGCAGAGCTGGTGAAAGAGCTGGGCTGCTTCCCTTTATTTGCCTGCCTGGCATGGACATGCCTGTAATGCTGGGCAGGAGCCTGCTCCAGCTTTGGGCAAACTGGTTTTCCTTYGGGAGAAAAGCAGTGTTTGCTCTGTGCCTGGTGAGAAATGCTGTGAACTCCCCCTGAATCCACCAGGGTTGCATGAAGTCCATCACTGGCAAAGCCTGCTCTCAGCAYGTTTTTCCTCACAGATGCTGGTGCTGTTGCCCTTCCAGAAGCCTCAGTGGCTTTTAGCACAGTCCCTGGACCTCACCAGCCTGTTTTCAGGGCTCACACCAGCATGTCCCAGCCCTGTCCCTTCCCATCCCCCCTGCACACCACCACAGCTGTCTGAAACAATGCCCAGCCTGCTGCCCAGTTCTTTTTTTTCCCTCCCAGTTCCTTTTCCTCTGCATTCTTACTTGCAGTCCCTTCATCATTAGCTCCCACAGGACTATCAGCAGCATATCTGCCTGACACAGGCACTTTCACTGCTATAAATTCTCCACAGCCCATTGAATAGAGACCTTTTAATTAGGTTTTGAGAATTTTCCCATTAGCAGAGAGACATTGAGAATTCAGGTCTCATTTATGAGAAGCAAARTATGTTGGAGAGGGGAGCTGCTTGGTTTACTGCAGTATTAGCATTTCTCCCCCTGTATTTATGGGCATGGATTAATTGCTGTTTTGCTGCTGTGGGCAGAAATATGTTTGACAATTCACTTTATTGTGCTACAAATGACAGATTTARACCAGTGMTCCAACGTGAGAGCCCTCCTGGGCYGCTGCATTGTCTGTGTGACATATAGAGAAAATGGGAACCAAATCTTTCATCATCAAAATTTGATTGCTCTGCTATTTGCACCAAACTAGCTTTATGTTCTCACTGACAAAGGGGGTTTCTGGCCTCAGCTCTCACTTTGCCCTGAAGATCTGAGGTAGGACTTCRTTKGAGASTGGGGAAGATTGAGCCAGTGCCACRTCCTTGGAAAGTGTGGAAGGACAAAACTGTGCTGCCTTGGGCTCTGGACACACTTGGCCACAACAAGAGGGAAGGAGGGAACTCTTCAGGTGTCCCCCCAGCTGCTGGGTATTCCAAACTCAGGGAATTCATGAACCAGGTGTGATATTTTTGGTGGTTTCAAAAGCCCAGATGGATTTTCCCTTCCAGGACCTCTTGCAAATGGCTTTTTGTTGAGGTGACAGGGACCCCTCTTGCTTGTTGTCTGCCCTGTTCCAGAACACCTTCAGGTCTGGAGGAGCTGTCACAGCCCTGTTTTGCCAATGCAATCCTTGGGGGCATCAAKTTTCTGCTTCAGCCTACTCATCCTGGCAAAACTTTATTGGAGAGATCCCAGGCAGCTCCAATAGCTGCATTTTGATGCTGCTGGGTGCATTTGATCCAGTTCCTGCTCCTCAGCTATAGATCAGKGAGTGGTTGCATCCCTCTTTGTGGGGTCACTCCAGGTAAGCAGGACACAGCAAGGGCAGCCTCAGGTGCCACTTCCTCTGCTGTGGCATCCTTCATCCCAGCTGGAAACCTCCAGTGTGCTCCTCCAGGCTGAGCTCTGGCTTCTGCAATGCTCCCACCTGCAGTAACTTTTTATAAAAAAAAACGCAGTAAAATAAAATGTTCTTGTTAAGGTTTTCCCATCCTGAGAGAACTCTCTTCTTCTTTTCTGATTCTTGCCAGAACTTTGCAGTTCACTTTGTATGCCCAGGCTCTTTAAAATCTTTAAAGTGAAGATTACAAAGGAATTTCATAGCTAGGCTTTTTT
>CADDXX010000455.1:191692-219578 GCA_902810485.1 Alauda arvensis
ACTTCTTTCTATTTTCTCCTTTTTTTCTATCATTATTTCTTTAAATCCCTTGAAGAACTGAACTGAATGAAGACACAGTTTTCCCCTGAAGTAGCTCTCCCACTAATCACCATATTCCAGCTCTTGCTAACATTGGAGCTTAATATTTCTCCCTCTATTTTTAACCACATTTAATTGGTGCAGAAGAAACACTTCCTGGCCAATATTTCCTCCCTTCACAGTCATCAATGAAAAGAGCAATAAGTGAAASTTGCTAAAAACAGCAATAATCTTGACTCCACTGCCAGCTCTGCAGGTAATTTTTCTGTCAKCTCAGCTGAGCCAGCCCAGGTCACTCTCTAACCTCAATTCTTTTACAGACCATGTCACACTCCCTGAGCCTTCCCAGTCCTCACCATCATCATCTTTTCACTGCCCACTTTTGAAACCACTGGRGCAAAACTTCTCTGAAATGACCTTTTCCTCCCACACAGGGCCTTAGGCTCAGTTTTTATTTCCTAGGTCTYCTGCTCCTCCCATCTCAGGCATTTCTCATTTGTATTTATCTCTTTATCTGGTTGTGTCAGAAATAACCTTGCAGCCCTTTGCCTGCATTGCCTGGTTCTCAAAGTTTTGATCACTGTTCCCATAGAAGAAAATGAGAGCCATGGACTCTTTTTTTTAATATTATCTCATGTGTCCCAAATAATATTCAGTCCTTGGCATGTGAGGTGAAACCCAGAGTCCTCAACCTGCTCTAAGAAACTGCCAGAAACCCAAAGGGGAAACATTTCCTTTTAGCTTGCAGGGTGAGTGGCTGCTGACCCCTGCCCCGCTCCTATTTACACTGCTAATTGCTCTGACATTAATGAATGAATGATGCTGAAGTGATGCAATATGGGCAATAAATATCAGCTGTTCCATGCCATTGCCCTCAGAACATCAGTGTTTGGGGCTGCTGGGTGACCCCAGTGACCCCCTGTCCCTGTCCCTGTCCCTGTGTGCAGGTGAGAGCTGTTGGCTCGTGCCCCTTGCAGGTGATGCTCTTTCACTGCACCTGCAAGAACCCCTCCCTCCCTCCCACCAGTCACAGACCCAAAAATCTTCTTCACATCATGAGTGGTGCTGGATTTGGGTCTTCCTCCTGGGAATCAGAACCAATCCACAGGTTCTGATTTTGGTTGGCTTCAGGTTTTGGTGAGTTTTGGAATGATCTGCAAAGCTCCACCCATCACAGCATTTTCCATTCTCCAAACTGGGGCGTTTTTACCACATTCAGTATTAAATCCAAATTAGATTATCTTGGTTTTGAGCTTGAAACTTTCTCTAGATCGTTTGAAAAGAGGTCCCTGAGAAATGATGGAAATCATAAAGGTGTAATGATAAAATCATGGGATCAGCCAGAACAAATTACTCCTTCCCTAGCCCAGTTCCCTGAGCCAGTTACAGGTGCTCACAGGAGAACTTCAACAAGGAGCAAAGCTAATCCAGTCCTACATCCCATTATTCCCATTTCCCACTCCTGCTCCATCATTTTACTGAATGATTTCTGGTTGTTTTATTCCAAGAAATGACAAAAAGCATTTGCTCAAGTCCAGCCAGCCACAGGCAGYGATACTTTCACAAAAATACCCTTCCAACCACCAAGGGTTTGCAGCTTACACATTTCCTGAGATAGATGTGCAGCTTGGGGATTTAATGGACCCAAACAGTTTTTCTTCAATGAGTTCATCCAGGTTTTTTTCAGACTTGTGGGAATTTTTAGCATCTACAGCTGAATTGCATCATATCCCTGCCCTGTGCTAGGTGATGAACCTTCATGTGCTTCTAACTTACTAACTGAGACTTTTCTGTCAGATGAGACCACGTTCTGTGCCTCCTGTGACCTGTGTGGATCTGCAGAGACCTGGTGTACATAAATATTCCTGATGTGGATGCTGTCCCACACTGCCATCCCCACCACAGGACCTTTCAGAGGCTGGAGATTGAGATCACAGCATGAAAAAGTAGACACAGAGCGGGTTTATAAAACGGGAAAAGTTTGTAAATCTGTGATTCTCTATTCCTTGCCCAAGAATTGTTGATCTGTCATTTGCTTTCCTCAYGGTTGCTAAGCACTGAGCTGGTGTTTTCACAAAACTCTCTGTTATCCTCCATATGCTCCTGTCATCCTCACASCAACCTGAGTGATCACAATCAGCTCAGGGTCCTCCATTGTCACTGGAAAGGTGGSATTGCTCCTTTCCCAGGTGTGCACCACTCTGTATTTCCAGACAGGATGCCCCACATGCCACCCAACCCTGCAGTCACCCCATTTTGCACAATCCATGGGAGCAACTGCCTCGTATTTTTACTGCCTCGGAAATTCCGTGTCACCAACAGATTCTACCCTCTCACCTCCTCTTTCTGATGGTTTGTGAGCCTGTTAAGCTGCAAAGGTCCCAGCATAACTCTCTGCAGGGGCCCCCTCACGACCTCTCTCCACAGTGAAAACCATCCTGCCCTCTGCTTGTTGCCCTGTTTTCATCCAGGAGAAAATTCCCCCATCTGTCCTGTGACAACTTAGTTTCTAAGAGCCCTGCTCTCTTCAAAACATTTATCCACAGCTCATTGCTCCCATGAGCCAGAGGGCTTTTCTCAGCATCTCTCCTAATTACACTGTCTCCTTTTTAACTCCAGGCAGCCAGAACGTCACAAAGGGACTGGGACCAGACCAGAATTGTGTTTTCTCCTTTGTGCTCCTCTCCTAATAACTACTGAAAGCAATTTGCCTTTTTGTCACTTGGAATATTCATCCTCAGTGATGGGAAGCTGTGTGAGTGACAGTAGCTAATTTGCATCATCCTGGTGATTTTATGCTTAGGTTACTCTTCCTCCGTGCACTTTACTTTTTATTTCATTTGCCATTTATCACCCAGTCARTCTGGTAAGACATTTCCACCACTGTTCAGCTAGCTGCACTTTTTTAAAAAATATGAAAAATTATTCTGAATCATCARCATATTCATCACTTCATTGTTCATCAAGCTTTCCTTATCAATTATGAGTATGTTGAGCAAAAATCCTCTCTTCTCCCCTGTGATTGCTGACCTTTATCACCTGTCTGAAAAGAAGTTATTTGTTTAYCTCTTTGTGAATTTGCTTTTTTGCAATGTTTTTTTTCTATTTTCTTTCTTTTACTTCAGGAAAAAAAGGGATTTTTAACTTCTAGCAGCTTTCTTTACTCTCTCATTTAATTATTCTGGGTCTATATGTGTTCCTGAGGACATCCTTTTCATATTTCATGTTCATTGGTAAATATTTACTGAGTTTTTCACATTGTGTCTTTCAACAGCACCCTGCTGTTTGCCAACACTTCACACATTTTACTCTTCCTTTAAGCTCAATTTAATRAGTCTTCTTGATTTATTTTTCCCTTTTGAGATGGTAATAGGTCAGGGTTTGGACTCCCTCACTGCCTGTGGCACAGTAAACTGGAATGCATCACARCCATTATCATAATGAGACCTTCAGTGGCCACATTTTGAATCAGATCTGCATTTCTCAGGAGTTTCTTCCCTTCTCTGGGTCAATACAAATCTGATGGGGTCTAGAAAAAAAACAAAATACAAATTTCCCTGCTTTGCTGGCTCCAGCCAGTGTGTCCTCTTCTCCACAGCCTGGTCCTCACCTCATTTCAGGAATGAAAANAAAAAAAAAAAAAAAAAAGGATGGCAATGCTGTGATCATGGACTGCTTGGAGATCCCAGAAGCATTAGGGAAAATTACTGGCTCAGATCTGTATTTCCAAACTGGGCTCTGCAGTCAAAACCAAACCTTTTTGTAGAGTATTGGATGCTGAAATTGAGGCTTTTAGATCTGACTCAGCACCGAGTTGCACATTTGATTAACTTCAGTAATTAAATCTTTCTTTTCACCTTGGGCAAGGATGTTTGCCACAGAAATGTGACAAAAGTCCTCTTCCAGAKCTGTCTGTGGTTTGTAGAAAGGACTTATTCTCTGATAAAATTCCCCTGGAGGAGTTCAAACTCACAGAGTTGAAGTCAATTTTGACAACTGCATTAATACATCTGTGRCAGGGATCTTTATCAAAGCCGTGGATCTCAGGGGTAATTTTGAGCTGTCCATTTTCAAAACTAAGATGTAGGGTTTGCTCTGTTTATTTTTTGACCCCCCAGTGTTACCTGGTAGGCAGACAGATGCTGTCCTGGTTTGAGGAATTCCATGTGCCAGCTCAGACTTTTCTGTGCCTTGCACAGCTGGAAGGAGCARAGTGCAGACACCCTTCTCCTTTGCCACTGATTTTTTTTTTTCTCTGTTATGATGATTTATTTTAGAGAACACTTAAATTTGGGATTAACTTTGTGGGCTCATGAGCGGTGATGTTGGCCCCGTGACAGATTTCTTCATGTCAGCATTCAAACCAACAGTTACCACAAAAAGAAATTCCCTTCAGGGCAAAACACTCCCCTCAGGATGAAAATCGAAGTTGTACTGTGTGCTGGTTATTTTAAGTGAGAAGAGATAGAAAAAACACCTTTATCCTTCAAAAGTTCTGGATTAGGAGAAGGAAGAGTTGCAGGCTGCCACCAATYCACAGTGAGATCCAATGCCAGCCATGGTGATTTCTCCAAGTCCTTTCCYACAGTATTGGGAAAGAKGAAAGTTTAACAGGAAAGTTTTACAGACATGGATGTTTAGCAGAAGGYTCTCTGAATGCAGAACTGGAGAGCAAAATAGAGATGAAAGCAAGTTTTGATACAGAAGAAGAGGAGATGTCTAAAAGGAAGGATTGCTGAGCCAGTTGTTATTGGATAGCTAAAGAAAACAAAGGTTGAATGAGCTTAGAAGGAGGTTTTATAGCTAGAACAAAGGATGTGTTGACCACAAACAAAAAAAGATGTTTTTACCAAGTAAAAATAAGTCTCAGCAAAAGCACAGGCAAACAAAAAAACATGTTTTTACCAAGGAGAATAATTTTCCACTGCAAGAAAACAAGAAAACAACTTTGAGCTTAAAATTTAACATACTATCTCATGTGATTGGATAGCTACTACCATAATATGGCAATGACAGTAGTTATGATAGGCTATAGGTAATAGTAAAGGTATTGTGTGTGATGCTGATTGGTTGTTATGTATTAAGATACTCAGCAGAGAAAAACATCTAATGCATTGTAACCAGAACTAAAAGGGGCTTCAGGTTTGCCTGTGAGCTGCAGCTGGCAGCTTTTAGGCTTGGCTCTGTCACCCAGGACCCACAAACTTCATCCATGCAATAACCAAGCATTTTTTAAAGAGCTGCCTGGAGTCCCCACATCTCTCACCTCAGGCTCTTGCACCACAGTGCAGCCAAAAGAGACCAAGGGAAGGTGGTGAGGGAGGACACAGAGCCTGGAGAGGAGGAAGGAGCCCTCCAAGCTCCTCCTGGCCATGGGCACCTGCAGAGCCCGAGATCCTTCACAGAGTCACCCAAAGGCTTTCGGTAGGCGCCGGCCTCACAGAAGGAAACACATTTACAGGGAAACCCCAGATAATTTTCAGGGGCTTTGCTATATAAACATATTAAAGATCTTTAAGTAATCCCCTGGCAGAGAGCAGGCAGCTCATTTCTGGCGGTGTGTTTGCTCTGAGATGCCAATCAAACGCTCTTTCCGCAGCGAGAGCTCGCGGGCAGATTTGCCTTTGTGCCCGCAGCTGGGATCGGGCCCAAGAGGTGACAGCCAGCAGATAAGGGCTTAATTAATGCCCAGAAAGCAGCAGGAGTGACAAACGTTATCTGCAGTTTCAGCTGACTCACACGATGGGCTGATTATCCGAGAATTCCGCGGAGGTCCGAGAGCGGCCGGTCCCCGTTGGGATCTCTGCTTTCCTCTGGTSCTCTGGTTTCAGCCAGCCTCACTTCCCATCTCCCAGGCAGTGGGAAGAAGGAGTTTTCTCCAGGAAAAACTACTCATGGCTTCTCTGGACAGGCACCATGATGGACCTTTGGGGAAAACTGGGTTTTAAAGTCTTTGGTCCAATGTTTTCTCTTAGTGATGGGGGTAAGAAGTGTGATAGGAGCTGGTGAGTGATGGAGCACAGCCCTCTTCTGCCTGCAGCCTGGTGTCCTGTGACATGGAGGATGCACAAAATATCTCAGTTATGAATTGTGACTGTCAGTGAGCAATGCCACCCATGTCCTAAGTAGGGATGGTTATAAACAGACTCCATAAAGTATTGAAGAAGTTARCCTTTAGGGAAAAGAACCCAATTATTTTGTTCCCTTGTAGAACAAAATCCCTCCCACTTAGCTGGAACTGCTTTTGGACAGATAAACTTCCTCCAAAACACGACCATAGAAGCTGAAAGGTCTCACTTTGAGCTTTGTAAAGGAGAGATGCACAAAAGAAATCCATATATAATATTCAAAAGCAAGAAGACACAATTCTGTCAGAGAGCAAAAAAGTGCATAGAATCTTTTTATTTTGGTGATGAACAGGAAGGGTTACCTGGTAGCTTTCCTGTAGGAAAAGTGATGCTGCAGAGCACCAAAGGAGCTGCAGCCTGCCTTGCCTGCTCTGCAGGTGCCTCCTCTGGGGAAGTTGCAGAGATGGTTCCACCTTCCCACTGCTTCTCCCCACTCCCTGGCACTGCTCTGATTGTCTTTAAGAGTTGTCAAGTAGCTAGAAGTTAAGAAATGTRACAGTAAATTGTAGAAAATTGTCCAAAAGGAAGATTAAAGCCTTCAGCAGTCCAAGTCCCAAAGCCTGTTGTCCCAAAAAAACCAAAAGGCTTCCTGGGAGGCCACCTTTGAAACCAGGAGGAAAGCAATCAGGAAATTAATGTGGTGTTGCATAAGTTTGGTTTTGGCAAAACACGTGCAGGTGGYGTTGGATGGGTTGGGAAGTGCTGCTCTGCTTTAGGGTTCAGGCAGAGGGGGTGGGGACAGCCCCGGCTGTGGCACCCCTGGAACAGGACCTTGCACAGGGCAGAAACTCCAAAATAAAACTGGGACACTCAGGRCTGATGCCTGGATAAGCACAGCACCCATGGAGCAGGCTGAGATCATACAGAAACTCTCATTTCTTCTCTTGTGTYTATGCTGTTGGACYTCTTGGRYTTTTGGGGTTTGTTTTTTCCCCTAATCTTACCTTCCTTTCCTAAATCCCTTTGTGTGGAAACCAAGAGTGGCCTTTTGTGCTCAGTATTTCTCAGTCACACCTTCCACCTTCTGCGTTTATGTATTTTTGCAGGTGCACAGTGGTGTCCTGAAGCTTGGAGGTATCACAGCTCCAGCCCTCCTCCCTTACCTGTTTCAGAGCAAGCATAACCAAAACCTTAATGCCATGGAAAAATCAAAGCAGAAAAGATACACTGGGTAGAAAATACATTTTTTCAGTAGTGACTGGAAAATAAAACTGCCCAGAGGTCTAAAAAACTCCAAAGGCAATGAAATCAGAGCACAATGAAGTCTGGCACTCAGAGCCAGAGCCTCTGGCACCCAGAGGCACCCAGCAGCATCCAYTGGATTGTGGGATCACGTAATAGATCTGTATCTATAGGCATGCAATAGATAGGTGATCAATAGCTCACAGGAGCCCAGGAATTTATCTCTGGGATATCAAAATATGCATGGCAACACTTCCTAAGCAAACAAAAGAAAACCCAGCCTCCTGGGTGAAGCTCCAGATGGAACAATGTTATCAGGCTCCGCTGGGCAAACACGAGGAGCGCATAAAACCCGCGGCTCCCCGGGAGAGCTGCACCTCTCCTCTGGCAAGAGCCATGGATCTCAAGGTGGTCTGTGCRCTCTCCATCACCCTGGTCATAGCCCTCAGCACCCTGGCAGAGGGAACTGCACCTCCAAGTAAGTACATCCATGTGCTGTTGTTGCCTTCCAGGTGCGTGTGGGACCCTCGTCCCACCGGCCGCAGCCAGAGCCTGTCAGCTTTAACAGACCAGACAGCAAATGGCTTTCTGTGCTGCTATTTGTTCCCCAAGTGGAGCCTACTTTTAAMTTTTTTATCAGAGAGATCTATAGGAAAACGTGAAAGAGCTGCAGCTGAACCCTTGTGTGGTTGGAATAACCAGGAACCCGCTGCAAAGGCAGAGGAGGTCGCTAGAACAGGACYGGGGCTGGAACAGGAGCCAGATTTGTCTAAATTTTCTTCTGACATTTGGTTTATGCTGCTTTGCCAGCTGTGGATACAGCTTTAAAGGAGTCTATCTGCCTCCTCATTTAAAGGCAAGTCGTTTAGACAGCTCCAGAAGTGGAAAGCAAGTAACTCAATGACGGCTGGAGGACAGCTCCAGAATTTCTTGGTTGTGGCTGACTGTGCAAATGACTTAAAAGCTGCAGCTATTTGCACATCATCCTATATTTTATAATCACCTGTCAAGACTGCAAAGATTTTGTACCTTTACACCTCTCTGAATATCCACTGGGCTCTTAAGCCTTTTCCTCTTCACATGAGATGGGCAAAGCAGCAAACATTTAATAGCATAATATTTGAAGTTCTTGGGATTTCCCATTTGGTGTGGTCGGTTTGAAGCCCACAAGCCCCACCGTGCCAGGCTGGCTTGGCTGCAAGTGAGCCCACAGACTCTCAAAGTGTGATGTACAGCCCTGACCAAAACTGGTAGAGGTTTAAAAGCAGCTTTTAAACCACTCAGGTTGTGGTTTTAGCTGGGAACTGAAAAGATGGAAAGCATCTTAGGGAAAGAGTGTTGTTCCCAGTGAGCATTTGATAAACACCCCTTCATAACAAACGTGCAAACTGACACCCTGTAACTTGCTCCTTCTGTCCTGAACAGCAAAATGCCAGTGTAAAGTGGTTCCCAAGGAGAGGACAAACTGTGGCTACCCGGGGATCTCAGCAGCAGAGTGCAGGAAAATTGGGTGCTGCTTCAACGCCTCAGTCCCCAGCGTGCCCTGGTGCTACAACCCYAAACAGAAGAAAGGTAATATCTCTGCCAGAAACACTGATTTACCTCGTGTTTGATTATCCAGAAACCTGTACAACCAGGCAGCACTTCTGCTTTTYTCCTTAGGCAAGAAAAGTGGGCACAAACCTCTGTTAGGAGACCAATGACAGTAAAACGTAAAGTCAAGCCTTGCTTACCTGTCAGATTTCTGCCTCATCCTCCTCACACAATATATTTCCTCCTCCTTCAGGCTTCCAGCTGTCAAACCAACTGTGCTGATTACYTRGAGACAYTTCAGTATCATTTGTGATGTTGTTCATGTGTAGAGCAAGGGATACTCAGCACTTAGGTGGGTTTGCTGTGTGGCCACTGTTTGACAGCTGTCAGCATCCTGCTTCTATTTTTGACCATTAKTTTCTCAAGGAGGATAATAGCTGCTCTCCCAGYCTTTCTAGGATTAGCTGTATATTTTACATAACTGTGTTAAGTAATGSAGTGTAATTAGCTGTGTTAATTAACTCAGGGTAAGCTACATTTGCTGGGCTGACAGCACAGCTCCTTCTTAGGAGAACTTCAGGGCAGCTTCAGCAGCTGCACAGGTGGCATGAAAGGAAATGAGGGTGCAAAGGCAATGTTGCCCAACAGAAGAACCTGATATAAACTGAGATTAGTCAACAGGGATCAGAATTACACTCGGAAAAAAATATTTTTGAGCACTGYTTGCAATTCTTGAAAAACGAGCAGCAGCAACTTAGGGTGCCGTTYTCACAGAATTGCTTTTCTGAGCTGAACTGCTCTCTGAGAGGAAAACTGAAGTATTCAAGCTGGGTGGTATAATCTCTTTACTTGGGATTTTAGTTTTAAGTGCCTTGAAGAGCTGTTATTTGCTCGTGAAAGATTTATATCTTTTCTGTAATTGCAGCTGGCATGCAGGGAGGGCTGGGTGGTCCTCTCCTCGTGTCAGCCAGGCTGCTCTGGGGTTAGCATGGGGTCAGGTCATGGACATACCCTGCTCTGAGGCCWGTGTATGTGTTACCACTACAGGAGACACAGGACTTTTCATCCCATTGCTGGATTTAGGAAAGGCAAAGATTGGCTGCTGCCAGACACTTCCAAGGGTGAATTTTGCCTCCTCTTCTCCCTGGGGCACAGCAGCAATTCATCACCCTTTGGAATAGTTTTGCCTGGGGGTTTGGGTGAGGATTTGGGTGAATCTGCTGGCTGAAATTGGTTCAGTGAAGGTCATCGTGGCCATCACACCTGCCCAGTGACCTCACCTTTGTGTCCAGCCTTTTCCTGGTGAATGACATCACCAGGCAGACAGAGCACCAAGTAACACACTGTCCTTCCTTTGTTTTCCATCTCCCGCCTTCACACAGTGAAGAAAGTGTGTCCCAACGACCCCTACACCAGGATAAACTGTGGCTACCCTGGCATCAAGGCCAGGGACTGCACAAGGAAGGGCTGCTGCTTCAGGGCACACCCCGCCGGGGTCCCCTGGTGCTTCTACCACCGCACCGTGGAGGAAGGTAATGTCCCACAAGAGATGTGCCCCGTGTCCCTGAGGGTGCTCCATGGCTCCTGGCAGTGTCCCTGCTCTGCCCAGGCTTGGTGTGCCAGAGAATCCTAAGGGTTTGAGCAGAAAAAAGTTGGCTAAAYCCTAAAAAAGCCAGCTTCTTGTACAGAGAGTGGGGTATTGCTGGTGCATCTGAGCCAGGGGTTTGTGGGCAGTGTGACAGTCTGGGCTCAGRTGTGAGCTCCAAACCCCAACTTATCCCACAGTAGAAGAGCAGCCCCCCAGCTCACATCCACCTTATCAGCATGAGAGATAAAAGGCTTTGCTCTGGACACGCAAAAAAAATTTTGGAAACAAAAAAATTTGGAATGAAGCTTACAGAAATTTCTGTCCCCAAGCTAACTTTGAGTTAGGATTGACCTTTCAGCATATTTAATAACCAATAGCCTCAGCCACCCTGTGTTCTGTATTACACACAATTCACCATGATTTGGTTTTACTGACCTGGATCATAGCTGGGAAACACATCTCCTTATGGGGGTTGGTCGAGATGGCTAAAAAAATTGCCTTTTGGATGTCCTACATTGAGGCAAAACACTTCCTAGCATCTTGTGTTATCTATGGAGGAAACATGTCCCTTAATCTGCTTCTCCCCTTTACCTCCCCAGCTTGTTAAAGGAGAAACTTCCATCRAGAACTTTGCAATCTTTGGATCCACTCCAATGGAACAACAGACGGAGGTCCCAACTCAGACTTTATATTTTGCAACAGCCACRATTTCTAGGCTGATTTTTTTATCTGGGATTGACTTCTTTCTGATGAAAAGTTACTGGTAGCTTTTATTCTCTCAGTAGGCTAGCACTGCACAGGTTTTCACTGTAATAAAAGAAGTACAACACAAGTTGTGAGGGGTTTTTTTTTTCACCTGTCTTTATTTTAAAGCTGTGTATTTCCCCATTTCCCAGGGAATTTGGCATGTCAGCAACCTGCTGATGAGGGTGCAGGCACCAGTGCTTCCAAAAGGAACTCAGCTCTCAGCTTTTTGTGTTAGCTRCACTTCACACTTGCAAGTGACTGCTTGAATTTGTTAGCTGGCATCACAGGGGCCTGAATGCTGGAAATATTCAGTTTGCCTTTATATAGATTTAGCTGTGGGTTTGGGGTTTGGTTTTTTTTTCCCATTGAGACATAGGGAAGGGTACCTCTGATAGCTGAYCATGGAGCTGGTGTGGCTCAAACACCTCCTGCTCCCTGCATCTCCCTGTCTCTGGTGCTCACCACCAGCAGGTCCCATGGAGCCACGCTCAGGAAATGGCTCTGCAACACTAAAAGCCACACACAGGCTCTCCCAAGCCTGGCCTAAACCTGAAATGGAGCTGCTGTACCTTGCCAGACACAGGAGAACCTCCTGGTGTCGTGTGGCTGCTTTGTCCTGGGAGTCTTTAATGCTTCCCTGCTTCAGCTGGGTGAGAGCTGGGTAAAGAGCCTCTAAGAGCCATGCTGGGAATGAAATGGGCAACCTGAGACTGCAGCAGCAGCAGCAAACTGTGCTCAGGGCTCAGCAGGGGAGAACAATTTTACAGGGCTGAGCTGCAAGGAGAGAGAAAAAGATGGAGACAGAATCACAGGATCATAGAATGGCTTATTTGGAGAGACCTTAAAAGGTCGTCTAATCCAACCCCCCTGCAGTGAGCAAGGACATCTTCAACTCAATCRGGYTGCTCCTACTCCATCCAATCTGTCCTTGAACTTTTCCAGGGATTTTTCACTTCTCTGAGCCACCTGTTGCAGCCTTTCACGATCCCCACTGTAAAAATCTTCCTCCTTGAGATGTCTCTGTGGAGGTTTGATTTATCCCCRTACAATTTAGTGATGAGCAAGATTATCCAAGTGAAAAATTAGTCATTCATAAACCAATTAAAAGAGACTCGTTTATATGACTTGAATATGGTCAGATACCAGTTGTGATATGAGCAATAAACTGAGCAGTGCACTGAAGGTCTTTGGAGGTGCTTCAAAGAAAATGCTGAGTTGGGAGGGACTCACAAAAATAAAATCCAGCTCCTGGCTCTGCACAGCTCCAAGAATCCCTGTGCCTGAGAGTGTTGTTTAAACACTCCTGGAGCTCTCTCAGGCTGGTGCTGTGAGCACTGCCCTGGGGAGCCTGTTCAGTGCCCAGCCACCCTCTGGGGGAAGGACATTTTCCTGATTTCCAACCTCAACCTGCCCTGACACAGCTCCAGGCCATTCCCTTGGCTCCTGTCACTGTCACCACAGAGCAGAGATCAGTGCCTGCCCCTGCTCTGCCCCTCAGGAGGAAGCTGTGACTGCACTGAGGTCTCCCCTCAGTCTCCTCCAGGCTGAACAGAYCAAGTGCCCTCAGCATCATCCCATGATGTCACCTCCAAAAACCATGAACTGCTGTGCTGAGGCAAAGCATTCCCAGGAGCTGAGCCACCACTGGGTCACGCAGCTGCTCCAGACATTTGGGGCTATAAATCAGAGTGAGTTGCTCACAGCACTGATAATTATTACCTAAGGATATGCCATCATCATATTAGGTAATATTTATCATCACTGAGTACAAAGGGATGATGCCTATTCTGGGAATTTACATTCAAGAAGTGCTTGAGGTCTCTTTAGATAGACTGTTATCAACACTCACCTGAGCAAACATGAAAAACTGCCTGGAATTCTAAAAAATAACATTTTTGGTGAGAAAATAAAGCTGGCAGAAACAGAGTGGAAGCAGCAGAGACTGAGGATTTAAAGACAACGGGCAGAGCCAGGGCAGAGCAAAGTGAGATCCCAAGACAGGAGTGCACACCAAAGAGAAGCGTGCAGGACCTGCAGAGATGTGGCTACAAAAGGAGGGACCTTCCCCTCTTCAGGATAGCTCTGAGGGCTCCCCTCAGCAGAGTCAGTGTCCATGGGCCTCATTTACAGCCTCACAGAGAAAAAGCCTTGAATGGAGGCTCACCCTTTGTGTCTGCAGCTCTGCACACCTGCACTGTCACACAGCAAGTGCTAAAGAAGTAAACAAAATTCTGAATGTTTTTCTGGAGGGGAAAAGAAGTAGGTCAGCGTTGTGAYTTTCGTCAGCAAAGGTGCTACAGGAACCCATTTGTGTCAATTTGTGACACAAAGGCTTTGTGCTGGCGGGGCCATTACGCAGTGAATGACGTTTAAAATCCCAAATACTCAATAGCCCCAAACTGCAACCATGGCAGCTGAGTGCCACCARAGCTCCAGCTCCTAATAAAGGCTGAACAAAACACGTTTGACATTGCAGATTGATGGCAATGGTGCTTCAGTGAGTGAAGGTGTTGTGCTGGCTTTTAAAGCAATTGTCGCCAAGGGAAAGGGCTCTGAATTCTTCATTTTGAAGTAATCAGGARAGATGAGTTTGGCTGACAGGGAGAATTGACAGGGGAGGAAACTAGGACAGGCAAGGAGCTCAGAGCAGATGGGTGCTAGCAACAAAGAACAAACCTGTAGCCATGTGAACAAGGGATTTAACTGCAAAAACCTCAGAAAAAAAGTGGTTTTTTTTTTTTCAAATGTGCCACTTCCTTCAGGTGCTGTTCCCAAACGACTCCGGGTAGGGCTGGGATCCTGCTACAGTGTCACACACCTCCTCTGGCAAAGCTCGAGTTCCAAAGAGAGATTTCAGGCAAGGTGCTAAACTGAAGTGAAAAAGAAGATGGGAACTGAAATCTTCCTCTGTTGAGAGCAGCCAAGTCACAGGGTGCTGCCACAGGTCTCTGTGACTTGAGCTTGAAAACTCGACCATGATGCCATTAAACAGCTTGTAGAGCAGAAAATAAAACACAAAACCCAAACCTGGCTCCCTGTGTGAAAACCCAGGCAGAATGGTGATCTCCAGACCCAGATCCAGTTTCCAAGAGGCTGCCCTCACTGCCAGACTGATTTCCAAAAAGGAAAATTCACAACTCTGGGGTGATGGCTGCTACACCTCCCTTAGGAGCAAAGTTCAGGTGAGAGTTTCAGAAGCTCTCAGGTGAGTTTTTCAAGCAGCACACTGCCAGAAACAATAATCCTCCTTGGGCAGAAGAGTCCATTATTACTCTGCAGGCTTTTTGCCCTCATCTGAGCCTTCTTCTAAAGCGTTTGAAAGCTGCCAGTGTTGGTATATGAACGTGAGCTGCCCAGCTMCCTTAGAAAGCAGGGATGGTCCCTGTCCCAGCTCACTTCAGGTACACAGTGGRGCTATAAATGTAGAAATAAAACAGCCAGACAAACAGACTTTGCTGGAACACAGAATGCATTCAAGTTCTAGAAGCAGCTGGGTAGCACTCAGGTGCTSYAGAAGRRGWTGCTCCTTTCTCCAGTGTTTGCCATCCTTGGGTGCTCCTTCCCCTGCCAGTGAATGGCAGATTTTCCAATTTCCACTTCATAACATTTCCCTTCATAAAATTTCCATGTACCAGAGGTGGGCAGGGTAAGAAAACTGAGTGCTTTTCTGCTGGAGACCACTGCTTTCCACAGTTCACCTGGCTGTGAGAACTCCTTGTGCTCTGTGCTCTCCCTTTGCACACCCACTGTGGCACTCAGAAATCCCCCTCTGAGAAGCCACCCAACAAAGACAGGCCCTTTGTCTTGGGTTGCAATGCAAGATGCAACCAAAAAGTCTGTATTCTCTTTGCCATCAGATGAAACCACTTGGGGAGGTGTTTTTCTTTATCTCTTCCAACTCCAGGAGGGAGGGTGGGGGTGTGAATGGCCCAGCTGTTAAACCAGGTGTGCAGTGTTCTTTATCTCTTCTCCCACCCATCCTCCCTCCAGGGTGATATCTGCTGTTCATGGGCCATTGAGGCTCCCTGCAGGGCTGAGAAAATTCCATCATCGCATTATGAGATGCTCCACCCAGGGGAGGAGCCAAGAATTCCTACCTGGATAAAACCTGAGACTCACAACACCAGCACAGCCCCTGTTTGCACTGGATTCCAGAGGAAGACCAAACCCACCTCATCACCACTGGACCTTCAGAGGAAGACTGCACCCTTCTGCAGATCATCTCTGCTCCAACAGAACCACATCTCCAGGAGGATTTAATTTGGCTTAACAGGGTGTCAGGTTCTATTCTGACTCTGTCAGTGTTTTGTTTTGTTGGGGTTTTTTTTGTACTACTACTTTTTTAATTGTTATTTTTAATATTCCTAGTAAAAACCCTGTTATTCCTATTTCCATATCTTTGCCTGAGAACCCCTTAAATTTATAATAATTTGAATTATCCATTGCAAGGGAGGCTGTGGCTTTTTTCCCTGGCAGATCCCTGTCTTTCCAAACCTGGACACCCTGGTAGGGTCCTGTTCCCACCTGTCTCTGAGTTAGGTCTCTCAGGCTTCCTTCCTGTATTTCCGTTTCAGAGTACAGCAGAAGGTTGTTTTGGTAAGCACCAATTTTGAGGGATTCAGTGCTGGAACACCACCATTGAAATGAGAATCTGGGTATCTTGAATTAAAATATTCCACTGCAGCTGAGCCAAATATCATAATTGCTGAACTTGTTGCAGAAATTCTAGGAATTTCCCAGGGGTCTGACTTGCCACCAGTGTGGACTGACACTCCACAGTCTGTGGTGTTTTCAGAAAGCTTCATGAGAAGCAAATTTGGGAAGTAAAATCCAGCTCCTTCCTGCCACAAAATGAGATTTACCCTGCTCCTTACCCCTTTTTGAGACTTGGCATTGTGCCCCATCCAAGGAATGCTTCACCAAGACACAGAATATGCGTTTCAATGAACAGAAGGAGCAAAATCAAAATGTTTAATGCCACTTTTGTTTCTTCTTTAAGTACTTTGGGGTTACTGTCTGCTTCTTACACAGGAGAAAGATAAAAAAAACACCTGTAAGACTCTTGATGAAGCCACAAAATCTACTTCATGTTCTACAGATGCCATGGGGGTAAGAAAAAAGGTCCTAGGAACAGGTGGAGCTTTATTCTGTCTGTCCAGCAGAGCAAAACAGGCAATGGGACAAGGGAATGGCTCTGCTGGAAAGAATTGGGGGAGACAATGCAACTCTGAGGGGTGTTTTGGCTGTCAGAGGCTGACAATGGATCAGCTTCATGTTTTGATARTGTTTTCTGTCTGTGGAAGACATAGCATTGACTTTTTTCTTAGCCTTCCCATGTGTGTGCAGGCACAGACTTGGAACAGGAATGTCAGGAATCCAGAAAAGCCATCACTCAGAGTTAACAGTGCATAATAAAATTCACAGATCTTGAAAAAATTTACAGAAAATAAAAAAAAGAAAAAAAGAGAGAGAACCAAAGGAGGCTATGAAATTAAAACGCACTAAACAAGAGAAATGGATGCAATTAGTGTCAGTTTGACTAATCCAGCCCTTGACAGCTTTTCTGCCCCTAAATGGAGCTGGCAACACTTCCCACCAAACCCTTCATGAGGGCTGTCCCATGGGAAGATGTCAGTGCTGACAGCACAGCACCTGCTCACTGCTCACCTGGGCAGATCCCTGCACCCTCCCATGCTCAACRAGCCCATCTCTTCCTCCTTGCCTTTCAACCTCCATTCCAAAGCAGGATTTAAATGGACAGCTGTTGGAAAATAAAGTTTCCTTTCTTTTCAAATGCTCTTTATTTTATGAATCTATTTGGAGTGCACACTGGATGGGAATTGCATGTGAGGTTTATTAATTTTTGCAGTGTTGCTAATGAGAAGTTTATGGTTGGGTTATTTAATAGCATTAACTGCCATATAAAATGCTTAAAGCAATTTATGTTGCCACTCCTGTTYCTCCTCTTCCCTCCCTGATCTATGGACAACAGTTGGCACTGGGAGGCATTTACTTTTTGGGAACATAATTCCTTCAATCTGGAGTTATTTCCAGGGCTACAAAACATGAAGTATGATCTCTGTCACCATGAGAAAACTGTCTTGAAAATCTAATCCTGTTGCATGCTTAGGGCAATCCATGCTTTCAGCATCACTGCTCATGTTATTTATGAGTGGGTAATTGTAAAAGTTAGGGCAGTTTTCTTGGCAAGGCAGGTAATTTGGCTGCTGTGGTGRTCTGGATGGGAGGCACAGTGATGGTGTCTAGGCTTGGTCTTAAGTCCCAACACACAAAAACCATGAAACAGCCTTAAAAATGCCTGAAAAACCACTCAGACAGAGGGAGTAAAGCACAGGACACCAACACTGAACCCTCCTCCTGGCACTGGATTGTTCCTGGGGCCCTACACAGGTCAGCATTTCTGCCCAGGAGTTCCCCTGCCAGTGCAGCAGGAAGCAGCAGAAACAGGAACTGTGGCACTTCTTGGCCAATGGGGATCTTCAGGAGGAACACAAGAAATGAAAATACTGACTTTCCAAACCAGCTGAAGACTTTGCTGGTGTCAGAAATGCCCAGAGGGCTGCAGAACATGGCACAGGCGCTGTGGCAGGATGCGGTGTTTTTTAAAGTGGGAAATGGGTGGGTGGGACTGCCAGGATAAAACAGAGATTTTCTTCAGCTGGGGAGAAGGGAGGAAGGGAACCCACCCATTCCAGAGTGCCAAGCAGAAGGCAAACAGGGAGTGATTCTTGCAATGGAACAGTACAGGAACATCTGCCACTTGCAGGTAGCAAGGACAAGATGAACAGAAGATTARTCTGTGGGAGAAAAATCCACCAAAAGTGGATGAAAATACAAAGGTGATTAATTCCACTGGTTCAGGAAGCCCTTCAGTTGTGTAGGGTTTCTCAGAGAAGCACCCCCTGATGCCTGCCCTGTTTGGGTTGGAAGGGACCTTACCTATCATCCAGTTGTTCCAATCCCCAGTGTGACTGCAGTTCATGCTTTTAAGGATTTTTACTGGGTATTTCTGTAACCCACCTGTACTGGGAGCTACCTGAAACCACCACAACTGGAAACAGGCAATTCCATGTCCTTGCTGGCTGCCAGGATCAAGGAGCAGGCAGTGAAAMTGCATCACCACCAGCACATCTTTCACTTCCCTCAGAGTGAGAACAGGARCAAAAGCATCTGTCTGAAAATAATAACACTTTATTTGATTTTTGTGTGTGTGTGTGTTACATTATCATAAATGTTCTCTAGTCTCAGAAAACAAAGCCCTAAGTCTGGAAAATAATGCACATACAAATCTCTTCTTACAGGTATTAAGTATACAGAAATATACAAAGATTTCTCTATTACTGTAATATATCATCAGAATGCCCCACATCCCACATTTTTACTCAGGTCCACTGTACCGGGAAGCGTCAACTACGAAGGTGACAAGCAGCCTGAAAAAGACATGGTTTGTATAATATAATTACATTATATGTATGTATATATATATGTATCTACAACAGTGCAAATATATCACAGCGTGCAGGCAGCAATAGTCTCTAGAGAAGCAGAATAAAATTGATCCATAGTAATGCAAATGCATTACAGAAACAAGAGACAACAATGACATATTAGATATTCAGAGTAYGCACACTTCAGCACGCTGATTTAAAAATCATACCTTGCATTGACTCTTGCTTTGAAAAACAAAAGAACCGAATGTTAAATAATTCAGGAACAGGTTCRAGGGCAGAATCTCACAATAAGGTCAGCTGACTCAGATAAGGGATTTGATAAATCTTGACTGACACAGGTAAAGGCTTGGCTCCACTGCAGGACTTGTTATCTTCTTCTTTTAAGATGTATCAGTGTAATCGTCTCAAATTTAATTCTCTTTTGCCATAATTTAAGGGAATTTTTCCCTCTTTTTTTATTTTTTTTGGGGTTTTTTTAATAGCTCAACAACGAATTCACATTTGTAAAGGTTGGTATAATTATCACAGAGGCCAGGAAAGCTGGTTTCTGCAAGTAACAGAAAAGAGTTTGTATAATGATTACCCTWAATGGGCCACTAAAATGAGCTACAATGGGGTCAGAAAAAAAGACATCACAGATGCCACTGAAATAGAAAACCCCATCAACCTTTAAAAGTAGAAGTTCCATGTTGGCTTGCAAGCTGCTTAAAAAGACATTTTTGAACCTTTTTGATTCTTGAAAGAGTAAAATACACCCAGAGATCCAGCACGTTGGAGTTTTGGTAGCTCACACGAGTCTCACCTTTAACCATCCTGCACTCTTYCCAAACAGCTCACTTTCACACCCCACATGAACAGCAGCCATGAACATCCAGTAAAAAGGGACACAAGTAACTGATAGGCATGGGCTGAGCTGCATGGAAGCCCCCAGATAAAGAAAAAAGAAAAGAGCCAGCAAAATCTGGATGTGTCTTGAAGGCACAACCAGTGCAGAGAATGCAGGCTGAGCCACGGCCATGTTTTGTGCCAAAGGAGACAACATCCTGACTGCTCACCTTCCTTTTACAGGTCTCAGCAGAAATCYACATCTCTTAAAGAAAGGTTCTACAGCTGACAGCTGCACAAAATTCTCATTTCTTGTAAGATTTCAAAACAACAGAAAGACTGAAGTTAAATTTTGTGCTCCGTGGTACAATTACTCCTTCAGAAACTCTGCYTGAAATATGTACAGAAACAGAAATRAARCATTAAACAGGATTAAAATGAAACTTGCCATGTTTGCAGGCTCAACCTGAAACTTTCAGATGTGTAAAGTGAAGAGTGACATGTGGGCTGATAAAAATCACTCAGTGGGATGCACCAACCACAACCCCTYTGTGTATGGTGGGAGCAGGGATTTTAAGGGAAGGGCAGCAGGAGTTGATCCCTGGAAATGCCACTGCCCCTGTTCACTGATGGCAGAGCTCCTGCTSAACTCCAGTGGCACTCAGCACTTAATTCATGCACTCACCAGTGCTGTGTGGCACTGCAGGGAYCAGCCTGTCACAAGCTGTCACAGAGGACATGACACGGTGTCATTTTCTGCCTACTCCTGGTTCCCAACAGCTTTTCACATGATCATATGTTATAAATGGATCTCCACACAGAAATTCCTGAGCAACTGCACCCTATGGGGCTGTTCTGGGAGGAAACAAAGCATGGCATCCAAGGAAGGATGGAGACTCTCCTTAGTGCTGCATTTACAGAAATASTTTTTACTGTCTTTTACAGCAGYAGCCAGATTAARTTCTAGCTGGGCTTTGRCCCTTCTGATTTCTCCTTGCATGACCTCACACATCCTGGTAGTCCTGCTGGGCTGCCTGCCCCTTCTTCCAAAGGTCACACACCCTCTTTTGTTCCCTGAGCTCCAGCCAAAGATCTCAGCCAGGCCAGTCCTTCTCCTCCCCTGTCTCGTCCTTTGGCACATGGGGATGGAAGCCCTGCTCCTGCTGTGCCTTTAGGATTTCCTTTTTAGGGATCTCTGTTGTCTTCCTGGACCTCCCTGACCTCCAGGACTGCCTCCTAAGGGACTCTGCCAATCCAGCTCCCAAGCACAGTCTGCCCTGCAGAACTCCAAGGTGGCAGTTCTGCTGCCACCCCTCCATGTCCCCAAGACCCAAAACCTCTCATTTCATGCCCACTGTGCCCAAGAGGATCTCCAACCATCACATCACCCACCAGCCCTTCTCTGCTCACAAACAGGCCCAGAGGGGCATCCCCACTGCTTGGTTCCCTCTCCAGCTGTGYCAGGAATCACCTCCCACACACMCCAGGAACCTCAGGGGCCATTTCCTCTCTSCTGTGTTGGATTTCCAGCAGGCATCTGGCAAGGTAAAGTTTCCCACAGGAGCAAGGGGCATGGATCACAACACTTCCCATGGAACATTTCATCTSCCTCTTCATCCTGGTTGGGTGGTCTGTAAGAGACYCCCACCAGCACATCTGCTTTGTTTGCCTTCCCCCTGATGCTCAGAACCCCAAATTCCACCCAGCACTGTGTAAAYGGGTCAGCTGGGGTCTCCTCTGTGAGGATCACTGGGGTGGCACAGGTCAGCATGTCCCACATTTCCTCACAGGAACAAGTGTTTAATAAAACATTCCTTGCTGCTGAGAACACAGAGTTTGACACCAAAGWGAGGATGGAGCTGTCAATCACCTGAGACATCCAGTTCCTGGACTCAAGTTCATTATCYCCCACTTACATAACCAGCTCTCCCTGTGACATGTGCATGTATTCCTCTCCCTTAATGAAAATGGGTACTTTGTGCTCTAAATTCTAASAGCTGAAGAGGATTTCAGCACCAGCCTTCTTCCACTCCCTTTGGCCTGTAACAATGGAATCTTCTCAATTTCTTAAGAGTAGAATCTGCTTTCCAAATCTTTTMTTTAATTGTAAATAATAATGCTTCAAGTTACTATTAAAAACCTCCAGGGTGTGTCAGACYATATGCAAGTTTCCACAAAGAAAAACAACAAAAGAATGAAGGACCTAAARTCTTAACTAATGCACACAGTAACTAAACAATGTCTCAAAACAAGTCAAAACAGAACAAGGAGGCCAACAGGACACTCAAGTCTTGCAGCAATTCCAACAAAAATCATACATTCAGTTTTCAAGTGACCTTCAGAAACCTTCA
Organism: Alauda arvensis; assembly: GCA_902810485.1. Lineage (NCBI taxonomy): Eukaryota > Metazoa > Chordata > Aves > Passeriformes > Alaudidae > Alauda > Alauda arvensis. The sequence goes on from CADDXX010000455.1 coordinate 213,558, forward strand.
GCCTCTTACACAACTTTCAGCCAGGCTGTGACTGGTGCAAATGGTAACAGTGGTGTTGGTTTCAGAGGGTTTATGGCTCTTTATGTATGGCTATAAAACTGAGGAGTTGAAAACTGAGGATTTGAAGCCTTCAGAATCTCACTGGCCTTATTATTCTTCCAAGTGAAGCCTCCAGAGCTTCACAAAGTGCTGCTCAACACAACAGCACCTGCATGCTCAGCCCATTAACCTGGGAATGTGTTTTATACCAGCCTGTCAGAATTTACCACCATGTAAAGAGAAAAAAAAGCCAGCCTGAGACTACTTTAAAAATCTTTGCAGTAGATGAAAGCATAATTGGGATGGGTTTTAAATGCTTCTGTCCCACAGCAGTGACAAAAGAGAGATCATTAGTTAATTTGTGAGCTAAGGAGGGAAAAATATTATTGTCTCATCTATGTGCATCACTGAGTTTCCAGAGAATTACTTCTTTACTGAGATACCACAGTCTGAAAGCATTCCTYAGAATAGTAACTTCCAGCTAAATGCTGACAGCAGAAGGCTGGAAAAAGTGTATGTAACAAAAAAAAGGAGTGACAAAATATTCCCAGAGCAGGAATTTCCTCAGGAACACCCGTGGAGGAGCAGATTTTTGGCTGCCATAACACAATACAAAGTTACAGTACAGGAGGACGTGCTGGGGGCTAAAAACATAAAATGAGACAGTCTAAAACCAGAGGAGCAGGCACAGATAACAAGACAGTACCCAAGGAATTCATACAGCTAAACTGGTCTAGATGGGAGAGAACAGCATCCTGCAAGATTCCAGTTAAAGTCACCTCACTTGGAACACTGGAAGGGATTGTCAGGGTGGTTTTTGGTAAATGGTGTTGGTRAACACAGCACATGAACCCTGAAGGTGTTCAGTGCCAGGGGTGTCACACTCTGACCTCAGCTGGGACCAGAAACCTGCAAACCAAGAGTAATTTGGCAAATGTGGTCCTTTGTCCGCTTTGCAGAAAGTGTTTGAACTGCCAGTAATATTCACAAATACTTTGAGAGTCTTGAAATAATCAAGGCCTTTTGTGCTGAAGGGATTTCAGCTTGTGCCTTGTTTAAGAACTGCTCACAGCTATGAGTATTATTTAGAATAGCTCAAACTCTTAATTTCTCAAATCTGACAGCCCATATAGGTTTGTACCTGCTCGTGATTGTGCCTGGAAAAGCTGCAGAGCTGCACAAAAGAAGAAACAGCAACAAACACTATGCAAAGAGRCTGTGCAAGGAGTTTGGTTTTTCTTCAACAGTAAAGATTGATTTTGCTTCACAGGTAAACCTTATTTCCAGGGAAAAGTTCAGCCAGCCTTCCTAGRATATTTGACTTGATTTAAAGCCTTCCAGACCACAGGCTTTGTTCAGATGTCCTGAGTTTAACAGATGCATGCAGTCTGTGTCTGTAYTGGTAAATCAAACAGAGCCTGGGCACGGGCCAGGAAAACTGGGAAACAATTTTCTCCCCTGCTAAATGGCAGAGCTGCAGCCCAGAGCTTTTCCAGACAGTGTTTGGGTTGTGTAGAAGTCAGGACAGGGGCCAATCCTATGAGCCCCAGCTGTGTGAGAACTAACAGCACCCTGGCACCATTTATTTCACTAGGACAGACACAGCCATGGAATCTTGGAAAGGTTTGTGAATTTTTGACTGCTGGGGGCCAGAAGATGCAGCAGGTCCCTCTTATCTACCCTGCTGCCATGAGCTGYTGGGCTCCTCAGGGGTTTGCTGGCATTGAGCTGCCTCCAGCCTGCAAGACTTCAGCATCCTGATGGGAATAATGCAGGTACAGAACATGCAGGCCTCACTCAGGGGTCTGGGACACCAAGATAAATTCACAGTCAGGGCAGAAGGCCGTGCAGTTTGCACTAAAGCTCACCAAGGTGTCCAGCCTGAGCATGGTGGATTCACTTGGGGTTTTAAAATCCAAACTCACGAAAATGAGYGACAAAATCCACATCAGCTTGGAGCCACAATTCCCCCTGCCAAAATTACAGAGGTGGGATGACCCAAAATAACAGTTTCAGTGATGGTCAGATCAATGGATTCTCATGTTGGGATGGGAACAAAACTGCCTGGCTTAATCAGACCTGCAGTGTTACAAGGTCATTTGTGTATTTTTTTGGAGAGTCCTACACAGAGTGGGATGCAGACACAATGAACACCTCTGGATGAGGCAGTCACAGGTGTTTTAACACAGCAGCCCAAGCTTTGATCTGTGGACAGCTCTTGCACCCCTTTACCAATCACTTTAGGGACAGATCCTGCTTTCACAATTCAACTAAAAATGAACCTTGGAGTGCTTTGATTTTTTTTTTTCAGTTGCAGGAGGTAGATCAAACAGATAATGAACAGAGCAAGTATCCCAAAATATCACAAATACCAAGGATTTAAAGACACTGCAAAAGAACATTTTTTTTTTCAACCATTCAGCGACAGCTTGACCATGTCTAACTGCATGTGCTATCCAGTGCTGCTTCCAAATGGGACCACAGGTTTAGTGCAGATTCAGGATCTGCCTTTTCCTCCTGTTATTACAGTTTTTCAGATATGAGACCAGCTCGACAAGTAAAGCACCAGAATTCTAAATTCAGACAGAAACAAAAATAATTACTTGAATCACTTCAGGTTTCTTTTAAAAAAGTATCCGTATTAAAAAGATATCTTTGCCTTATTAATACATTTACAGACTTTTAGCCAGAAGGGGTAACTCTGTGGAAAAGAATTGCAAAATAATACATAGAAAACTGCAAAGATGAAATCTAAAAAGATGAGAGAATCCTATTTTCTTYGCATTCCTCATTTTGCATCTCACTACTTTGTCAGCTAGAGATGACACTACACTATTTTGGCCACCAGCATCCTGGTGGCCTTATCCCAAAATTGGTTTTCATAAGGAAAATCTCCTGCAGCCAGGTGTCTTGTTACAGTTACACTGCCTCGGTATTGATACCCTGTGGTGTAAAATTCCCTTCTARAAGTTCTTCTTCCTAGTTAAAGCTAGAAAGTGTAATGAAAACATGACCCAACCCAGCTGGACTGATTGGCTGAACACTGAGTGTCCACTATCCCATTGTGGCTCTCCATGGGCTCGCTCAGGACAGCAGCTGGGCTGGGCACTGGGGACCAGCCTGCCACAGTGAGACAATGTCAAGTGCCCTCTATTGCATGTCTAAAGTTCTCCTACTGCACGTGTGGAGCCGCTCCTCCTTTACCTCTCSGCTCGGATTTTGTATCTGAGGACAAAATAGGCAATCAGGCGCAGGGAGAAGAAGAAAATCCCGAGAACAATGAAGTCCAGGTAAAGTTTGGCATTTTCTACATCCAGTTCTTTCAGGATGGCCTCTGATTTTTGGAAGTGGCAGGTGTCATCCTTGTCACAGTGCAGATCTTCTCGATCCAGCCCGTAGATGGAGAGGATGACTCCTTCGAACCCATACCTGGAAAGGAGGAGGAGGAGGGGTCACAAGGAAAATCCTGGATGATCTGGTTGGAAGTGAAGCACAGAATCACAGAATCACAGAATCACAGAATTTTTTGGTTGGAAGAGACCTTCAAGATCATCGAGTCCAACCCATGTTCCAACATCTCAACTAGATCATGGCACCSAGTGCCACATCCAGTCTTTTTTTAAACACATCCAGGGTTGGTGACTCTACCACCTCCCTGGGCAGATGGTTCCAGTATTTAACCACTCTTTCTGTGAAAATCTTCCTCCTTAAATCCAGCCTGAACCTCCCTTGGCGCAGCTTGAGGCTGTGTCCTCTTGTTCTATTATTGCCCGGAGAAAGAGACCAACCCCCAGCTGAGCACAGCCACCCTTCAGGAAGTTGTAGAGAGTGATGAGGTCACCTCTGAGTCTCCTTTTCTCCAGGCTGAACAACCCCAGCTCCCTCAGTCGTTCCTCGCAGGGTTTGTGTTCTAAGCCCCTCACCAGCCTCGTTGCCTCCTCTGGACACGCTCAAGCCTCTCAACATCCTTCCTAAACTGAGGGGCCCAGAACTGGACACAGCACAACCCCTGTGAGAGCTCAGCTGAAACACTGAGGGGTTCAATATTGTTCTGTCTGGGGGCACAGTTSTGTGCCTGCTGCAATCAGCCACATCACGTGTCACGGGCRTTTTACGTAAGAGGGGACAAGGGCAGGAGTTTGGCCTTTAACTGCTTCCAGTTAGTGCACAGGGCARTTYCTCCARAAGAAAAATGTCAAATCAGAAAGCAGCATCATTTCAGCTCACATTCAGAAATTCCCCATTTAAAGTGGCATCATTATTTTTTTAATTTTTTTTTAAACAAGCAACAGGGATCCAATTATGGCTTGAAGTCAGAAATGTGTTAAAACCAGCATCAACCTAGAATGTCCTTCTCCTTCCCTCTGTGCACTCACTGATGATGTTCCCAGGATTTGCTTTAGCAAGGAGATAAACCATAATTAATCTCATGCCTATGAAAGCTCCTCTGGCTTCAGGAGACTCCACACAAGCCAGGCAATGGTTTAAGGCCTCACCTTGAATTCTAAGTATTAATTCAGGGGGTGTCATCTCTCTATCTTTGACAGGAATCTGTGTAGGGCCTCACTTGGCAACAAAGAGGATTTTTTTTTGTCTGGGATTTCTCAGTAATAGTGCAGCTTGGGCAAGGTGGGGAAATGGGGAATRGGAMAATTCCCCTCTCCTAATTTCAGCTATAAACATTTCAGTTTATATTTTATTATTTATAATCTAAACTACCCCTCCAGAGGTTTCCTGGTGGGAATTGTCCCATCCCAAGACAGCTGTGGCAGACACAGACAGCATATAAGGTGCCTATGGATCTTAAAGCAGCAGTTTAAATTCGAGGTGACACAAATCCTGTGCCTCTTGTGGCAGKGCCACTGCAAAACTTAAAAACAGGCCTTTATCCAACAAACCTATCTAGGATACAGCAGTGAATCAGACAACATTTTCTTCCAAAATGAGGTGCTGGCATCARTTTCTCAGCTGGTGATGTCCCTATTATTTCATAAATCCAGGAAGATTTCCATGCTGTGCAATCCCACTGAATTCAGAGGGACTGACACAGACTTGTGGCCAGTAGCCTGTTCCTATTTATTTCACAATATACACAACTTAAAATGCAGTGAGATAATGTGGTTCCCATCACATGTGTGTTTGTACTGTAAAAGAACATGCTGTGAACAGCCTCTTTGGCACCCAAAATAACCAAGCAAGCAAAGGCAAACAAACAGCATTTCCAGATGGGAGGGTGAAGGCTCCCCAGCAGTACCTGACATAGGAAATGTAGGACATCCACTGGAGGTATGTTGGGATGGTRTCAAAGCTGACAAAAAACCCAGAGAACAGAAGGACTGGGATGGCAGTCACTGGGCCCACAAAAGTTGCCACCTGTGAAGAGAAGGAATTGAGTGTCTCTTGTCAGAAAGGCAGAGGAAAAAGTAAAAATTAACTTGCTCTTCTATTGCTCTTAGGAATAATTCTACTCCCTCAAATTGTCACAGTTTGAAATACTAGAAAATTGCAGATTTTTGTGAGATTTATTGCAAGGGGAAGAGCAGAAGCACAGGGATCAGGCAGTAAGGCTTTGCTAAGGGTGGCACAGAGAGGGAATCAAGTGTTCTGCTGCAGAAATCTTGACAGCATCAATGCATATTGGTCAAGCACCAATGCATATTGAGGTCAGAATCATCTGTTCTGCTGTGGAATGGGCACCTCAGCACATCTCCTGCCAGAAGTTACGTGGCCAGCTTCCAGCCATGCCAACASCTGCCACTCTCCCTCCCTTTCCAGAAATTTGGGGTTTGGGCAAGACTTTTCCTACCTATCCTCCTACAGCTTTTTTTGGGTGTGCATGGAAGAACATCCTCCTGAGCTACAGTGGAAAATTTCCAGTTTGTGGGAATATAGAAACACATCAGTCCTGCAGTTTCCAGGACCTGCTCCAGTCTGGGATGAACAGCAAAAGTGACAATCCCCCCCAARSMRGGGSMRRGAAWT
>CADDXX010000455.1:219644-241178 GCA_902810485.1 Alauda arvensis
ARRAAMCTTYYKSCTGTCACCTCTCAAACATCCTGGGGACACAGCAGCAGGGACAGGGAGCAGAGTTAGGACGCAGCAGAGCTCCTGTGGGACCAGGAAACACCACCAGTACCTGGAGGGATGTGGAGGCTGCACCTATGAGCAGGCCCAGGGACTGAGCCACCAGGGAGGTCATGGTGCCCAGGGCTGCGAAGAGGACGAAGCGCAGCGCGTCCGAGGGCTGGGAGGTCATCCAGTACACGATGCTGCAGTAAGCCACAGGGAACATGATCTGCAAGGACAGGCACTGGGAGTCAGCCCCTGACAGCCAGACATGCCCTGCTACTCTGGGTGACACAAAAAAACCTGTGTGTGTGTGTGTGTGTGGGGCGCGTGTTGGGAAGGATGAAAGTTTATTAGGAAAACTTCATAGATATGAACGCTTAGCAGAAAGCTCTTTGGATGTAGAGGTGGTAAGGGAGGTAGAAATGAAAGCCAGCCAGCTGCTGAATAACTGGAGAAGACAATGGTTTAGCCAGCTGAATCTCCTTTGATTGAACAACACCCTTAGAAACTAAAGGGATGCCAAAGGTTGGAGGGACCCTGCCAATGTGGCATGGAAGAAGAAAGAGTGTAAGATGTGGATTTTAGGGTTTAAAATGTAACACAATATGGCAATGTAGGAACTCTTATAGGCTGTATGTAAATTCTATAGGATTTGTGTCTTGTACTGTAAATTAGAATATTCAGCACAGAAAAAGATATAAAGAATTGTAACAAGAACTTGGGACACACACACACACACACACACACAAAGCTCTCTCTGGGGCATGCTTTAAGCTGTGGCTGGCAGCTAAAGCAAGTCCCCTTTTTAACCCATGACCCATGTAATAAACTGTATGTTCTCAGAGCTGTCTTGGACTCCAGAGATCCCTCATTACCATCTCACCACACCAGCATTAYCCTATAGGGGGGTTCTAATTAATCCACAGCTCTCAGCCTTTCCATTACATGACAGGCATGTGATACACCTGTTTTTCTGCTTGGGCATTTGAAAACAGAGTCCACTCTCACCCCTTCACAATTCCCCCCCTGCAAACAAGCAAAGCAGGTCATGTGTTTTTTTAAAAGAATGTTGGGTCAGGTCTCAGCTTTTGTGAAGTTCTGCACTCTCAGGGTGCTTCTGATTAATGCCTGAAGCTTCACCAGACACAAACAAGACATCTTCCCCACTTATTCACCCCTGAAGCTTCACCAGGCACAGATGGACATTTTCCCCACTCCTCCAATGGATAAAATACCAGCACTAATCTCCTTGGCCTGTCACTCATGAGCTTAAATGGTTCTATTTTATGAAAGAGTAGAGCGTGTACCTGAAAAGGAACATCAGCCATGGTTTTGGCGAGGTAATAGGCTTTCAGGCTGTACCAGTAGTTGAGATGCTCTCTGAGGAATACTCCCATCTCAAGGGGAACTGCAGAGAACACAGATTATTCAGTTAGACTGGCAGGGGGCAATCCTGCTGGCACATAAAAACAACGTGGTTCATCCAGATCTGATCCTGCACTGCTGCAGTCCCAGGGTGGGACTGGAACTCCCAGGTCTTTAACAGAGCAGCAAAAGTCTCAGTGATTTGTAATGAAATCTTAAGAGGTCAGCCCCTAGAGCTGCTCACTGTGGAGACTATGGGCCAGTCTACTCAGGTGGGCTGAACCTCCCTTAAAGAGKATTTTTCAATTAAAAGGGGTGTCAAAACTTCAAGAACTTGGTCATGCCTTTTGGTCCAACAGGGAATCCAAAGTAACAGCACTCCAAAAGCAAGTATGAAGCAGTCCATTGTGCAGGAGCTTGCTTCTGACACCACATGGATAAGCTGGTTTTATGCAGGAAGTCACAGAGCAATTATTCCATCCTCCCCAAGTCCAACCACGAGCTCAGGGCATGGCTGAGATGCACTGGGATGAGAGAAATTCCAGTCCAGGACTGTAACACTGAACTGATGCTGCTGTGCTGCAAAAACACTGGAAAAATGGGGAGGAAGAAGTGCCACTGGCCAAGGCTGTTTCTGCTTGCACTTCTGTGGGTGCAAGATTTATCCCCACACCTTGTAGAATCCCAAGTCAGATGCTGTCTTATCCAAAACCAGACACATTCCAGCAGCCTCCCAGCTCCCTGCAGCCCCTCCCCTGTGCTGTGACCCAGTGCTCACAGGTGAGGACAGTTGGCATGAGAGCAGCAAACATGAGGAACAGCATGGAAAAGAAGAGGAACCCCGAGTTGCTGAGGACTTTCTTGGCTTCATTGCCGATGCCCAAGTAGAGCAATCCAATGAGCAGCCCAATGCCAATGTGSGAGGTGATCCTCAAGTGTGTCAGGACCTGTGGAAAAGCAAAGAGGGGCATTAATCACAAAGTCTGGGCTCAAAAGCAGTGACAGCATGGCTGAAATCAGACTGCAGGAAAGGAGCACTCATGTCCAGAAAGTCTTATCTAGAAATCATTGAATGGTTTGGGTTGGAAGGCGCCTCAAAGATCACCAGTTCCAACTGCCTGCCATGAGAAATGTTAATTTCCTACTGGGTAAGAAAGATTATGAGCTTCCCACAGAAATTATGAGCTTCCCACAGAAAATATTCCAGGTAATACAGGAACTGCAAATGCTGCAACCTGAAATCTCCCTCTCTGGCAGGATCATGGAGCCACTGGCTCTTATCCATCAGGGGAAAGAGACTTTCTCACTGAAAGATAAATTTCCCCAGAGCAAAAGAGAAGCAGAAGAGGCATTTCAGGCTTATACAGACCCAAGTAACTTCATCAGGAATAAATTAGCTTTCTGTGCCTTCTCTGCAACACTGTATTCCCACAAGAGGCTTGGAAGAACAAAAGAAATAATAACATTGGGAACAAATGCAAGCCTTTAGAGTCGAGCAGGAAAAAAGTAAATTAAAAACAACATTATCCTTCAATCTATGCACCAGCAAATCAGTTACAGCTTCCCCTGATCTTAATTCATTAACTTAATTAATCCTTGTTGACAAATGTACTTATAAAAGCAGGAAGGGAGAACAAGTTATGGCAAAGAAGCAAACTTTTAATCTGCTGATTTTCTATTTCCAAAAAGAGATAGAAGACTTTAAGTAGTAACTTYACATCACACTGAAATTGTTATCTCTGCCATCCTGAATTTTCTGGAAAACCTAATTTTGTGACACGGCACTACAACTTCCCCCTCACTTTTCAGCAGGATTACTAACTGTGTAAGGGACCTGCCAGCACAGAGGGGATTTAAACTTTGGGTTTTTAGGCCAGGTGCTTCTGAGGGCTGTGTGGAAAGCTGTCATTCACAATGAAGGTGGTAGAGGTAACAGCAAGACTGAAAGATCAGCTTCTTCCCTTTGGAATTCTGTGATAATTCATGGATGGGCTGCTGGACAGGACCTTTGAGGTGTGTTACACTTGATGCCTTGGGAAAGCTGATCTGGAACAGAGACTGGACAGAGCTGGAGAATAAAGGAGATATTTATTGAAAGGCTCTAGGAAACACCTTGGGCAGGACAAAAGCCTGGCCAGGGCTGCACCCAAGGTGGACCTAAAATGGTCACAAAATGGACCCCAGGTCATGAGGTCTTACACTTATATAGTTTTGGTCCACTTGGATATTGGGGTTTAACTGTTCAGTTCCAGCTTCAGGCTGTGAGATCTCACCCTTCTTGTTTCTCCCTTCAGCCCACCTTTGTTTGTGCTTTTGGGCCTGGAAGTTGTCCTTGGTCTTCAGCAAGGAAAATATTTGTTTTGTCTCCTTGCTCTGTGAAGAGCTCACTGCCACTTAATGTGAGGCTCAGAACTGCACCCAAGGCAGCAGAGAATTTGAAAAACATAACAGCTACAGTTTAAGGCATCACACAGCCTCACACCCAGCTGAGCAGACCCCCTGGCTACAAAAGTTATTACAAAGCCATCCTTACCGAGTCCCTCATGATGGTGAGGAAAGTTCTTTTGAAGAGGATGCAGAACTGGGTCAGGCAGCTGGCAGAGAAGCTGTGGCAGCCTTCTGTGGAGGAGGAGTCCTGCAGAAAACACACCACAGGATCAACTCCCTTCCTTTGCAGTGTCTGGTTTGCTTTCCATTCACAAAAGCCCCACTCACATCAGCTGAGTGTGCCCAGAGACTCCTCCACCCACCGAGGATTTGAATCCCCTCCCTCCCCTGCAGGGCCAGGAGCTGAGGTGCMCAAAATACCTCTTCAGAGGGCCGGTGCCAGAGGAAGGGGTTCAGCTCATTCTCCCCTGCCACGTCTCTCTTGTAGTCCGTGTCACAAATCCTCTCCCTCACMGCCCTGACCAGGCGGCTGTTCTGGTCCCCGTATTCACCAGAGGCCACTTCCATCACTACAAAAAACAGGAGGTTCAAGTCACTGCTTTGCAAAATTCACTGCTAAATGAAGGCACAAGCCTTGCCATTAAATCCCCTTGATGCTGCAGCACTGACAAAAACAGATTTTTATTTTTTTTTATAGTGCAGGCTGTAAAATGCCACGTGCAAATTCGTATCTCTGCAAACAACATTTAAACGTCTACACAACATCTGTACAGAAAACATTTGTCTTTCTATAAATATTCAGAGAGATGTCTCCATCCTGGAAGTTCAACGAACCAGTTCAGAGGAAAGGCAGTGAATACAGGCAACAAAAAATGACTAAAGACTATTTTTGTGGCACTTTTTTTGTTTTTTTTAATTAGGAAACAACACTGAAAAAAAACCCCAAACCTGTACAAGAGCACAGTGGTACTGCTCAAGAYAAAAAGAAAACAAGCAGAATACTGAAGCCTCTTTAAAAAGCCACTAATATTAGCTACTATGAAACACTAAAGAATATGCTTTAATATTTCATTTCCTGAACACGGACTTCTAACAGAGAGAAATTGTACCACTAGGTGGCATTCAAATTACTTAAGAAAAAAAAATCTGATTAATTTTATTTTGAATTTTGGTTCATTTATGGACAAAGTACCTAACAATGTATGTACAGAAGTATAAATCACACCATGGTGTGATCCCTTTACCCTGAAGGTGGTGATRAAATACAAAATAAATGAAAGGAACKATTCAAGCTGTCATTACCAAAATCTGCTGGGTTGTGGTAGGTTGGACAATTCAGCCCCAAATCTCTCAAGTAAGGGACGAGGTTTGTCACCTTCCCRCGGTAAATGCACTGACCTTGACTCAGAACATAGAGCTGGAAAACAAGAACAGAAATAATAATAATTAAAAAAAAGAAAATAGAAGAAAGAGAAGTAAGAAAAACATGAAATAGTTAAAAACTATTTGAACCTGTTTCCTAATAAAATCTGCTTGTCCCTGTGGGAGGAACACCTTGGGAAGATCTGTCACCACCTGAAATTAACTTTGCATGGAATTACAACTAAAGGAAAATTTCATGCCTGGAGTTTGAATTCTGCACACATTGCCTGCAGGACTTCAAACACATTAACACAGGGACACACTCATTCCAGCCTTTGGCACTTGCTGAAAATAGGCAAGGAGCTGGAGAGCCAAGCCATCCAATTTCCACACRTTGTGGATATTTTGGGCTGGGAGATGAGGCTGGGGAAGGCAGGAATGGGAGGAGAGCTGGGACAGCACAGCAACAGCAAACAGCTCCATCACTCTCCCTTTCAGCCACAATATTGACTTTAAATAAACCTCCCTGCCAGACTGGCAATCTGCAAGAGTTTGTTCACCTGTGGTGGTGGAGGTTTTCTCTCAGCTCTCACAGGACTAATCTAAATCCTCTAACATGACTAAAATACATTTTTATCTAATCTAAACACACATGGTCCACATGCCATTGTTAGCTTGGAGAAAAGCTCTCCAACTGACTCAATTTCAATTAATTTTCAATACTAAATTCGATCATTATTATTATTTCATGTGAATTAACTCTTCTCAATGTACACCTGGGTATCTAGGATGAGAATACATGCTTGCAACACTGCAGACATTGACACTGCAGCTCTGCTGCTTTTATATTTCTCTAATTTACTTCAGTGACAGCCCTGTGCACAGGAGCAGTGCTGGGTGAAGGCACGGCCATCAACAGTGCAATAATCATGATTTCACAAGCCTAACAGCAAGATTCTTCACTAACATTACACATAAATAAAGGAAGCAGGCAGAGGAGAAGAGAAAAAACATAATCAAAAAGTATATTTTGCTGTTATTTATTTAATTTCTTCACATGATTTGTAGCCATCARCTAGATGGCTCAATCATGTTTTTTGATTAAAGAGTGTAGGCTTCAAACCACCCTAAACTGCACATGAAGAGAAAGTTTGAGAGCAATACCTGGTCAAAGAGCTCAAACAGCTTTGCACTGGGCTGGTGAATTGTGCAGATGATGGACCTGCCCCCCTGGGCCAAAGCCTTCATCAGAGASACCACCTGAAAACAGGATGCGCTATCCAACCCACTGGGGAAAAAAACCAAACAAGTTTGTTATGCACAGGCACCACTCAGAACCAGCACATGCATTTGCTACTTGGTCTCCCATTATTACCCTTTTACCATTTTTCTCTGTAGCAGTTTCATTTTATCATATGCCAACCTTATGCCTGTATTTCTCCATCAGGCTTTTAATTAAGTTGGAAGCGTGCCTGAGAATGAAAAGGAGAATTCTCAAACTGCCTTAAGGGACTTGTACATTTGAGGGCTGCAGATTGAAATGCTCCCAGCTTTAATGAATAGATGCATATTCATAGCTTTCTCAGCCTCCTCCCTGACTGATCACATTCATTACCAAAAGTCACATTTTCAAATGTTTATATTCAAGCTGTCTTTGCTTGAGAAAAGAAAACCCATGCCACAATATTTTCCTCTCTCTTTTCCCTCCTCCTCCAAACAAAATGCAGTTTGTGTGTGCATTAAATATCACTTACAGCCCCACAGTCCAGCAGTTGCAGCAGTGACCCAAGGGCACTGAGAATCCAAATTATTCCTTGGCCTTACCCAGTGCTGGCAGGCAACACAAAACAAGCCTTTTTCCAAGGATTTAGAGGTGAGTAATTTTCTACAGCTCTGTTCAATACCTTGTTTGTCTACCTTTAATTTCTGGCCCTGCAGTACCTGGTGGGCTCATCGAAGAACATGACAGGAGGGTTGTTCACCAGCTCCAGAGCGATGGCAAGGCGCTTCCTCTGGCCTCCAGAGAGACTCCCAGTCCTCGTGTTGGCACACGTCAGCAAGCCCAGGGCTGTCAGGATTTCCTTCACCTGCAGGGAACAGCACATCCCACCTTGCCAGAGCACAAAAACCCCCCTCCAGCCTCCTCACTGATTTTCAGGGGGGTTGTGAACCCGCTCACAACTTTGTTTCCATCACCCACACACTTAAAGCCTTCTCCCACCTCATGTAGCATTTATCAGGCTCAGCATCAGCAGAGCTACCACTGACTGTTCTTGACCCAAATTCTGCTTGTTTGTCCCACACAACCTCACTCAGTAAAAGGGTGAAAAAGGAGTGGAAAGCAGCTCTTCTGCAGCTGTGTATTTATGGGTATGGCACTGATATCAGAAGAGCTTTGCAGCATGTGAGGGGTTCTTAACACAGTGAAACCAAGAAGCTCCTTTCAACAGAACTCTGGGGTTGTCTCTGCAAGGGGCTCTGTAACAAAAACCAGTGGTTTCTGTAGAGCAGTGACCTGCTTTATGTCATCTGTTCTCCACAGTCTCCTCTTTCAAGTGCAGCCATTGATTTCAAGTGTTTTCATTCTACTCAGAGTCAACTCACTTGGCACAGGTACTCTCAGATGTTTGGGATTTCCTCAAGGCACAGCCTTAGGAAGGGCACAGCTGGTCCCAGGGATTTTGGAGCAAAAGGAGAACAATTTCAGGCACTGTGATTTTTTTTTCTGTTTCAGAAAACATTTTTTTTTTTCTGTAGACCTGGTCTGGTGGCTCTTTATAAGGGAAGTGGCTCTTTGGCCTCAGCAAAAGCATGGACACAAAAATGAGTGAATCCATGAGCTACACTGCTCATGCAATTAACAAACTCCACCACTTCAAAGGTAGAAATTTAATTTGATTCCTACCCAGACACTTAATACTTCACTTAGGAAACAGAGCCCACCATTTTTCAAAGTATCAACTGCTTGGATGGAGAGAGCTTTCCAGAAAGAGTGCCTGGTGAAAATTGGTGAGACCAACCAGGGCCTGGCCCTTTGCTTGTCCTGATTTTGATTTCCAGGAGTAAAACAAATAACAAACCCCACCAAGCCTTGTTTCTCAGAGAAAAAAGCCCAACTACCTCATTCCCTTCATCTCTGGGAAGGGTAAACAGGACTCAGGCAGCACAAACAAGGACAACCAGAAACATAAACTGTGGTTCACTGGAGGATTTTCACTTGTCCTTGCTTTAAACAAGAGTCTGCAATGCTGCTAGCACAAGTGTATAAATTCATAATGTTTATCTGTGATAAACATTTACACTCCAATTTACAACAATAAAATGAATTATCTTCTCCTGCACAGGCCAGTAACACTAACCAGAAAACTCTTCTAGCATGTGTTGAATAAACACAGCACCGTTTTTAACTCAAAGAGCTGCTTGTAATTACAGTGACAGTGTGAACAAGTGAATTAACTTGCTTGGCCTAACTTCACTAAAGTGTAAATGAACTAAGGCTTCCAAAGTACAACCAAGTTAACAGCTGTTTCTATATAAATTTATGTTCTAATAAAAAAAAAAAAACAACCTGTGTTTACCAAACATGAGCTGATTACTGCAAGTTTCCCTTTCTGATTTTCAAGGATTCTTTTGCCAATTGCTCCAATTGCTCCAATTTGGAAATAAACACAAAGGACAGTCCCAAAACCAGCTGCACTACCTAAGGAGCTGCCACAGCTTTCATATTTAAGGAAAAGTTGTGCTTTTCCCCAAGGATGGGTCAGAGGAGGAGCACAGCTCCTAGGGAGGTCCAGCTGGGTGATTTATCYCAGCCCACATGAGATGCCTGAGCCCTCAGACATGCACATAAGAGAATCTAAGGTGCATTAACAGGAACACTGCAAAACCTGTGAATTTGATTCAGTAAATCTTTTACAATTTTTTCAGTCTCACACATCAAATAGCTCTCATGGGGACAACAATCCCTTCTGATGACACATGCCAACCCAGAGGTTATGATTTATTCTGTCATTACAAGTCCAGTGCAGATCAGTATTAGACARAAAAAATGTCTGCTTTACAGAACTCCCTCCTTGGCATCCCCCAAATCCTGGTTTGATGGGCACTGTACATACCATTTCTCTCCTCCCTTCATCTTTCTCTTGGAGCTTCAGGTGAGCAGATACCTGGAATGCAAAACAATGGAATAGGGCTTTGAACCACTTACAGCAGATGTCTGAGGCACAACACTCCAAGGTACCACTTAAACACCTTCCTTCAACCCAGCCAGAAAATCTGAACTTGAACTACAATGTGCCAGTCAAAACACCACATTTTTCTGTGCAGTGAATAACTTGAGTCCAATTTGACTTAGGCAAAGCACCCAACAAAAAGCGTATCAGAAAAAAAAAGGCCATTCTGCAAGTCAGAGTGCTTTACAGGAAGATGGGAGAGTGACATGTTCTGCACATCCAAAAACTTCCCAGGCAATGCTAGAAACACGAATTTATTTGTGCTTCATTCACACTGCAAGGATAACTGAGCTCTGCCATTCTCCAGGATGCAAACAAGAGAGCACRGAAATAAATAACCTTGTGAAAGGATGTCATCTGCTGTCCTGAGAGGCAGCTCCACAAAACATCATGATTAACCTTTATTAAAAGCAATTAAACTGTTAAGTAATTATTTTTTGTCAGGGCCTTGATTGATTAATTTTAGACAGCAGCTATAATCTGGGCCTAATTCTGCAAAAGTGGTCCCGTGGGATTCTGATGAAAACACTCAAGTAAACAAAAGAGAAGAAAAACTTCTCCACAAAAGAGCCTTTGCAGAAATTTAGCCACATAAAACCAGGAGGGATTTCTTCTGGCCTTAAAATTTGTGAATTGAGCTGGCACAATGAGAGCAACCTCAGCCTTATTTTGATAACAATTTCTGAGAAAAACTGTCTCATTTCTCAAGCTGAACTACAGACACTTCCAGACTAACTGGTCAAGCTGGCCATTCATAAACTTCCTGATGTGATGCAAAACAATGAGAAGAATTTACACTGCCTGCACATCTTGGACTTACTCTGTTCGTGGTTTATTTCCCCATGAAGAAATGAAGCAGATTTTATGAAATGCCTTTTATTTTAAAAAAGGCACAAAAGAGTGGAAGAGGCAGACAGATCACACTGAAGTGTAAATAACAATTTTCAGTCAGAACATGAAAGATGRGGAGAAAGAGAGAGAGATGAGGTTACTCATCCACCACCCAAGCAAACAGATGGTCCCTACAAAGCCTCATTTGTGAAGAATTTCAGGTTCTATTCTCTAGGAGCAGACACTTAGATCTCCTTCCAAATCATCATGCTGGCCACAAATTGGAAATTATAAAGCCAAAGAACCCCTAGAAGGATGAGCCTGAAACGGAATTCAAGGCATCACCAAATTCCAAGAACATTCATTGAGCTGGATCAGACAGGGATAACACCTTGTGGCACTGCCAGGAGTGAGACCAAGTGTAAGAGCTGAAATGAGAGATGTGGGACTCCAGAGGGCTCCTCAAAATGCTGTTTATTGCACAGTCACAGCATCCCTGGGTGGTGGGGATACCAAGCCTGAAGCTGCTGGTTACAGGCAAGCCTGAAGTCTGAAGTCACCTTTAGTTCTGGTTACAATGCATTATTTATTTTTCTTTGCTGAGCATCTTAATACATAACATCCAATCAGCATCACACACAATACTTCTCCATTTGCCTACAGCCTATCAAAACTACTGAAATTACCCCATTATGTTAGTAACTATCCAATCACATGAGTTAGTTACATTYTAGTTACATGTTACATTTTAATCTCAAAGTTGTTTTTCTGTTTTCTAGCAGTGGAAAATTCTTCTACTTGGTAAAAACATGTTTTTTGTTTGCCTGTGCTTTTGCTAAGACTTATTTCTACTTGGTAAAAAACATCTTTTTGTTTGTGGCCAACACATCCTTTAGTCTTAGTTATAAAACCTTCTTCCAGCTCATTCAACCTTTGCTTCCTTTAGTTATCCAGTAACAACTGGTTCAGACATCCTTACTTTTAAACATCTTCTATTATTCTGTATCAAAACTTGCTTTCATCTCCTCTTACCATCTCTACATTCAGAGAGCCTTCTGCYAARCATTCATACCTATAAAGTTTTCCCGTTAAACTTTCATCCTTCCCAACAACCAAGGGCACCACACAAACCATTTTCCAGTTTTTCCTGCTCAGATAGGTCAGAGCAGGAAGCAGAGCTCACCATCATAGCCTCCTGCACAGTGAGGTGAGGCAGGAGCATGTCATCCTGCATGATGTAGCACGAGACCTTGCGGAAGGCRCGCAGGTCGCGGGGCTGCCCGTTGATGAGGATCTCTCCTTTCATTCCAGTCTCTCTGAAACCAAACAGAAAACAAACCAGAGGTCAGTCTTGCCTTCACCTCTGCTGCCTCATGACCGAGCACTGGGAAGTCTTAAGCAGTTACTGTCACTGTAAAATTAATTTGATAGACTGGATAGGAATTAAATTATTTCCTGATTGCGCTTTCTTTCATATAAAGCTTCGTGCCATGGTGATGAAAATTTTACTCAAAATGTGTGCTGTCATAAATAAATATCTAAAAAAATATCAAGAAATTAAAATTGGGTTTTTTTTTTTTTACGTTTCTCTATCCTGTTCCTTATGCCCCAAATGACAACGAGACAGAGACACCTCGTCTGGCCACACAAGAGGGGATTTAGAAAGATGAAGCAGAGTCACTGCATTTTGGTGAAGAAGACATCAACATTATGAAGTGGTGACTAAAAAGAGTAGATTTTTCAAGTGTTTTTGTGATTTAAAAAAACATCACAAACATAAGACACTGAGTCAGATTTGCTACRCAGCCAAGAAAGGAGATTTTCTTTATATGTGTGGTTTTTTTGATTTTAAATTGCTTCTTATTTTTGGATCAGACCTGTTAAGAGATAAATCCCAAGTGACCAAAACAGGACACAGAGGAAAAAAGATAAGCAATAAGAATCTAATTCAAAATCTTTGAAGTGCCTGTTTTTGACAAACTCTAGGCTAAAATTTCTTCTGCTGCTGTCTCCAAGAAGCCCTCAGGCTCAGTGATCTTATCTTAACTTGGGATTTTCATTGGTACTGACCTGTATCCTGCCAGAATATTCATCAGCGTTGACTTCCCAGCTCCTGAAGGTCCCATAATTGCAACGAGTTCTCCACTGCTGAACTTCCCTGAAATTCCTTTCAAAAGGGTCTTATAGCCTGGAAGAAGAAAGGAAAAGTTCACTGAACCCTTGATCACATCTGGGGAGCAAKGAAAGTTCATTTCTGCTGAATATTGATGACAGACAGGGGTTGTTAACAGCCACCTCCTGGGAGGCCAATGCTGCAACAGCTATCAAAAATCATTATCARAAGCCAAATTGTGAGTGGGAGCAGCAGCTTCCTGCCATGACACAAATGGGATTACAGGGTCTCACACTCTTGGCCCACTGCAGGATGATTTTTGAACAGGGCTGTGAAGCCTTGCTGCCATTCTCTAAGTGTCCTCTCTGAGCATTTTACCAGGATGCTGTTAAAATATCCAATTCTCCACAGCTAGCAGTCTAAAAGCAGGCTGCCCTCCAATCACTGCAGTTTCAGTGCCAAAATTCTGCCCTCTCACCAAAGCTCTCTCTTAAGAGAGAGCAATAGCTGACATCTCAAAAACCTTTGCCTTTTTCCATAAAAGAAATGGAAAAAATGTCTTGTATGACAAGAAACTCAGCAAAAGGAGATAAAGAAACTTCTTCATTCTCTTGCCACAAGAACWCTCTTACCTGAGGAACTCTGAAGGCTTTTCTAGACAGGGGGACTGACCACAATAATTGTAAAAACAATTTCTAGGGAAACACTTATTCTGGATTAAAAACATGCAGGGCTTTTTTTCTCATTTAGATTAATCCATTTCAAAACTTCATGCCACTATAATTACATCCTCAGGCAAGGATGTTGTAGAGTGACACCACCACCTCCTTCAAGCATTTCAACTTATTTCTGTTTGCCAGTAAACCTTTATTAAATGCCTTAACTCCCTGTTACTTTAAGTGTYAGCAAACTGCTCCAGTGAGAATTCCAGATTTGGACCAGTTGCATCGACCTTGTCCTGCAGGATTTCCATGTAAAGGCATAAAAACTGTGTAAGGAAGGTGGAGAGAGCCCTGACCAGCATTTAAATTTGTCAGGATCTCTTTCCCTTTTGTTTGGGAGGTTGTTTAGGTTTTGGGGTTTTGTTKGGGTTTTTTTGTKCTTGCTTGCTTTGTTCTAATTACCAGTGCTTCTAGCTAAAGCTTTTAATAATTAAAAAAGATGCTAAGTAAGGTGTCAAAAACCAATCTCATATGTTGACAAGGTTTATGTGGTTCAATTAAAACCAAAACACAAGGGTGGAAAATCCATTTACATGCAGAGTCAGGATTTGGCAMTCCATTTTGCCACACTGGTGGACATGCAGGCAGAATGGACATTCCACATGGAAACTATCCCAGACCTCTGATCATCAGCACAGGCTGYAGCTGGAACATGGAAATGCTGTAAAAAAAAAATCACACTGTCTGCAAGCTCCTAGAAAAAAGAACTGTGAGTTATCTTCTGATTTCTCTTTCTTCCTAACTTCATTATTTGCTTTCTTCTCCACTTACTCTCATTAAATTTTCTTCTTCTCACCATTCTCGATTCACACTCCTCCTGTGCCACAAGAGAGCAAACCTTGCACCAAAAACATTGTCATGCTGCTGTGGGGTCTCCCAAACCCACAGCAAATCCTYTTCCCCGAGCACACCCCAGCCCAGGGGGAAGGCAGCAGCCCCAAAACCTCTCTGGAAATATCTGACCCCGCTGTTTTCATGGCAGATGTCCTAGAAAATGTACCTGAACTAAATGGATCAAAAGAACCATTTTCTTGAGTGCCTTTTCTTTTTAAACAAGCCAGTGATTTTTCACTATAAATCCTGCTCTGSACCTAAAGCAAACAACTTGTTTGGAAGCCACGAGGCAGCACAGGTATGAAAATAYAGCAGAGTTTTCACACTGCCTGTTCATGGCACAAGTCCTGGAAAGGAAAGCAAGGACAATCTATCAAAAGGARCAGAGACTTTGAAGAGAGAAATCCCTGGCACCCCCACAAGGTTATCCAGCTTGTCCTTCACACCAATGCCACCATCCACAGCAGCATCTGAAGGGAAAGGAACAATCAGGCCTTTCAGACACGGCAATATTTAATAAACAGGACCTGCAGGGACRAAGTCCTTCATTCCACCTCTTCACTGTAATGAGAACCAGCTCCCCCCCAGTCCTCTTAAACCTGTAAGGGACTCAAATGTTTAAAGTCACCACCAATTGTCTGCATTGTGCAYCAGGCAGTAAATATTGCACAAACTTGTGAGGGAGAATAAAAAATGCATCCTGCCATCAAGGAGGAACATGCAACCTAAAATACAGACCCAGCAGCTGCATGTGGTAACAGAGATATCATTACCTAAAACTGAAACTTTTCCTCTCCCTGTGTGAGATTTAGCATTACACACATTAAAAACACTTTTCCAGAGCTTCACAAATGATGATTGGTTTACCTTTAATGCAGTATCTCCCCCCTCATGACCTGCACATGTTTCTGTCCCTCTGATGGAGATGAATCCTGTTCTGATGTGACACTGTGTGCAGGATTCATCACAGAGACACAGAACCAGCTTGAAAAAGACCTCCAAGGTCATCAAGCCCAAGCTTTGACTGATGACCACCCTGTCAACCAGCACAGAGCACTGAGTGCCACATCCAGTCATTCCCTGAACACCTCCAGGGATGGGGGCTCCACCACCTCCCTGGGCAGCCCCTTCCAATGCTTCACCACCCTTTCCATGAARAAATTCTTCYTGAAATTCTCAGCAAGTCATTTGCAATACAGCAGAGAAATATGCTGTAAGAAGAAACAAAAGAAAAGCCCCAAAACTATGAATATGAGATTAGGATCCTAATCACYGGCATTTTAAGTTGCTCCAAACTCAAACCCGTCTCTTCCTTCGACTGGAAGCACATAATAAGCTTTTTCCAACACAAAGGTTAATTTAGCAAACCCACAGAAAGATCTGACACCGTGGCAGCAGCGCGGTGCCCCAGCATAATCCTTGATGAGGAATTAAAGTCCCCTAAGCAAGCACAGCCTCCCCTTTCAGAATATCGAGGCTAATCTTCAACCCAATCACTTGACCTAAAACTTCTATACCAGGGCACATGTCTTCCACGAGGAACAGATTATGCATTTGGAGGGGATTGTGTTCTCACAGCACAGGGCCTCTTTCACCTCCATCTGCCATACATCAGGAATTCCTCACTGCCTTCAACCCCAGCCCACCTCGTTTTCCTCCGTCCAAAAGCCAATGGCATCCTGGCCTGGATCAGGAATGGTGTGGCCAGCAGGAGCAGGGAGCTCATTCTTCCCCTGTACTCGGCACTGGTGAGGCCACACCTCGAGTGCTGTGTCCAGTTCTGGGCCCCTCAGTTTRGGAAGGACGTTGAGAGGCTTGAGCGTGTCCAGAGGAGAGCAACGAGGCTGGTGAGGGGCTTAGAACACAAGCCATATGAAGAATGACTGAGGGAGCTGGGGTTGTTTAGCCTGGAGAAAAGGAGACTCAGAGGTGACCTTATCACTCTCTACAACTTCCTGAAGGGTGGCTGTGCTCAGCTGGGGGTTGGTCTCTTTCTCTGGGCAACAACAGACAGAACAAGAGGACACAGTCTCAAGCTGCGCCAAGGGAGGCTTGATTTAAGGAGGAAGTTTTTCACAGAAAGAGTGGTTAAATACTGGAACCATCTGCCCAGGGAGGTGGTAGAGTCACCAACCCTGGATGTGTTTAAAAAAAGACTGGATGTGGCACTGGGTGCCATGATCTGGTTGAGATGTTGGAACATGGGTTGGACTCAATGATCTTGAAGGTCTCTTTCAACCAAAAAAAATTCTGTGATTCTGTGATTCTGTCCCTGCAGCAAGGAGTTTGGATATGGGCAGAGTTTAATGGAAGGCTGGGCCTCCAAGCCAACTCACCCCAGGGTGGATGCACCTCATGGGCCATCCAGTTCCAGCCCCACAGCAGCTCTCCCTCYTTGGACCTGACTTACATCAAGAACGAGTCATGTTCTGTCTCATTTTTCACTCCTCCAAAAATTGTTTCAATTTCCAATGGAAATCAGTGTGGATATTTCCGTGTCCCTGTGTCCCCTCCTGAAGTTACTGTGACACAACCTTTAAAATATATATATTTAGGGGATGATACCCGTGGGAATTTCAGTATCAATTTTCAAGAACTACTTAAAATACGGGTTTGACATTAACACGCCACCACGAACCAGAACAACCCCTCAGCAAGTTTCTCAGCCCAACCCCCTGCAAGCAGAACACAGCAGAAACAAACCAAAACTGAAACAGAAAATTCCAGTGACGCAGAACTTTTTGGTCTTCATTTCGCCTCACGTTACATTCCGGAGCTCCAGTGCTTCCCCTGAGCAGCAGAATGCGTTCTGTTTTCCCAGGGTGGGATTTCCCATGAAATCAAAGGTGAGGCACTGTGGGATTTGACCAGATTCTCAGCTGAACCACCTGCCTGGCCTGGCCAGACCCCCATTCCAGAGGGGGAATTCCCTCCCTGCCTGGCAGCACCACAAAAACCCCTTTTTCCATGAATGGACCTTGTGTCTCTGATGAAGAGACAAAGGGAGTTCTTGGCTCAAATCAACAAAATTTTTACACCTGGAATCAGCAAGGGAGGAACATGTTGATGGTTTTATCTGCTTCCTCACGGATTTTACAGAGATGTATGGGGAGGTCTGGTTTTGCCATTCCCACAGAAATCATGATTAATCTGGAAAGAAGCCAGCCATCCCCTCCTCATCCTCGGGGCAGGAGCAATGCTTCAGGATGTGTCTGAATCAGCACCAATTAAAACATAACCAAAACCCACTCCTGCCTCACGGTGAATTTCCTCAGGTAAACACCACCTCTAGGTTTTGTGGCTGAAATGCTTCATTCAATTTGCATTTCGTTGTTAATAACCCTCGTTCGTTACTCAGGGAAATGTCACACAGACTCCTGGAAGGTTCTGGGAGTTGTAACCTATTTCTGCCTCCACCAGCAGGCACCCAGACCCYGTCTCAGGTCCCAGGTGAGCACAGCAGGCTTTCCCTGCTCGCTGCAATTAGAGCAGGATTTGCCCTTCCCAATGTATTTGAGCTGCTTCTCTTCCATCACGAGCTCTCCTGGAGGCAGGAAATCTCTGCTGGTGCCCTGCAAGTGCCACTGGCCTGAGACTGCCCAGAGGTTTCTCAGAGCATTTACTGAAGTGAAAGGTAACACACCAAACAAGAGTTTGGCAAAGCTACAAACAACTGGAAACTGAGCACAAAGAAATGAGCATTTAGCACTTAAAAATCAAAACCAGAGATATCACAACCTGCTCTTTCCACACTCCCTGCCAGGCAGAAATGAAGCATTCCTTTATTAAAAATTAAATAATTATACAAGGACTATATTTCTGCCTCTTTCTGTTGTGGTTTTTTTTTTTTACATAGGATGTATTCCTGCTGAGAAATATCCAGSTGGAAATACAAAGCACATCTCTGGCAACTCCTGTATTCCTTACCTGCCTTACTTTAATGCTTTCAACAAGAAACATATTCTTTAAACAGCAGCTTAAATTTCAACCSACAAATTGTTTCTCTTACTGAACTATCAGCCAAATTGTTTCTTAAATCATGRCAAGAAACAGCAGCAGTTTCTTGGCACTGTGTATTGACCCATTCAAGAATCCCCATTGTATTCTCCTGTTCTAAAGTTTGTAGGCTCAGCCCTCACCTCACCTCCTCTTGCATCAATTAAAAAAACCCCCAAACTTATGCAGAAGTCCAGGGAATTCTCCAGCACAAAACTGAAATAAGGGGACCAAGCTGCCACATCTTTCCCCCCTTGAGGCAGGAGTAAGGAATCCTTCTATGAAGGAAAAACACTCCTGGAAGATTCATGGCTTTGCTGCTGAGATCCATCAGCCACACCTGGATGGCCAGAGGCCATTCCCTGGATTCTGAACTGGACAAGAACTGCACAAGTAAGGGAAAACCAGGATAACTCRKTCCTGTGTCACACTGAAGGGAGAGGCAGTGACTYGTGGCTGGGAGAAGGAGCTTGCAGGAGTCCACCCAGATGTAGGAAACATCCYCAGGTGACCTCTAAGGCATTTCATYTGTAGACTCTTTAGATTTCTGCCAGAAGCCTGAACAGCTGGGAAATACTGGMAGAAACTCTGCAGAGAAGCACAAGATGAGAAACACACACAGATAACAGCTCAAGGCCAGATTTGCATTTGGAGAATGTAATAAAACATTAGCTAGGAAACATTTTCCTTATCATTTTTACATCACCCTTTTCCATAGCTGCAGGTGTGAATGTGCCAGGAAGAAATCCTCTTGCCTGCTCCTTCTCAATCAATTCCTCACTTTCTGCCTCTCAGCCCTTTCCTCACTCCAGAGAAGTCACTTTCACAGAAAAACATCTTTGTAAGGACTACACCAATCTACTTCATCCAGTGATAAGATGAAGTAACTTGGGGCTTTTCACCTAAACCAATCTTAGATCAAAGGCAGGGTGTTTCCCTAAGCTGGGATATGGTCAGGGAGGTGTTTGCCATAAAGTTCTAATTCTGCTTAAACCAGCCAGGGCACCATCTTCCCCACCCACTGCTTGAGTACAGAACACTTTCCTCTCCCTGCTATCAACAGGGTTTGTGGATGCTTCAGTTTGTAAATTCTCAGTTGAAAGGGATTATCTGTATCAGTTGATGATTATTTAAATAATTTGGATTTTAAAAACCCTCTTGATGGGGATTATTTAAATGAAGGTTTCTTTCCCAAGCTCCACACTGAGTTCAAACAAGCTTAAGTTAAAGTGAATTATAGGTACAGATACTTGGGAAGGAAAAAAGGCATCTTTTAATTCCCAGAAAATCTGGGGGACAGAAACAGCTTTCCTGACAAACAGAGTGAAAAAAATATATTGCTTTAATAACAGGCACCTTCCTAATTTTATACTGGTTTGAAGTGTACCTCTACAAAGCCTGGAGGGGCAAAGTCACACWAGAAATAATGAACACGTTTAAGCCTACCAAACAAAGCCTATATGTGAACTCATGTCATTGGCTCATCATTTCTGCCATCCATTGTATAGAAAAAGCAAATAAACCTTTTTCACCCATCATTTTCTCACTCAAGTTTCAGAATCAACACATCCACACATTTCTGTTCTGCTCACACAGTCTGTCAGGGACACTGAACAATAGGATTTTCCATTGTCTGAGCYCTGAGCCCCGCTTTAGGACAATTAAGGGAATTTGCAATTGTAATGTATTCTTGTACCTTGCCTCAGAGAAACGACCTTCGTTATGTAAATGCCTATAAAACAGCATGCCAGCCACCAAAACATCAGGACAGAGAGGGCAGAAAAGCCAAGTGAGTGCTTGAAGTAACCAAATCAAGTTCYTCTGCCTCGCAGCTCATTCCAGCTCTGAAATGAGGAATGTATCCCTCGCAACCTAAAATAATAAGTCTTTCAAGCTTTAAAAAAGGAAAAGAAATCCCCCTGTGGGCAGCAAAGCTCTTTCTTTGTAGTAGACTCAACTGCATTTCTTAATATAGCCCACAGCCAGGCCTTCTCAAACATATTGCTCCTGATCCACAGCTGATTTCCCACTTAGTGGTCATGAGGTGGATTAGTGGTAACTCAGATGCAGGGCTTAGCCCCAGCTCACAGAGAGGCTTGGAGTGTGCAATCTACCTAATTTGACACATCAAAATGGTYGATGCTTAACCTAAATTCATTTCTAGGGCCCGTAAATTATCAGTGGATGGGAACTGGCACACCGAGCTGGTGATTAATTCCATTTATTTTGCATTCCTGCTCTGGGAAGGGATAAATGACCCTGTGGAAGTGCCTCTGTCTTCTACAGTGGGACAATYAGTTCAGGTGAGACACCAAGCCTCTGGATGCTGTGAGAAATCCCATCCACTGCCAAGAAAATGATGGCTTTAGTATCTTTTTTGTGGGTTTAAATGTCAGTTTGATCCCTCATTTGCTGGCACAATCACAGCAGCTGAGCACAGCAATTGCACACTCCCAATCTTCAGGCTGGACTGGAACTCCACACCTTCAGATGCTCCCTGGGAACTCATCAAGAAGAGCAGCCTGGCCATGTTCAGGGTGCTCAGAGGTATCAGATGCTGTGTTTTCATTCTGTCTTCAACACCTGGCACTTTGCACTCTGACCTCTGGGGACACTTCACACATTAATTTTTCTTCAAGCTCATTTACACAGCCCTGTGCTGGTAGCACTGGGTTCAGACTTTACCAGAACTTCTCAGAGCCTGAAAAACCCAAAGGCGCTTTGGAAGATGTCAATCAAAAGCAAAATGTTTGAGGACAAACTTAAAAGCAAATTTTTGAATTTGGTTTGYGTGAATGCCCAACGTTTGAGACCAGTGCACTTCCTCTGTGCTGAGCAGCAACTTCCTTCTGTGGCAAGTCAGAAAAAWAATAAATTGGAGCCCTCAGCCCCCAAGCCAAGATTTATGGCACAAAATCCCCAGGAAATGTAGGTCATGTTATATAATAAGAGAGAATGATGAGAAGATGGCCAATCAGGCAAGAAACTGAGTTCTAGCACAGGGACAATCTTAAACCAAGCTGTAGACTATAAAGAATCTGAAAAGTCCTTTAATTTCATTGTTCTCTCAGATCCATGGACTAGATATTAAACTTATGCAAGACACTGGATGTGACAGTTCACATTGTGCAGTCAAACAAAAAAAGCCCTGACTAAGTAAAGATTCCACTCCTTTGAAACTCYGAAATAAGAGTTATGTGCACCGTGCTTCCTCTGTTCTCCTGGCTGCTGATCACATTATTTTAGTATCTGAATGCTGCTCTTCCTCAGAATAACTAATTAGATATGACACTCTGTTAGGCTTGCAAGCTCTGCAGCCCCCTAATTTTGASTTTGAAGGTTTAATAGACCATAGAACCCCTCTCCCCTTATTTGGAGAACCCACACCTTCACGGGACAAAAACCTGAGGTGGACACAGAATTCAGGTTTTCTCAAGAAATGTTCCACCAACAGAAGACAGGAACAGGGTAAGTGTCACCAATATTGCAGCAAACCTCCTTTGCCCCTGCTACTGCTGGTTACACCTCCCCACTGTGCTGGGASATGGATGGSTTTGTGCCAGCCCCCTTTAATTCTRTGGKTTTTATGGTTATGACCAGAGCAGAAGCATCTAAGCAACCTCTTTTCCCTTTTCTGTCTCCCTTT
>CADDXX010000455.1:241882-256929 GCA_902810485.1 Alauda arvensis
GGGGGTTTTCCTGTTGGAGTGTTTGTGCCTGAGAGAGTTAAAGCTGCTCCTCTCCCCTCCACAGGCACGTGGAGCCATATGCCTGCAGCCAGGGACAGAGCATGACAATTAAATAGGGCAATGAACGGCAGTAACCTYCAAACATGAATGCAAATAAACCTCCACTTGCAGCAGGACCTGGTGGCTCCAGCAGCAGTATTTACATGTTGAAGCATYTTGGAGATCTGGGGCATAGCTTGTACTTTGCCTGCACAGAAAATAGCTACCCTAATTTATCTTCAACCCTTAGGAAATATGAAAGGAAGGAAAAAAAAGAAGCATGAATGACGCACGGCTTCATCTTTCTTGTGAACCTCGTGGAATTGTCTTTTCCAAGCAATATCCATAGCCTAATCTTTGTTTGATAATTGCTTTTTGCTGCCCTTTGTTTTTCTTTAATTGCCTTTGTTTCTATTGCTTCAGCACACAGGAAAGGTCTTTCCTGACAAAAGAAAAGCCAACCCAGTTTGAAATGAAAAGCTGACACATTCCCTCAAATGACAAACCAGAGTCACGAGCCTGGCACAGTGTGAGATGAAAGCTGTTTACGTGTGACAATCAGGCAGAAAAGCAATTTCTCATAATTGCAGCACCTTCATTGCATCAAGGTGCAAACAGTGTTATTCACAGTCTCACAAACAAATAAAACCAGGATCCTTCACAACAGCCCCTTCTTTTAAAATAAATAAATAAATGAAATCTTCAAGTGGGAGATATTCTGAAATGTCCCAGCAGCTGAACTGCCCCACCTGCCTCCCCTGCCAAGTGTGGACCCAGCTGGGTCACACTGCAGACAGAAATCCTTCCTCCCTCAGAGAACTCTGCCCTGGYTCTCCTGTGCTGATGCTGAGAGTCCCCTTTCACTGTGAATCTCCCCCTTCCTCCTCCCAGCCTGCCCACTCACCTGTACCCACAGCAAGAAGGTAAAGTAAAGGTAAAACTTTGGCTCTTTCCTCCTCCCCACCTGTGCAAGGGTTAGAGGGGAGCCCTGAGGCTTTCCAGAGTTACAGCAGAAGCAGCTGAAGTTATTTAGCATCTCTTTCCTCCACACTGAGCCTCACCACATTGAGCAATACCTGGTCCAAAGAGCTTGGTGCACAAAGGAAAGCATTCTGTCTTCATCACAAACTCTGGGTTAAACTGGAACGTGATGAAATGTCTCCTGTAAACTGCAGAGGAGAAAAAACCCTTTTCTCAAACCATCGGAAGCAGAGTTTTGTCTCAAACAGGCTTCTGCCATGGTTCACAGGCTCACAAGACARCGCTTCATCCCCAGCTCTTACAGACATGAGGAGAGACATTTCTTGGATTTTGAAAAATGTTTTCAGCTGTAGTCACTGCAATTTAAAATCTGCCAGTGTCTGATATCAAGRAAAAAAAAAAATCACAGTTCATTAGTCAGCTTTGGAAACTCAAAATGTTACATTTGACTCCAAACAAATTCCATTTTTTTTCACATCAGTCTAACTCAGCTGCACGGGTGGTGAGAGGAACTTTCTCTGAAGAACAGAAATCTCTGAACAAGCCCTGCCCATCCCTGCCCAGCCTCTCAAAYCAACTCTGCACTGCAAACTGCAAAGGCACTTCCATCCCCTCACATCCCCACTGCTCCTGTCCCTTCTCTCCCACAAGAAGGTGAGGAACACTTGGAGCCAGGAGGACCCTTTGAAACACACTCAGGGGAAAACATCAGAGGTGTCCTAAAAAGCAAATTTTAAGCTCCTGCCGTGAGTGTTTAACCCTAATCTAATACACCCAGGAGCAGAGGCATGGATAGAAGCTCCCTGATGGGCTTTGAGCCCTGGAAGGGCTCTGTGAGAGGGARCAGGAGCCGTGTTTGGGAGAGCAGCTGGGGCTGAGGCAGCTCTGATGGCAGCAGGACATCCCTGCTCCCTCTGCCATATGGACAGCACGTGTCCTGCCAGGCTCCTGCTCTCAGAAATAGCCACRCTGCTGCTGATCACTCCTCCTGCAAACACTCAAGACATTAACATATCAAGAAACACAGTATATTTACTTCATTTCACCACTAATCTAGGAAAAGATATAACCTGTGATCCTGAACGTGAAAAACAAAGGAAAACCTAAAAGTGTGTGCAGAAATAAACCCTGGATTACCTCCACTTCTCACACTTTACTTAGAAAAACTGTGTTTTTACCACTCTCTTCTAGAATATTTACACWGMTGAAGTTGCCCAAATTAWAACACTGCTGAAAACTCCTGAATTYCCATCTCTYTTTAACAGCTCCAGCTGACCYACATTTTGTTATGGATTAGTTGAAACTTAAAGAGTTGCACRAGCAAAGCACAAGTCGCTGCTAATCATGTGTCCTAAGCAATTAAATATTTCATTAATAGTATGTCCCATGGGAAAATCAAGAGTTTTTCAGAGAAAAACTCTTCACACACAAAACATAAAAAATAATTTCATATACACACTTTAATTGTAGTATAAATATCATCAATTTGATTAATTTTGATTTCACAGACTAAAAAAAAATCAAATGTACACATTAATAGTATTTGAAGTTTTAAAAAAAAAAAGGATGAACTTTGACTCAAATTTTCAGGACACACTAAAATAAGGCACCAGAGCCATTCAGCACTTTGGGAATCCTGTYTTTTTGGAATTATCTACAGAATTATTATTGAAGCAAGGTGGGAAGCAGTAACTCATATCACAAAAGCATGATATGAAAACCTTCCACTGCAGGTTTTCTACCTTATTCTGAGGCAGAGAGAAAATTCAATTTTGAGTTTTGGAATTTTTTTTTTGCTTTTTTTTTGCTTTTTTTTTGCTTGGTTATGTTCTTGGCAAACCAGCAACAAGTCACTGCAGAGGCCAGTGGAACTCACTGAGGTGAGGATGACCCAAACCCAAGTCCTTCAGTTGAATCAAGAACTTCACCTTGGGTCTGGCAGTTTTGAGAGCCCTGCTCACCCACTCTGCTGGGTTTTTCCTCTTCCTAACTACAAAGTCCTCCACCCAACAAATCTCCTGCATGAAAATGCAGCCAGAAGGAAACACAGTGAACAAACAACAAGTTCCTACTCTGATGYGCTGTCATTTTCCAACAAAGAGAGGATATTGAGAATTTCCAGAGGGATTTTCATTAYAGGCTCATCAGGARGCCCTCTCTGTTAACAGCCTTTTTTCCCTCCTATTTTTCACTCTGCACTGGTTCATTTCCCAGTAACAACTGTAACTTCTTYTGACATTTTCTGTCCTTCTTTACAATTAGGTTATTCAGCTCTTCAGTGGAGAGGCAAAGGGTAAGCTATGGGCTGATTTAAGCTGGCTGACTCAACTGGTCTAATTAGACAGGAGAAATTTGGTAGTAAAAGCAGCTGCTTTCCCCACAAACTGGAAGTCCATCAAAAGAAATGAGCTGTTTTAATGGCCTCAAGACTCATGTGGATCATTAGTAAGAGAGACACACACAAAAAAATGCTGGTCTCCTCATATCCTTCTAATTAGACGTCTCTGTAAACCATATTCCAAATCTTTTCTCCCAAAGTCAAGGCAACATTTTTTTCCTGACCACCAACTCAACTGACAAGGACATTTCAAAAAAGTGTTGGTTGGATGCATCACCAGAAAATTCGACTTGACTTGTCACTTGAGGTTTCTTTATTCCCTTATTATATGACTTTGTATCACTGATCTACCTATCCTGTACTCCTTCTGTAGGTCATTTATCTCTGCAACCTCTTAACACATCAGCACACACAGGAAATAAAGAGGAGATAAAGAGCCCAGGGTGTTTACACAGYTACACTGTCATTTTAAATGAAATARTGAAGAGACACAGTTAGRAGAATACCCGTGTCACCTCAAAACATGCTYTGMTCCTAAAAATCCCAGGCACTCTCCACACTCAGCTCCTKCCAAACACCACAGCACCACTGAAATCAGCACAGTGGCACAGGTTTGTGTTGGTCCAGAAGCTGCCACGGGCTCAGGGATTCATGACAAGGCAATATTGCACCACTCAGAAGAGTGGAAGGTGGAAACCTTCCATGTAGTAATAACACCAATGTATCAGGAACTCAGAATATCAGCATGGGGTTTATTCTAACCAGCTGCAAACATTAAATGTGAGCTGTTGTGCTGGGTCTGGCTGGGCCAGAGTGGATTTCCTGCAGAGCAGCCCCCATGGAGCAGYTCTGGAGCAGGGTTGATACCACACTGTGTTTTGGCTGTTGCTGGGCAGGGCTTGCACAAAGTCAAGGCTTGCTGGAATCCTMAAAGCTGAGAATTTCAAGCTTTCTGTGCTCACTGGCACTGGCCCCCAAAAGAGAACACAGMCTTTGACCTGAGGCCTTGGGACAGGCTTCAACATTGAGTGGCAGCACAGGGGCTGTGGGTGTGTGGTTTGAGTAGAAGTGTGTGATCTCACAGGGTGAAACACTTAGGGTTTAAGATTTTAGTGTACAGCAATGTGTGTGAGCCAAGATGGAGGATTTAAGGCGTTGTCTAAGACCTTCTTTTTACCTTCTTCTTCTTTCTTCTTCATAAGTTTAAGCGTTTTTCTGTAACCAAATGAAAAAAGTTCACATTGCAGACCTTTAGTGGTCATCCCTGGGTCAAAAGCATCAATAATACAGGTGTCATCACTGCTGTCTAATTTGTACTCATGCTCTCACACAGTAGGAACCTACATGGATTCAAAGAACTAGCACTTCTACCATGAGGAAAGGTCTGGAAAAATGGGCTTATTGAGCCTGGAAAGGAGAAGCTTTTAGTCAACTAACTGTGCCCTTCCAGTGCTTGAAGGGAGCTGACAAGAAAGATGGAGAGGGTCTATTTAAAAGGGATGGAATGATTTCACACTAGGGGGAAATTGGCTTCAAATTAAAATAAAGTAAATTTAGATTAGAAATTTGAAAGAAATTCTCCCTTGTGAGGGTGGTGAGGCCCTAGGTTTCCCAGAGAACCTGTGGCTGCCCTAATTCTTGGAAGTGTCCAAGGCCAGGTYGGATGGGAGCATCCAACCTGCTTGGAGCATCCTGGTCTGGTGGGTGTCCATGCCCAGGGCAGGGGATTGGAACAAGAGGATCTCTCAGTTCCCACCCAAGCCAAACCATTCTGTGATTCTAGGAATGTGTCCAGCCCTGTTTCTCACTGCTCTGAGACACCTGAGGAAGAATTTGCTCCGCAGCCTTTTAGGTACAACAGTTCATGCAATCCGTGCTTTTAAAAACACCTTAAAAGTAAATAATACCTTAAAATAATTTAAAATCTCATTGCCACACAAATTACACACAGTGATAAAGCAATTGTGGCTACAGACAATTCTCAGGGCAGCATGTTCAGTGCCATATGGGCAATGCACAGGTTCAGAGTTTTGAAGCCCTTTTATTCTAAGTGYATGTGACAGAACAAGGCACAGCAATAACAGCTGTAGCCTGCGTGCAAATGGRAAAATAAGCACCTCTAATATTGTTGGTTTTCATTTCAGAGCTGGCTAAATGCTTTTGATCTTCATGTGCAAGTGATGAATGTCTCCTTTTTTTGTGTCTTTTTTCRTGCCAACAGGTGAGATTACCTTATTCTGACAGGGGCTGCAGCAATCTGGGTAATGGCACAAGTACAGAACATTGCTCTCTTACCAGATCACAACATTTTCAAAATATTGCCATGTTTTTAAATTCCTGTGTGTGTATGTGTTAAAACTGAGTCACTGCTCCACTTCCAATGAAGACCTGAGTGGAACCCAACACCCTGCTTTTTAAGCTCTGCTGTCTGTCTCCAATGGATGAGCTTCTACTTCTGTGCTTGTAATATTTGTAATAGCCCTTGTGTATTTACAGCTGATATTGCTGTTAGCACAGCAGCCTCCACATGCCCTGGTCCCACGTTCTTACTCTACTGACATCAAATATTAGGCTCAAGATCTCAGAGCAGGATCTCACCTACTCAATTCCTGTCTCCCACACTCCCCATTTATTTGGTGATTATAAACTGTCCTTATTCAACGACAGGGTTTGTTATAGTTCCCTGCTCTTAAGACCCTCACATGTCAGTAAAGCAAAGGTCACAYAGAGTGGTTTACTCAAAACATAGTAAAAAATTAAAATTTGGTTTTGCCCACAGAAATCCCACCATCTGTTATGTYAGAATAATGCTTGGGGAAACCGCACAAGGCATGCTCTTGTGGAG
The DNA here is from genome assembly GCA_902810485.1 of Alauda arvensis. NCBI lineage: Eukaryota > Metazoa > Chordata > Aves > Passeriformes > Alaudidae > Alauda > Alauda arvensis. The sequence goes on from CADDXX010000455.1 coordinate 248,086, forward strand.
GGGTGTTTGCTGAACTTAAACCAGAAAGGACTTTCAGAACTGGTGCAGAAGCAAGGGCAGAGAACAGGACACGAGTCCCAAAGCACATAAACCCCAAGAATGGGACCTGGTCTGGTGGAAACAGCATGGATGGCTCCAAACCAGACCTTGTCCTCATGAATTCCCACAGAGCTGCTCTGTCTCTGTCCCAGCAGACCAGGGACAGCAGAGGCTGGGGTCACCCCTGGACATCACCCTTGAGCTGCTTGGTGCAGGGGGGGCAGCAGTGTCTGGAGGCAATGCACACGAGGAGAACATGCAAACTGCCTCTGGGGAGGTTTGCAGCTGTCACTTTTTCCATCTTGCAAAGCCACAAAGAAAAYGGTGTAGGTGGACGGCTCCGGATTGCTCTTCTCAAAGGCTTCCTCCCGAAATGGGTGCCCACGCTCTAATACTGACTAAGCTGCTGGGCTTTGCTGCTGATCTCATTAGATAATGATACTGCAATACAAAAGGGCAGGTTAATCTTGMCTATATCCCCAATCTCCTTTCCTTGTGTACAGCTGTAAACACCCTGGAAGCGTTTGGAGCCTCCTCTTCCTCTGTGGTTTCAGCGTCAGCACCTGCACAGAGTGGCTGGGGGAGCTGGAGGARGGACAAGGTGGGACCATCTTCTGAAGGACACTGGGCAATTCACACTAATCCCGAGGTGTGGAGACCAGCAAAAATGCCACCACAGCTCTTGTCATCCCTATCCCAYTCTCCTCACTCCAAGGATGAAATGACCACAGACCACTCCTGCTCACAGCTCTGAGATGTGTGAGGGGTRCACAAGGGTGGATCCTCTCCAGGCTGACCCCAAGCAGGCAATATCCCCCATAGCCCATTCCCTTTCCCACATCAGAGATGCTCAGGGAAAGCAAATGCAGCCAACAAGGGAACGTGGCCACCCTCCATGTGCAGAGAGCTCTTCCTGGGAAGTGCCCTCCAGCTGTGGATCTGCAGTGCTGTTATTTGCCTTCCTGGTGCASTTTGGGAATGTTTCTAGTCCCCAGAAGAATCAGTCAGAAGAACATYTCTACCATCTCCCTGTTCCCTGCACCATTCCCTGGGTGGCTCTCACAAATCCAAGCACATTATTCCACTTAAAACCTCAGTGTTTTCCTCCTGCACTCCAAGACACACAACTYCCCCCMCAGATTCCMCCAGCAAACCCCTGTTCAAACAAARGGAAGTAGCAGCCATTTATCTGGCACATAAACACACTCTCCTTTACACCCAGCAGGAAAGCAAGCTCCAAAGATGCTCAGCTAATGAGGAAACTCAGACAATGGTGTCGGCAGCTATAAACAGGCATAATTGCCCAAACAGGTCTGAATTGGACCCACCACTGCTACAGGAGAGCTCCAACCAATTCCTACAACTCCTGAAGGAAACAAGAACAAAGCACAAACAATCTGATTACGGGAGAAATGGCTGGGAGCAGAAAATTACTCAACTTATGTAATGTAATAAGCCCCTATTGAAAAGCATCTGCAAAATGCTGCCATTTCTTCACGCCATTCTTTTCACCAGTGGCACTCAGATAAAACAGCTCCCATTTTACATCCATTTTTCCTGCTATTTTAGCCTGTTATGCTGTTAATCCAGCAGCAACAGACCTGAACCACTTCTGAGCAACGATACTCTCTTGCTTTTCATTAAAAAAAAGAAAAAAAGAAGAAAAAAAATCAGGTTGCTGCTGATTTCCCATAATTGCATCATCTTGTCACTACAAAGGAGGAGGAGGAATATACACCTYGATTAAAGTGCTATCTTCAAAGTATTTGTAGCAGTGATATGCAGCCAGTTTTTGTACATAAATAAATATACTTGAATGTATGTGCATACATGCATCTAAATGTGAAAACAGATACCTTATATCTATATATAACCTAGAGATAGATGATATAGCTATAGACATAGACATAGATACATAGAGATAGATGATATAGATATACGTGGCCTGTATATATACATATATATATATATATATGTATATATATACTCACTCATATTTACAGGTATCTATATAGGTAAATTAAATGTACACATATTGAACATATTTATATTTAGAAAGACAGTGCACTTACAATATACTTGTGATATATTACTTTCAGTACTCTGAAAGGGGATCCTCTGATGCTTTCAGACACRTCTATATGGGATGGTGTCTGCTGACACATTCCACCATCATATAAACATGCCTTGCATGTTGGTGGCATTCAATACTGATATTTAAAATKAATTTCATTGGCTTCTGTATTTTTCAGAATGTAGTTTTAGCAGTTAAACATACAAATAAGTGAAAAAGTTCCTTCTGGGTATTAGGCCATTCCTTTCCTTTATTAAACTTTATTAATTTCTGTTAATTTGGCCCAAAATGTTCTGTCATAAGACAACTGCCTGGCAGAATACTGATACCTGTTCCTTGGCTAAACTCTGCCCAGTCTGCCCAGTGATTCCAACATTCATTTGGGCCTGTACTTTTAGAGCAGCACAGGATGAATGTCTGAGCAGAATTGTAGGTTGGCTTTGAAGTTATTTTTATTTACTGTAAAAACGTGTGTCCCCCTTTTTGTCCCAATTCACTTTGCTGGAGGAACTTATTTTTGCTGCCTGTCAATGAGGATCAAAAGATGAGTGCTAAAATGTCACAGTCACGCCCTACACGGGAAGGCCTGCTTTATTTTTATTTGTTTGGTTGATTTTATAATGGGAATAGAATGTGTGGGATTCAGGAGASTGATGCCCATGCTTCTGCTTGGAGACTGAAGAGTAAATCTGTTATCATGTATATTGAGAGGTTTCATCTTTCTTTTGGTGTCCCCAGATGTCAGACAAGACAGAATCATTCCCCATGAACACCAAGTCCTGCAGTGACCCCAGRGTTCATGGACTGGTGAATACTTCAGGTTATGTATTTCTCCTTCAGGTTTGCATCATCATTCTCCCAGGCAAGAAATCAAATTGYCAACCCCCTTCATCAGGGATGTCTGTCAAGCTCCTCTGACTGTTTGTGATATAGCAGCTCACATATTGTCATAACTCAGCCTGTAAGACAGCAGAACCTGATTTATTGCAACCACAAGTGCAACAGCTCCATTCCTGATTTGCAGTCACTCACAACTTTCCTGAAACTTTCACATTGAGAGGGTAAAAATGTCCCTAACCTAAGTTCCACTTCACTGGTGATTTACACCACAGGGAAACTTTCCATGGGCTWAAACAAATGACTGGCCAGCATTATTAGTTCATTTATTTTTAAATTCAAAGCTTAAACAAAAATCAAATCAGCTGAGAAGGCCTAAAAATGGTCTTTGCTCAGTTATGTGATAAAAAGCCAGTCAGAGTGAGCACAGAGGACACAGCCCCCCAAACTGGCCACTCTGGAGATGCTGAAATGAAAAGGACAGGATGAATGTTCCTGAAGGAAAGCCCACCAAGATGTGTCCACAGGGAAAACCTCTCCCTGGAATGCTGAACTTTACCACGCCATGCAGGGGGAACAGAAGTTTGGGATGGTGTAAAACCAGCCATGGGAATTAGAGAGTGAGGAATGTCCCCAGGACACTTAGGGAAATTGCCAAAGGCAGGGGAAGGGATGGAACAAGGACTGAGGAGGAACAGGTTGAGAAAGGAGATGGAAATGGGGATTAAAGGGGCCACAAGCATGTAAAGAGGCAGCTACACCTGTCTGACAGAGCTCCTCATCACTGCACTCCTGCTGAACACTGTTCCCAGCTTTCTCTCATGGGAATGCCCTCACCACTGAGAGCCCATGTGCAGGAGACACCACCATGCACTCAGTGTCAGCAGCAGAAATGTTTGCACACCAGCTGCTGGAGCAAGAGGCTGCAGATCTGAGGGGTTACTGTAGGTCCAGATGCCAACAGCTGAAGGAGAACAGAGTCTGAGGGACTGACTGATGGGCAGAGTGTCCAAAACCCACTGGTGGAGAGACCTTTTGTGTGTGTTTGTGCGTGCAACCCACAGTCAGGCAGAGAGGAGCAATGTCAGTGGGACACTGGGGCTGCTCAGCTTTGCCCAAGTGTAATTTAGATTGGTGTTTGGGAGGGGGCTGGAAAAGCCCCCTGTCCCCCTGCTGGCCCATCCAGCTGGCTGGGTGCCCTGCCTCACCACCCACTGGGCTTGGAATTACAGAACCAAGGCTGCCACACACCAGGGCAGCAGGAATCCCCTCATCTCTCAAAGCCCCACCAAATACAGCTTCTACCAACAGTCTAATTTTGTCATTATCATTGGACACTCCTTGGGAAGAACTCAGCAGTTCTGGTTACAAAACAGACTGATCCAACTCATTTTCCAAAAAGTCTCTCATTGATCATCTTTGCTTATATGCACTGTCAATTTGTTCATCTGGGGCAAATTCTCCTTCAAGCAATTCTGCAAGACTCAGGGCCAAAATGAAAACCCAGGGGAGTAACTTTTCACTGCCAGCTGTGCACAGATGTGCCCCTCTGCACTGTCCCTGGCTTTCTGACTCACATTTCTCTGGTAGCAGCATAAGACCTTCACCTCTCCAAGTGGAGAAGGAGATGGAACTCCATCCCAGCCAGCCACCCACGGGCTTCAGCYTCATGAGCCTCAAATAGCATTTTAGACAGTCAGGCCTTGATATTCATATGCAATAAGCTGGCTGCAGTTTGTGGCTTTTTGACCCAGAAAAAGAAAATGCTCTTCCTCTAATAGCAAATATTTAGCTTCAATCCCCTTTCTATTAATTGGGTACTCATTTACCCGTTCTGGCCCTGCCATGCTGGTGTTATTAGAGAGCTCAATTTTCAAAGCACTTGAGGTAATAACTGCATCATGACTGAAAAAAAAATTAAAATTATACTGGCCAGGCTCTGCTGGTGCAGCCCCAACCACTTGACTGCTTCAAAAGCACAAAACTGATGCAACAGGGCAGAATTTAAGCCCTCTGCTTAACAAGAGCATTCAAAGCTTCAGTTTGTGGTGTTTTTTTTCCTTTAAATTTCACATTAACCAGGCACATCACTTCATTTGAAACTTCTTTCTTCTGTCTGGCATAAAAGCCTACCCTGTAAAGCTCAGCAAGAGGCAGAGCACAGGTCCATTCTCATTTACCCAGGAAACCTGACCACTGCACTTTCCATCTTCTCCTCTCTTTTGTAGCAGATGCGCCGCAATTATAAACAACATTTGTCATTACTCTAAACATGCAAAGCCAGAAGAAATGTGATTCTTACACAAAAGATGCAGGCTGTACATACTAGATGAGAGGCAGATGGTAAATTAGCTTGTAAAGCCAAGGTTCCTGCCATTTATTTTTATTTGGAACAGATACATACAAAAAAAAAAACCCTGAACAAACAAGTGGTTCTCTCTTCACTATTATGTAATTCCACGTAGTTCTGCCTGGCAGGGATCTGGATGGCTTTATCCCTGTACCTTCTGAAGAAAATTAAGTCTGCAGAGTGCATCTGCTTTTCCCCCCACAAATCAGCAAAGCCTAAAYGAGCTGCAAATGGGAGCAGGAGCCCAGCAGTGACAAGAAGGTCCAGTGAGGACCCGCAGCCACATTACAGCACAYATCTGCAGCCACACCATTTCCTGGGCAGAATTGTTCTGTCCTCATTCCAGAGACACTCACACAGCACTGGTYCTGCTGTATTTTGTGCAGCACCACTGTATTTTATGCCACCACTCACATTCAGATCAAACATTCCCTCCGAAATCTTCTTTTCTAAGAGACAAAGTGTCCAAAGGCCAAATCAAACTCAAACATCTGCACTAAGGCACAGAATTCACAAGGGAGCCACTTCCAAAATWATCATTAATGGGATATTTCAGCAGGCTTCCTTGCAGTTACTTGCAGGAAGTTACTGAGGTTCAAAGAGTGACTGAAAAGAACCAAAAGTGTTTGGCCYTCTCTGTCTGTGCTGTTCCCCTTTCCATCATACTTGGGGATGAACMACTTAAAGAATTGGTTGAAAAGGGCAGGAATTCTTCCAGACAGAGTGCATTATGTAATCTTCTCATGAAGTTGGTGAAAAAGTGACTACACTTGGACAATCTGGGGACTCTCAAGCTTTTCCATTTCCTAAAAGACTTTGGTATCAAGAAGAAAATGTCTGTTAAAGTTTGATCCTGGGCTTGATAAGGAACACTCTGCCACTCCTAGGGACTAGAGATCTGCTTGTCAATTATTTTCACAGTAGAAAACTCAATTTTCCACGTGGTACAGTCTAAGTAAGGGCTGGTGGATTTGTGGTCCTCTGTACCAGGGGTACCAAAAGTTGCTGGCTGCTGGGTCCRAAGCTGCCACAGTGGGCAGGCAGTCTGAACCACCAATACCTCAGCTTCTCACTGTCCCAAGGCTTTTGATAAGAGGTAAAAGGCTTTGTGCAGAAGGGTCTGATAGAAGATTTGCCAATATTAACTGTATGTGATTTCCTTTGGAAGGGATACCTAAGAAAAAGGGGGCATTTTGTCATCTGACATAGAAATCATGTTTCAACAAGGTACTTTGTTAAAAGTACTCTTAAATAAATTAATCCCACAACAAGGTAGGTGGGCAGTTCCCTCAGAGGCCTGCAGCAAAGGAAGGAACTCTGGGCACAGTGACCCCAACTCCCAATTGATTTTTGACAAAAACTCAGTCTTATGTAAGATACACATCCTTCTGCACCTCCCCAGGTGCAAGTCACAGAGGTTCTGGGGTTAAAGCATCTCTAGTTGATTTAGGTTTTGCCTCAAGGACTTTAATTTTGAGAATGAACACCCACCTTTCAGTTTGCAATTATGAATCCAAATCAGTTCATTCCCACCTGCTAAGCTACCATGTCAGTTTTGCTGGGGTTCTCCTTGCATGTTGTTTCTTGTAAGTCTTGTTATTTTAACAATAAGAACAAACACTGTTTTCTAAGACAAAGTTCTCCATCCAAAGTTTGAAGGGTGCAGATGTGAATTATAAAGCAGTTGAGTGAGGGCCTGCCACATTCTGAGTAGCATCATGTTCTGACTGTCTCCACAGTTCACCTACAAGAACAATGCTACAGGGAAGTGTGAAGCAAACAATTTGTCAGAGGACACAGAACTGAACTCTGAGACATTAAATCCTCATGGAACAAAAATCTGCCCGAGGGAGCTGGTAAGCTCAGACCCCAAGCACTTCCAGGAGGCACTTTCCAAAATGGTGTGAAAGTGCACAACAAAAAAATGAACTTTAGCAGCATTTTTACTCGAGTTAGCTTCTACTTTTGTCTGCTCTTGTGATTTCTCTTTCCTTTCAGTGAGGTTGTGGGAAACCCTGATCAACCACGTGATGTCTCAAGTTTGAATTGCAAAATGCCTCTTGCCTCATCTTCCCTCAGCCYTCAGAAGGATCTCCAGACTACAGAAACCAAAATCTGCTTTGAAATGTGACAGAAGCACACCCAGATGATGGTGTGTGGTGTCTGCACCTCCTCAACCCCCTCGAGCAGGGCATGRCCACCTATGGGCAGAGGATAAATCATTTCATCAAATGCCACTCAGCACACAGAAAGGTGGAGAGGAAGGGTGTCAGGGTGAGTTACAGCCAGCCCCMAACACATTTTCTGGGAGATGGAAACAGCAAAAACCAGAGCTCAGACACCCAACAACTCTCTGTGACCACTTCCTGGCGTACAAATTCCAGAATGCTTTGATTGGTATCTCTCTAAAACCTCCTTCCTCAGCCACAAGTTTTCACAGCAGCAGTTAATAAAATCCTTTGCATCAAAACATTAGCTAGAATRAAAAATGGTGAGGTCATTGTAATGTTTAGGTTTAATAAACAATACAGCAAAAGAGAGAGAAGATGTTCTGCTTCAAGATTCAGTGACCAAAACTCACTGAGTCAAACTCAAGGCACATTTCTAAAAAAATGCTCCAAGTCCAAAAAAATTCTAAGCAAACAAAAAAAAAACAACCCCAAAAAAAAACAAAGCCGCAATAACAATGGATTCTGCTTGAAGGAAAACAAGTAATGCTGAAGTAAGGTCATACTCAGCTGGGAAACAGGAGAAGGATCAGMCAAAGGGGCTGACCAAGACTTGTTCCCAATAACCTCTATTTTACAGAACACATGCAAGAGGACACTGGGAAGAGTTATTTATCACTTAATACAACACTGAACTATTCCAGTTACAGCCACTACTCAGTGTATTTATACCATCTTGACACAGCTTAACTGTTAAAAGAAAAACTGCTCGGATTTTATCAAGGTTAAAACATGTGCTTAGAAACCCTCTGCTAAAAAAACATGCCTCATTTTAATTAACTTTAAGCCACTGATAAGGAATCTACACACTATTTGCCTAAAAGGAGCCTTTCACCAGCATGGCAGTTGCTTTCAACCGGCCTAACTTGTTTATTCTTCCTTAACATATGGATCTTAATTTGCCCACATCCTCCTCTCTGGGATGAAAACACGCTCTCAGACAAAGCAGGCAAGAAATGGTCGACGACAATACAACCCATCTGTCAGAGAGAGGCGAGAAAAAAATTACTCTCGGAAAGTGGTTTTTTTTTTTTTTGCTCGTTCCCGTTCTGCATCTTTCCCTCCCTCCTTCCCATCTTAGCAACAGAGGCGGGAGCAGCCAACCAGGCGGGAGCGCATCCCGCGGGGTTACTGCAGTGCATCGGCCGCCAGTAACCGCGCCGGGCGCGCCTGCGGCACCTCCCCCGCACTGCACCGCACCTGCCCCGGCACGGAGCAGCGCAGCATCCCCGCCAAAGCCTCCCCTCCCGGCTCCCCCTGCTCCCCTCCCGGCCCCCCTGCTCCCCTCCGTGTCGTTTGGGTACCTCCGGAGGGGA
>CADDXX010000455.1:257031-268217 GCA_902810485.1 Alauda arvensis
TGGATGGATGGATGGATGGATGGATGGATGGATGGATGGATGGATGGATGGATGGATGGATGGATGGGGGATGTGAGATCCTTTAAATGAAGCCACAGAGAGGATGCTGCAATAAAAATCAAAGCGCCCAGCTAAATAAAAGGAAAGGGGGGGGTGTCTGTCCGAGCTGTCCGAGTGTGTGCATCAGAACTAATTCCTAACACAGCACCGAAGCAAATCAGCAAAGCCCAGCCCGTTYAAATCTCTGCTGATGGTTTGACAGCGGCTCAAGTTTCCATCTTGCGCGGAGAAGGGCATTAACATCCAGCACAGCCCTCGGAGCCGGGAGGCAGGGATCGCGCTGTTCTGATGGCACTACCTCGGGCTGTGACGGCCACTTTCCTCCTCCCATGAATACCAAACAAGCTGCCAAAGGCTCCGCGTTCCCCCATCGGACACCTGAGTGAGCCCGGTCCTTCAGTGCCCTCAACGCTGCGCGACACCGAACCCTGGCATCAAAGGCACCTCCCCGCCTCGCTTCCACGGGGTCTGAGCCACCAGAACGACCCAAAAACAACGGGAAACGCGGCGTTTTGTGCCGAGCAGGGATTTCTGCGCTGCTCCCGAGCAGCTGGGAGAAAAGCCCCGGCTGCTTTGGGCCCGGCCGGAGCCGCTCCCGCAGAGGTTACTCGGGACCAAAGCTTACCCAGAGCCCGAACGCGAAGTGACTCATGACAGCCCTAAAAATAACCGCGGAGAAATTTCCAACTAAAACGCTGCCAAATTAGACATAAAAAAAGAGAAGTGGGGGGGGGAAAAAAAAAAAAAAAAAAAAAAAAGCAATCCCTGAGTTGTTGTGGTGTTTGGCAGGGGAATTCATCACTACTTTCTTCCTGGATGCACTGGATTATATGGGCAGAATATTTTTATTTCTATCCTATATTATACCAAACCTGCCCAGAAAGAATAGGACAATTATCCTTTCATGGATATATAGAATGTATCTACCTTTTAAAAGTAAAGCTGAATGACTTTGACCTAGACAGAAAGCTCCAAAGTACTTTTCATGCCCTCTTTGTATAGGGGACTATACATAATTCATCCCCAAACTACAATTCAGATTTTTTTCATGGTGCTTTTAACAAAAATGACAGAAACCTGAGGCACTGACTTTTCTACCAAATTCTCTTGCAAACAAGTTTCAGGCAGTCCTAGGATGAAAACCTCCACATCTATAATTTTTCTATGAACTGTAAACCCAATCTCTGTGTTCCTGTGATTTGCATTTCAAGCTGAAGTTTAAACATACAGCTCAGAAGCCAAGACCCACTTTTATCTCTTTCTCARCCCTTAGATAAATGGCTTTGTGACAAGACAGTGAAACTTCAGCCATATCCAAAGCTCTGCAGATCTTCCTTTTCAAACATTTAAGAATCCACACTGGATCTAACACAGGACTCTTTCTTTTCCCCTCCAAGCCAGCTGGGTCCCTCATCCTAAAAGAAAAGGAGAAGTATCYTGGGACTAAGCAGCCCTATTATTTATAACAAATGTGCTGAAGTTCCCCTTTTTTTTGGCTTTGGCAGTCCATCTTAACCTCACAGCAGTTCCTCCAGGAGTCCTGGGGCTTTCTGAAATCGTGAACTTCACTGACCCACAGGAAACCCCCAGGACGTGCTTGAACATGGCCTGGATTCAAAGGCTGAGACACATTTTCAGTTCTGGAAGGTCCTTAACCTCACAAGTCACTCAAAAATCTCTTCAAAACTGAAGGAATGGTTGTTTCTACCTGTTGACCAATTCCCTAAAAGCTTCACGGGGAAAATGCCAAAGTCARCTGAGACCTTCTGAAACTTTTACCTCTTTAACCTCTTCCAAATTCCCATATTGGCAACAGCTCCTACTGAATGGAATGGGTCAGACACAGCTGCTTTGATCCAGGACTGACCTGCCAGATTCCTCCCCTGTTAATCCCACTGGCCTCAGGGGAAATCACTCCAGGAATTAATCAGCTCCAGAATCACACCAATCTCTGCTATGAGTATGATAAAACCTCAGAAGGAGAGCAGCATTTATCATATAAACCTCAGACCCTCCTTATATTTAATGAGAAAATGATCTTTAATAGTTCAATTAAGCAGTTTAAGGCTGAGACAAAAATCAATGAAAAATTCCAATTTGAAGTCTACAGTGGCTTATTTAGCTTCTTTGTTGTTGACAAGCAATGCAAATTCACCTTTCTTTGGGCTTTTAATGAAAAGTAAAAGAGATGACATACCATGAGTTGCATTGTCTGAACAATCAAGCTAAGTACAGAACACAATGGCAGCACTACTAATTATTCCTCCTTCTGCTAATTTAGAGCCTAACCTTAACATTACTTTGCAATGCCATTTTTACTGAAGGGAATTGCTCTTCAGTTGAATTCCTCTCCAATATGCTGGCACAAATTGTCTTTGCAAGRAAACTGTACTTCTGCCTTTGTGATCCAACACTCTTGAAAGGTTTTAACTAATTCATTACAGTCATAGAGAATGATGTAGAAATAGTAGATTTTCTTTTTCAAGCTCCATTTCAGAATAGAAACACCATTAATTAAAGGACATTTTTGAAACAGCATCCCTTATCTCTTCTTACCACAACCAGCACCCAAGAACAATGTGAACTGAGAGACATCTCCTTTCTTTCTTTTCCCCAGCACGTTTTCTGCTACTCTTCTCCTAAAAAGTGAATTCARATATTTCACATTACAGCAATGAGAGAGATTTTAGCACAGGGAGTCCACATGAAGTGCAGAACTGCAGCAGCCACCAGTGCTTGGAGACACCACATTGCCCTTCTCTTGGGCACTGCAAAGTCCCAGTTYCCCACTGGAACAGAAACCAGTATAAAGCATTCAGAATAGTTTTATATGTAATGCACTCAGCTACAAATCCATCAGGTTTGAACAGAGATATCCCTGATTACACACAAAACAAAATTCCRCTTGCAGAACCACTACAACAATTCAAAGGATCTCAACTGTTTGGTTYCTGCCTTCACTGGAGACTGTTCAGGGAATTTGGTTTTCTATTTCTCTAACGGAAAACCTTTCCTGTTAAACCAAATATATTGAGCCATTCCCTTGAGGAGGGAACGTGGCTGGGAGGAAAGGTTGGTTCTAGAAAGTTTCTCTAATATGACCAGCAACTCACTGAAACACTGAAGGAAGAAACCTTTGGAGGTCACCTGGGCCAGCCTCTGCTCAAAGCAAGACAATCACCAGCTCCAGATCAGATCAGATCAGCTGCCCAGCCACGTGTGCCACCCTCCCTGTGATGGGGACAGCCCTGCTGTCCCTGGGTGACACATCCCAGGGCTGCCCCTGGGGAACTGGTGTTCATTTCCTGGTGTCCACCCTAAACCACCCAAACTGCAATGTGTGGCCCTGGGCTCCTGTTATTTATCAGCTGGAACTGTTGGCAGGAGCAGCCCAGACTCCTCAGCTGCTCTGAACCATTTTCTACCCCTTTGACAGACCCTTTCCATCTTCCCAGTATCTCTGTTGATATGAAGCACCCAAAACTGATCCATTATTCCAGCTGTGCTCTCAGTGATGAGGAGAAGGATAAGGACTTGCCTCCAGCTGGGAATGGCCTCAGCCACAGCTGTGATTCACCYTCCTGGCTGTGAGAGCCCTCTCTGGCTCACAGGCACTTGGCACTGAGTGCAGACCTCCCAAGCCTGCYCCAGGTCCTTGGCAAGCAGAGGAGAGGCAAGCCCTGCTGGCAGGCAGCAGCAGCTCAGCCACTCGCAGGCTGTCCTTGGTGGTCCCAGGAATGACACAAGGTGTGAGACCAGCTCAGGAGGATCTGAACCCCTCCACACACAGCCAGGAAAGTTCAATCTCCCCTTTTCAAATCCAGATGTGGTGACACAGCCATACCCCAGAGCTGAACACCCCCACAGGTCATGTTCAGCAGCAGGACATTTTGCCAGGACATTGTTCTGTTCAAGCCAAGTCACCCAGGCATGTCAGAAAATCTGAACAGAGGTTTTGGGTATAGAATGCCTCAATCACTTCTGTCCAGTGAGAAAGAGATCAAGTCAGAAATCTCAAGCTTTTAAATCTTAAATGAGACATTTTGGCACAGCTCCATTTCTTGGAGGACAAAAAAAAAAAAAAAAAAAAAAACAACCCCTCAATGTTTTGTGTTCATTCTGATAAGATAAAGAATCATTTTGAATGTACCAAAGTTGCTGCCAAACCAAGTTGTTCTGCTGTGGACAATGTGGCTCCATGCAATTTTAGCAAATAATTAAAACAAGGCCAGTGGGTCTACATACAGTTTTGATGTTGAAAAACCCATTAAAGCATGAAATCTGCAGATCTTTCAACACAAATGAATAATTGTATGCACAGGCTGTCCACACACAGCAGCACTTTCATGGCAACAGCTCCAGAGCTTTTCATACCACACATATTTAGATTATTGAAGCCTTGGGGTTGTGATAATGACAATTTACAGACAGCAGCCAAGTACTCTGTGAAACAATTTCAAGTGGAACCTTTAAGCCAGTGGATTTGTAGTTTCAGAGCCAGTGCAGGTATCAAGTGTGGCTCAGGTGAGGGCTGCACTGGCAGGGCCTTATCTCTTAAAAGAACTAAAGCACACATGCCAATTTACATAACTGGGAGAGAATTCCTCAAGGAAGGGCAATTATGTCATTTAGTACCCAAAATTCTCCTGAAGATTTCAGTGTTTTCTCTTGGGCATACTTCTTTTTGCTGGCAGGAATTTACAGCACGACCTAGTTTTCCTTTCAGAGAGGGCACACACAACAAGGAGAGAAAACCCACAAAACAAAAMCAAAACAAAACCCCAGACAACCACCAAAAACTCTCTAGGAAACACATGGTTACACAAAGCAAGTGGAGGCATGAAAGGAATTGATGCCAGGCAGAGGAGAAAGGACGGAATCACCTTTTAGAACTGGAATCAACCAAGAACTTATAAAGAAGAGAGMTGAACAATCCCTTCTTACTCCCAACAATTCTCTACCTTGAGAAGTGCCCAATATCCATCATTTTGGCACGCCCTGTGTTGCAGGCTGGGAGCTCTTTGCAGTGTGTGACAGCAAAGGAGCTCCCCAGAGAGCATCCTGGTCCTGGACTGAACCTCAGGACTCAGTCCCAGCAAGAGCCAGTGATTTCACCAAAGAAATGTTAAGCTTTGAGAGACCCATCTAAGCTGTRGAGAAACCTACAGCTCACAGCATTTCTTTCCAAACACAACCTTTAAAGGAAGCAGTTTTTATCCTGGTGTCTAATGCCTTCAGAAATTCTGAGATACTCACTGTTCTGCAAGAGTAGAGGAAAAAAAAAACCACAACCATTTCACAAAACAGCCAACTGCAGGAGTAGAAAAACAAAGCCTCCTCATTTCCCCCACCCCCATCTTTAAACTCCTGCATGCTCTACCCACCCTCAACAACAATTGTAGACAGGCAAGATCACAGGACAGATATTTGGCAGCACAGCAATCCTATATTCAGATTCTTAAGAGCTGGGAGGCAGAAACAAGCAGTTGTATGAACTGCTGCACCCACAGCTCCGCGTGGATGAAACCTCGCTCTCCTCACCTTTCTTCCTCCACCACGGCCCTTCCTGGATGGAGTAGGACAGCTCTTTGAACTCAATGTTCACAGCTGGCCTGCGGGGCAGGTAGGAGAACCTGTGGGCTTCTGTCAGGGCGTTGTCCACTTTCTTGAGGTGCCCATTCATGAGCCGAATGTCCTGGGTGTCGGCGCCRCTCGAGACCACCTCGTCCACAGAGACACACACGGACTTTGGCTCGGCCATGCTGCACCCAGAGCTGCTGCCACCCTGCAGGGAGAGTGCAGAAAGTTCACAGGTTTTGTTTAGGAGCACGTTTCAMAACCTCCAGCATCAGAGGAATTATTTTATTATCCTTTAAACAGCACAAAAACCCGGCGCTGTAATGCGCGGGAAGGTGAAAGAGGAGTGAAATAAAGCAATGTTTAGTTTTTTTTTCTCTTGCCTGAGCCTTGGCACAAGAGGTAAAAGAGCTCCTGCAGCACACACRGTTCCTTTAGCACTAGTTTTCCTTTCAGATCTTGCACCAGATTAATACATTTATAAGTTCAGTCCCCATTGTATTTGGTTTCTCATGCACTCAAGGAATTCGGTGCTGGTTACTCTGATTCCGGGGCTTGGGACAGAGCTGAAGGGGGAAGGGAGCTGGCTGAACAATTATTTGTGCAGACATTTCACCTTCTGTAAAGGTGAAATTGTGTTTCTGAGAATTTCCAAATGTACTGTTTCATGCCTTATTTTCTCCTGCACTGGYAGTTCTGAAGTCTTTGCAACCTGGGACAACACAGCAAGTTCTTTCTGGGAGTCTTTGAGGAAAGCACARTGCTGTGCACCCAAAATCCTTGAGTGCTTTCCATGCTTGATRGTGATAGCTAATGGAAATCTTATCACTGCATAAACACTGCACAGACCCTGCTCCAGTTCTTGCACCACTGACACTGTAAGGT
The DNA here is from genome assembly GCA_902810485.1 of Alauda arvensis. Lineage (NCBI taxonomy): Eukaryota > Metazoa > Chordata > Aves > Passeriformes > Alaudidae > Alauda > Alauda arvensis. The sequence goes on from CADDXX010000455.1 coordinate 263,554, forward strand.
CAATGTCCTGTGCTCACTGCCATCCCTTTGCTACTCTTTGCCAACCACAGCACTCAGTGCAATTCCACTTGGCACTTTCTTGACTAAATATCCTTCCCCTCCTCTCCTGACCTTGACAATGGCCTTCCACCCACCTTTCTCTTAATTTTGTTTATTATGCATACAAAATCTGGATTTTTTTTTCCCATTCTTTCCACCACCAGTATGAGCAGGACTCAAAGGAAAAACAGCCATGAATTTTCCTCAGCTAAACCAAATTCTGAACAGTGCAGAGGCCGTTTGCTGTCACCTGTTGTTTGGTGGATGTCAYAGGCAGAGCCAGACATCTGCACAGTTGTCTGTTAGGAAATTTAGTATTTTTAATGCAGATTTGTATTGGAAAGGACTTCTGTAGGTGCATGCTGGCACATCTACAAAGTCATCTCTTGGGAAGCAGACCTGCTGCACTACTTTTCAATGCATGAACACAAACAGACCTGCAGGTCCTGCCACTGTTTCCCTCTATTTGTCTAATTCAGCTAAGAAGTGACATTGCCTCCTCTTCCCTGTGCCCCTTCCATTTCCCTCTCATGGTTCCTGCTCTTCCCATCTTTGCTGTACCAGCTCAGATCATGAATTTTGTCATGAATGCTGACAAAAACCTTAAAAAAACCTCCAGTCCTACATAATCACTGATGAAAAAAAAAGTACTCCTGCATAACCACTCCACAGCTGACCTCTGCACATTCCTCACACACGAGCCCCAAGYTGGAGATGAAACAAATCAGCTCTGCTCACCACATTTTCTCAAGAAAGAGATTTTAATCATGCTCTCAACTTACTGAGAGGTCAGGTGTCCAGTAACACTTACTGTCAAATTCTTAAATAGTTGACTGCCATGGYATGTAATTTGAACATAACAAGAGTAATGTGAAACACCTCAGAGCTCAACAATTAAAGCAGGGGAACTTCCCTAAAAACCAGGAGAAGGCGAGTTAACAATATTCTTCCCTGAATGTTTGCAGGGCTGACTTTGGCACTCACGATCTGTTTTGTTCCTGGGAACCACTGAGCACCTTCACACAATCAGAGGGAATATCCAAAAAGGAACTCTCAATGAGCAGGTCACCTTGATTATTCAGGTGACAGCCASAGCTTCTCCAGTGTAGATCAATTCACAAAGAAACATCCTTTGGASAAGACCCTTGCCTCTGACTATCTCAGAGCATGAAGCCAAAGACTTTTGTTACTGGGACATTAAACCATTTCAGGCACTCTGTGGATGGAGCTGCCTGTTCACACACCTGCAGGGACCTGCTGCTGTGGGTGAGGAGCCCCCCGAGCAACTGGGATGGTCCAGATACCTCCCGGTCTTGGGATCACCTTCCTTCGGAAAAAGCTGGGTAACGACAGCCACAGACCYACCCAAGGCACAGACACACCTGAGCCCCCTCTGTGCGCTCCAGCACCTGCAGCGCGCTCTCCTCCCCGGTGATGCCCCATCCCCGCATCCCTGTGCCCGCACCGAGCCCTGCGCTCCGGGCACCGCTCCGCGGCACCGCGCTCACCTCTCGGCCGCTTTTGCACAGTTTTGGCTATTTCCCATGGAGTTCGATGGAGCCGCCGAGGAGCCGGGCCGCTGCTCCCGGAGCCCGCCCGGTCCCAGCGGCAGGAGGATCCCGCGGGCTGTGCCCGCTCCGTCCCCCGCCGGCCCCCGGGTGTTATGCAAAGGTTACGGTCCCTCCGCAAATCCGCCGGGAAGCCGGCGGGGCGCAGCGGCGCAGGGAGCATGCTCGGCGATAATCCCCCCGCCTTAGCTACAGACTGAGGTAACCAGCGGTCAAGTCCCGCCGTGCGCCGCCGGCCGCTCGCACACTCGCATCCTTCATCCCGCATCCCTCATCCCGCATCCCTCATCCTGCATCCCTCATCCCGCATCCCTCATCCTGCATCCCTCATCCCGCATCCCTCGGCCCCCCATCCTGCACCCCGCAGCCCCGGGCGCACCTTCCGACGCTGCTTTTTCCCTCGGGAAGCGTCTCGGGAGCTCCCCGCGGAGCCCTCGCTCCATCTCCATTCCCCCCAGCCCCAGCCCCGCACCTCGCCCCCCGCCCGCCGAGGGAAGGCAGGGCGCKCCTTACCAAAGCGCTGCCCATGGAGAAAGCCGCCATCAGACATGCCATGTGCACCGCTGCCCGCCCGGCTGCTGGCGGAGGAGCCCTCCAGTGCCGCCTCTCCGCCCCGACTGGCTGCGGGAGGCGGGCGGGCAGCGATGGAGCTGGGGCCGCCCCCGKCCCGGCCCGCCCCCGCCGGGGATGGGGAGAGCGGCGGGGTCTGAGCGGCYCCCCGGCACTGGGGAAGGTGGGCAGCGTGTCCCCAACCCGCTGGTGGCCGTGGCTGTCGCCCTGCCCGAACGCGCGGCAGACGCTTGTCCCGGGGAGTGGGGCACGGAAGGTCGCTCGCCGGGACRAAATGAGGAGGGCAGTCAGAGTTGTTCGCACCCTCCAGGCAGGGACAGGCTTCCTGATGGGCTCCCGGAGGCATTCCCTGAGGAAACGGGGAGCAGAAGCACCGTCCAGTGTTGCCTTGTGCCGTCCCGTCTTCATGAGGACCAGAGAGCTCTTCTGGCCCTGGGACTCCCACCACTGATTGATGAGCAAGCCATTGGAGTTCAGGAATGGAGAAGGAAAGTTGTCAGTGAGTTACATTCTTCATTCAGCTGGTCCTCACAGCAAAGACCTGCATTTCAGCGAGGTCACACAATGACTGACTCACAGGATGGTCAGGCTGGAAGGGACCACAGCGGGTCACCAGGTCCAACCCCCCTGCTCCAGCAGGGTCACCCCAGAGCACACAGCACAGGGTTGTGTCCAGATGTGGTTCTGGAATATCTCCAGTGAGGGACACTCCACACCCTCTCTGGACAATCTGTTCAGTRCTCAGTCACTGCTGAGGAAAGTTCTTCCTCATGTTCAGGTGGAACTTCCTGAAGTTCTGCCCATTCCTCTGGTTCCACTGCTGGGCACCGCTGAGCAGGGCGTGGTYCATGCTCTGACACCTCCCTTCAGACACSGAGGTGCTGCACATGAAGGGCACTGGGTGGTGTTCACATGGCTGTTCCTTAGGGCTGTGTTGGCCCTGCTGGCTCGAATCTGGATCCGTGACTGGGCTCAGAGTTGGAATCATTGCCTGTGCTACCTGGGGACAGAAAGCTCTGCCCAACCAGTCTGCCAAGAAGCCACGTGCTGAAAAACCCACCAGCCATCTGAGTGTTCCCATTCTCACTGGGACTGCCTTAGGTGTGTGCTGAGGCTCCCTCTCCGTGCCTCTGGCAGCAGCAGAAAGTGGGGATAAAACACAGCAGGGTCTGAGAACTGSTTTCAAAGCAACTACCAAACATGACACACAGGACATCATAATCCCAGAGGAATCTTCTGATCAGGGAGCTTCCCAGAGAGGYTGGAACTCGTGTAGCATTGTACAGACACGGGATAAGCCTCACAAAGCCCCTGGGAGGCAGGTAAGTATTTTATCCCTGCAGGGTGTTTAGCACAGGCAGCACGGTGCTGCAGGGAGGGAACTGCTGCCCAGAACATCTGTGCCAGGTCAGATGGGGTCCCTGCCCTGCAGTGTCCTCCCTCCTGACTGGGGCTGCAAACACGAGCTTCAGCACAGGGTTGGCTTCTATCAAGTGTCTCCCTGGTGCTCTCTGAGCCCACAGCTCTGCTTGGCTCAAGGATTTCCTGATGGGATTGTCTCTCCAGAAGGTGCTAATAAGCCTCAGTGGGAATCTCTTTCCATGAGGGAAGACTCCCCTTTGGAAACATGCAAAATTTACCATCCACTGCAACCCATTCACAAGGAATAGTGTGGAGACTCTAAGCTMAGCCCTGGATTCAGGCCTTAGGTGTTGCAGAAAATTATTTACTTATAACCCATTTATTGGTGGGAGAAATATCTACCTACCACTCAAACATGGATGGGCCCATCCAGAAGTCCTCACTGAAGGCTTAAACTGTGTTTGAGTAGACATTTTAAAGACAATTGCTACCTAATATTAAGAATAAAGAGAATTTAGAATGCAGTCTTCCAGTGAGGATCTCAGGTTTTAGTTAACTTGATTTGGAACATGTGTCTGTAGCACCCACAATTTAATCAAGCTTGTCTCTTGTGTTTTCCCTTAGAACATTGCAAAAGCTGCATTATCTCCATACAGGGGCTGAGAAGGGCTATAAAACACTGATGTGTATGTTTAAGACATTTACAGGGTTAAAAAAAACACAACAAAAACTTAAAAACATCATTATTTTAATTGTGAGGTGGAACAAGAGAGAGAGAAAGCCATACCCTGATCCTAGTGAATGTGTGATACAGACCCAGCACGATCTTTGCCATCCTCTTTTAACTTCCTAAAGGCTGGGAGAGAAGCAAGGAAAGCACCATAAAAGCTGTAGCAGAACTGAAAAGTRCAGTCCTGAAATCTGCTGCACAAACCAAGTTTCAGCTGTGTCTGTAAGAAGTTTGTGGTACCAAAGTGCTGCCTCCCACAAGAGTTTTTCCTGAGCAAGTGGAATGACCAGRATTTATTTTTATCATGGTATCTACAGGGGCTTCTTGTAAAACWCTGAGACATAAAACAGGTTTATCAGAAACCAAGTTCTATTTGATATTTTGGTATCTATTTT
>CADDXX010000455.1:282616-298291 GCA_902810485.1 Alauda arvensis
TCCTTTCCCCTTTCCCCTTCCCCTTCCCCTTCCCTTTCCTTCTATATAGAAGGTAAATATAAAATAAATAGAATATAAATATAAACAGAATTCTATTCTCTTCTTCTCTGAACAGAACTGGCATCCGTGGTGCCTCCACAGCCACTGGCTTCTGATCCAGTGAGACAGAAAATACACAGCTGTTCTACGCTGAGCACAACGCTTTTAAAAGTTACCAAATCAATACTTGTAAAAGATTCCAGCATTGGCTCAGCACTGACAGCTGCAGAATGCAGCTAAAATCTTTCTACTTTTATTTCCACCAAGGTGCACTCTGCATAGAGCGTGGACAGCAAGCATCTCTCTGCTTCCTTTTTCTGTTTTGAACCATTTTGATGGACTTTCCACCTCACCTGTGCACGCCCTGTGGACATCTGGAGTTTCCAGATGCAGCACCTGTGGTGAGAAGCTCCTTGCAACCATTCATGGACGTGCTCATGGTGTAACAAATGTTCCATGGCAGCAGGGTGTGTTGTTCAGGGCAGGAGAACACCCTGGGCATCCCAAATTATCACAGCAGTTCCTCACACTTGGCTCAGACAACTTTTTTAAGCAAAAGAGGGCAGGCCAGGTGACTATGACTGCCCCCCAGACTGCTGGAAACATCTCCAGCATGGTTTTATTCAAGATATTCTTCCAGCTGAGCCTTTTGTTGGGAAAGGAAGGGGAAGAGGAGAAGATGGTTGGGGAAGGAAGGAGCCCTCAGGGAAGATTTCACTCCCCACCATCCTGTTTGAAGCAGATTGAAGGCTGGCACCTGCAGCCTCCCTGGCCAGCCTGAGCTGACAGGAAATTCAGCAGGATCCAACAGAGCCCTTTGAATCTGGCAGTTTTCCAGTGYAATGTTTTTGGCCTGGAAAAAATTGACAGCTAGTTTTGTACTCTTGAAATCTATGTCAGAGGTAATTCCAAAACTGAAGAGCCATTTCACTCTCTTTGAAGCCCCTCAACTCCCTCAGCTCTTTCAAGAGCTGAGTAGTCAACTAACTAACTAACTAACTAACTAAATAAATAAATAGATAGATAGATAAATCATGATATGTGGTGATTGTAACCTTAATGTAAGAAAGGCTAATTGAAATCACAATGAAATGATTACAGCCTGCATTGTGCAATGTAGGGAATGAAAAGGGTGACTGTTCCTGGCTACCCCTGGAGAGATCATTTAATAAAAGAGGAGACAGAGACAATTGCAATACAAGCTGCAGGACAAAGCACAAAACTCTGCTTCCTCATATTTAGGGTATCAGTCACTTCTGACCATTGCACAAGCTGAACGAAATCAGATTCCTCTTTACAGTGACCCAAGAGCTTCCTTTGCAAGGCTTTTTTTTCTTTCTTTTCTTTTGGCAGTGGCAGCCTGGAGCACATTTTCCTGAGAGAACTGTAAATACCTCACATGCCTTGGCACCCTCGTGTTGCAAAAGGCATTAAGGACAACCCGAGTTCAGAGCTGTTACAGCAAAGCAGGAACCAGCTCCTGGCATGAGACTGAACAACTCAAAGAAAAGGGCATTTTCAAGCATGGCATGAAACTGCAGAGCCATTCTCTTTTCCAAGTACGTTTTTCAGCACTTTTTTGCAAGAAGTGAGGAAATTCTTCTCAGAATTCAGGAAAGCAGCATGAGCACATTCATTGTTAGCAGCAGGCCAACCACAAACCTTTGTGCCTAGACAAAATATATTAAAAAAAAAAAAAAAAAAAGGGAGGAGGAGGGGCTTATCTGGTTTCCATCTCAGTATCAGCTGAGCCACCCAGCTGCCAGTGTGAGGCAGGCAGGTTGCTGGCAGTGAGGATCAGAGCAGGTGCCTCCTGTCAGGCTCTCTCACTCAGAACACATCTCTGTTTGCTCCCAGGGCTCTGTGCAGTTGTGAGCTGCCACAAAGAGGGAAGCAGTCACAACTCCCTCAGTTTCCTCAGCTCAATCAGCATGCACTAACTTGGCATTAAAGAATTTTTCAGCTTATCTTTGCTTTAATCCTCTTTTTTTTCTGTTTTCCCCTCTCCTCCTGGGTCTTTGCCAAAACACAAGGTGAGGCTGCAGCTCCATGTGCAGGAGGGAGGAGGGCACATGTAATAATGCATTTTCTGTAACATGTGTGTGTGTGCTGAGGTCAAAATGCATTCAACAGGTGTGGTGAGAGGGATATGGGATGGAAGGACATGAGGGATCCCTGTCCTACCCCACACAGGACCAAAATCTTGTTAGTGAGGGCCATCCCATTTATGCAGTTATTTAGAGATAGAGGAAGGGGCCTCAAGCTGCACCAGGGGAGGTTCAGGCTGCTCACCAGGAGGAATTTCTTCRTGGAAAGGGTTGTTAAGGATTTGAAAGGGATGCTCAGGGAGGTGGTAGAGTCTCTATCCCTGGAAGTGTTCAAGGAACAACTAGATTTGGCACTCAGTGCTCTGGGCTTCTTGGCAAGGTGGAATTTGGCACAGGTTGGACTCAACGACCTCAGAGGTCTTTTCCAATCTAAATTATTCTGTGATGTTCAAAGCAAATAGGAAGAAGAAAAAACACCAGCCATGAAAGGAGATGTGGTAAACAGGGAAAAATTTCTCTGGGAAAAAGAGAAAAATTGTAGTGCCAGCTGTGTGCCTGCAGAGCCCCAGCCTCCCAGAGTGCTGCTGCTGCTGAGCTCCCCGTGCTTGCAAACACTCCTGCTCTTTTTTATGACCCAGAATATTGTTCTGCCCAGGCCTGTAATGCCAGAGATCTGTTCCAGGTGAGAATTCAGGGAGGGCCAGGCATGGATTTAGGCACTGCCCAGCGGAAGGGAAGAAAAAAATTATTTATTTAAGCAGTAATTAGGATTTAATAACTAATGGTGCAATATTCAGGCTCTTGTATGTGATACTCAAGAGGAAGCTCACTGAAAGCTGCTCTCTGCAGCCATCCCTGTCCTTAGACAAGGAGAATGATTAGGGATGGGAAATGACCTTACTGACAGTGAAGAAAAGTGCCAGTTGGAATATCTCCTTTTTTTAATTAGCCAAAAGCTAATATTTAATTACATTTTTGATTCATGGGGTGATTTTTTCCACATATAATTTGGCCATGCTCATGAAATTATGTCTTTTCTTAATAATAATTTACTTAAATTGCTGATTCCCTGAATCCAATGTGAAAATCTCCACAAGTAACAACAGAAAAAATAAAGAGCCCATAGGCTGTTTAAGCTTTCTAATTATGATAAGAGAAATCAAATAAAGATTTCAAACTTATTTCATAGGCAATTAACCTTTTAATGAGTTGAATAGTTCATTGTAGCAATAAGACAAAAGTTTGGGAGCTGCTGTCAATATCTGACCACAGGAGTTTGTGGAGAAAAAAAAACATTTTTCTTCAAGTATTTCCTGAGGGTTCAGGGCTGTGCTTTAAGCTGGTATTGAGGTGCTCAGAGAGACAGGCAGGATCACATTGAGATTCCCACAAAGGGAACCTTTATCCCTTCCTTTTTTTGGGCTGTAATTCCCCCAGGAGATTAAGTGCCACCAGAGAGCTGCATGGCTCCTCACMCCTGTGACAACCCCAGAGGTGCCAGGGCACAGCCAGGGTGACCTGCAGGGATGTCCAGCTCCCCTTGCTCTCTGTCACCTCTCCAGAGCTATAAAAACTCAATAATTTCCCAACTCCCAGGCCATGGGGACGAAGGCACGGCTTGAAGAGAGAATTGGAGTGCACCGAAGCATTGCAAAGGCCATTGGAAGTGAGTTTCTGTCGGGATGTAAAATCCCTCTAAACCCCATCCACAGAGAGGTGAGGACTGAATTAAAACCTTCAAAGATACAAAAATTCATAAATCCACACAGACATGATGTAGAAATGCAAGTTTAGTTTTAAATGAGTAGAGGATTTTTAAGTGCCTTAGCAAATCAGAGACTGGAATAGTTCATAAGAAAAGGACCCAAAGGCTAGTTTAAAGTTCAGCGCTTTAACTTTTGCAAAGATGGTTAAGTTCTAGACATAACCCAAATAATGTAGCCCTGCTAAACATTCCTAGATAGAACAGATAGAACCATATGAGTAGAATTTGTGCGAGAATTATGATTACTTTCACACATCAATCTTATCTTAGGATAGGTTTAGCACTATTGCAGAAAATTCATGTTTTAGTCTGATTGGCCAAAAATAGAATAAAATGCACTGCTTAGAGAATGCTGGGGAGACTCAGGGAAAATACCAATGCTGCTGTTATTGCTATTACTGTGACTGCTACTGATAAAACACTCATGGAACACAGATGAAGAGTGCTGTGGCTGCTGCTTCTGCTTGGGACTCAGAGACTCTGAGTTAGAGGCTTTCTGCACACTGGCAGTGATTGTAACACCAAGGCCTTCCTGAGACTGATTCTAACCATGCAATAAAGAATTTCACTTTTACAACTGCCCAGCTTCTGGTCTCCAATGAAGACGTGCCAAACTCTCGACCACAAGTTTCCAAAAATCCGTGAATTACGGCAGATTTTGGTGCGGTAATTCAGGTCTGGGAGCAGCWGCAGGCGGCACAGGGAGCGCTCTCTGCTGGCTCCTGCCGCACACGCAGCACCCTCTGATCCCACTCCTCCCTCCMTGCAGGGTTTCCCGTGTCTCATCGAGGTGCTGACAAGATTTATGGAGGCTCAGATGTGCTGTCGTATTCGTTCAGCCTCATATTTAAAAAAAATTAAATATTTCTTTATGAAGCTGGAAGTTGAGAAGAAGGAATAAAGAAGAAGGAATAAAAGAAGAAGGAATAAAGAAGAAAGAATAAAAGAAGAAGGAAAAACTGGCAGTGAAATAGCTTTGAAGTTAGCCTACTCACACATATATCCTTTTCTAATTAATCCATTAAGTGGGGTTTTTTTTCTAATTAACCCATTAAATGTTTTTTTGGTGAACTGTGCACATCTGCTGTGGGGTCCCACAGCTGCACGGACTCACTGCACCGACTCAGCCAAACTGGAGGGGCACAGAAGGGCAGAAAACGAAGCTGAACTTGTCTCCTGTGAGKGGAGTGCTGGTGTAGGAAATGCCTCAAACACCTGACAGCACTAAGCCATCCTAAAATCATTTGGAGTCCTTTCCAATCCTGCCTAACCCRTGTTGTGTTGCTGCCAGCACAGGATCGTGTTGAGAGGAGAACAGGGCACGTACAACACCAGCAACACCAGTTTATAAATCCCTGAATTGAAACAATTCAATTCAATCAATTATTGCTACTGTTTCTGGCCCAATTTCACAAATATTCGACCGTGCTAAAGACCAGGTGTCCCCCACAGCAAGAGGAATGGAGACAGATTTCACCTACAGCTCAAAAGAGCTTCRGTTTCTCAGGACARACTTTTAAGTGGGGSYGTGGGACAGCAAAATGGATGTGAGSTGGACAAATCCCAKYTTTCCRCTGCAAGCTTTCTAACCAGAAGTTGAGCACAGCCCTAAATTTTTTGACTGTTCAGAAACTGAGTCCTTAAAAGAACCAGTTAACACTGGAAACAATTGGCAGGTGGGTGYGTTTATACACCAAAAAATGTTTAAATCCAATTCCTTTACAGCAGCAGCCCGGTCTGGATCTGCTCAGAGAGGGAAAATGGGTTTCCAGCAGGCAGAAACACCAGCTTGATCCATTTAATGGTGGCTAAACAGGGATGCTATTGATCCAGATCCCCAGAATGCAATGTCCTTGGACAGCTCAGCTCCCATCAAAGGGACTAAAATGACACAGKTCTGCTTGGATTACCAACAACAATATTTCTGCTCCTGGATTTTTTTTCCCCACTAGTACACTTGGAAGCTGATGTCAGCAGGTTTTTTCATTCCAAAGTCAACCATGAAGCCCAACCACAGCCAGTGGCAAAGCCCTGCAATCTCCTGTGCAGGGAATGTGGGTTTGAGGAGGGGCTGGCTGATGTCTAGCAGCTCATGCATGATTCCTGGCACCAAATCCCCCAGTTCCCTTTTCCACCCCTTGCTGGTCAATATGTGCTTGGGATGTCCTGAAGTCCTACAGCACTTTCTTGCTGTTTGAGAAGAGGAAAGCAAGCAGCTGAATTTGGGGAAGGCACATTGCTATGCTGTTTGTGACTTTGACTCTCTTGTTGCTGATTTGGGTAATCTGAGTGTCTTTAGACCCTTTAGTGTCTCACTCCAGCCTTTCTTSCAGCACATGGCAGATCCAGCTCCCTGCTGAGGGAACTTCTGGCCCTGTGGCTTCCCTGTGTTAATCCCCAGCTCCTTCTGTCCCTCTGGCACCTGGCTTGTCACAGGTGGGGCAGACATGGCATTCCCACTGTTCCCCAGCCTGCTTGGGTAAATCTGGGAGCCTGTCCTGTTGCTTTCTCCTCCCTCTCAAGGTGTTGTTCCATCATGAATATWCAATGTCAAAGGCACTTGGGGAAATTCCTAACACAGACTAAATAATTTCAGTGAGATAGAAGGTGGCAGTGCACAACCTGCTCTTCCAAGGCTTGGCTTTGTCCAGTCCCAAGCTGCCTGTGCCCTTGGGAATGCAGTGCAACAACTGGTTGTGGTTCTGGTTCCATGATTTTCTCATACTCATAAAGCAAAAGCTTTTGGTTTTTGACAGCAGCTGGAATAATAAATTGTGGRAAAGTGGAATTGTTAAAAAAAAAAAAAAAGTCAGCTGAAGACTTGAGTCTCATCTCATGAGCTCCAACAGGAACAGAACACAGGATTTCCTAAGACCTTGGCCTTGATCACAGCATGCATGAAGGGGAGCTCAGGTTTTTCTGGATCAYAGTGCCAGCCAGTTCCAGGGGGGAAAAAGCAATTCTGATACAGACAAAATGCCCTTTCTCTGGCACAGGCATCCTGGCACACAAAAATGGAGGAATTGTTTAAATCCCACTGAAATCTGCCTCAATATTTTGAGTGCCTTCTCCTCAGCCATTTATTTCTCTTCCTGTCCCACTTGCTGCCTCTCTCTGAGAAGGGAATWTSCACGAGGAGCCCATGTGAATGCTGYTTGGGAGGGAGGAAGTTCTCCTCTGTGGAAAGGGGAGGTCTGGATTCTCCTGCTCTCATTTTCAGAGAGTTCCCAGAGTTTAGACTCCACACTGTGGTGGTAGGGGCATCTTTTATTGAAGCAGAARGTAAAAAAGGATCGATTCAGGAGGTCTTCTCTCTTGTTTGATCTAGCTCAAAGAGATGATCCTTCTGTGTAATCAAACCAAGGCTGGCTCTGTTGGTGACAGCACTGGCCACTCTCCCCCCCTGCAGGCAGAAGAGCTCCAAATTACATGACAAAACAAGAACAGCAGATTCCTTCAGAATGCACAATTGTAAAAATAAAGATTTTATTTGTAAAGCATCTTGGAGTAAATAGTTTAAAATACCACTTTTTTTTTTTTCCCCAAAGACATTAAATACATTTAATATGAACAACCCCAAACCTGCTGTACAATTATTTAACACTATTTACAAGGACATCAGAAAGGTTYACTGACAATGAGGATTTGCTATGCAAAGTAGATCCCCCAAAAAAGAAATAAAAGAGTATTAACATAAGAGAGAACACTCATTTGTATTTTCAACAGAGCTCCCTGGAGAACTTGTGTTTACTGACAGAATACATAGTTGAGTGACTACTCAGTGAGTAGAACACCAGAGCTAGCTGTATTTAAAAGCCACATAATATAAGTTTAACAAATTCTAATCACTCTGTTTCCATCAGTGAGGTGTCTGTGACTGCACACCCCAGGCCCAATCAGCACAGACAAGTTGACATTAAGTGGAAGGAAAGGGAGAGCAGGGCATGCAGCACCCTGTTTCATAGGTCCCTGCTGCTAAAAATGATATTCCAGCCAGGGTCCTCAGCAGGGCTCTCCCAGGAGCTGTGTTACAGCACAGGGAAGGAGGGATGGAGAGGATGAATGCTGGCTGCACGTGGAGCACAGCAGAGCTGSCTGGGCACCACCACTCTGCTGAGCTCCCACCCTGTGCTGCACTTCTGGCACCAATCCACTCCAACCTGTGCCAAACAACCATGAGCTAATCCCCAAAAATCCAGGGGTGCTCAGGGGGTGTGAGCCAGGGCCTCAACATCACGGGATGCTCAGTGCCTCCACAGGAATTCTGACAAAATACACAGACACAGGGAGAGCTGGTTTGAAAGGAAACACATAAATCCTGCTGGAAATGTGAACAGCAGTGAACTGCCCCTTGGTCATCTGTTCAGCACATTCCAAACAGGAAAAACTGCACCACAGCAGAAACAGATTGTAACTTCACCAGGACTTCAGTGAAAAGTGGTGGGAAAAGGTAAAGGTCATTTCTTCTAATTGCTCTGAAGCAATTAGAAAAAAATCTGAAGCAAGCTCTGCTCCAGTGCCACAAAGTTGTTTCTGTTGGACTCTACTTTGGGATTATCAAGAGCAGGRCAAAATTTCACTATAGGGCACGTCCATGCTCAGCCCATCATTTTTGGCCAAAAAATAGGTGAGAAAAATACTTCTGGCTCAAATTAACCCAATGTTTGCCTTCCCCATCTAGTARTACATTAACACTATGCTGTGAAGCCACACCTGTGTTTAGCATGCTCTGCCTTTGRCACATATAAGCAGTTTTTTGTTCATAGCCCAGCAATTAAARAAACYYTGAATTCAGAAGCCTCCAGRTCAAGTTTCTRGCCCACCAGACTTCTRTAGCAAGTCCACATCACTGAGATGYAGCCCATTTYYCTCCAAACTCCTMATCAAGCTGCATGTGCTAGAACTGGAATTACCCTGGGCTCACTCTGCAGTCACAGGAGATAAAAAGCCATCTTTATATGGTGATAAAAGTCTCAGAGGAGGTGAATCCCCCTTGGCCAAGGGCACAAACCCCAGCAGGGTGACTCTGGGCTCAGCTGAGCACTCAGGTGACCTGCCACAGCTGGCAGGCTCAGTCACCCTGCTCTCAGTGTCACCTGAATACAGCATTGGGTGGTTTGGATCCTGTCCCTCTACACTGCCAGTGTTAGGAGTCAKTGCAGAACCTACAGGGGATGGGCTGAAGTCCCTTTGTTCCTCACTCTACCACGTGTACAATGTGGGAAATCCCATACCTGTTTAAAGGAAGACTCATTGGGTGCTGTTAGATGGAATTTGGCAATGAACATTGGGAAGGAAAGGAATTATCCTAAATTAATATACACAATTAACATCAAATTGTAAGATAAATATATTAATTTCCTGCCTTGCCCAAAATATCTAAGTTGAACTGATGGTTTATCCTATAAGTGCTTGTAGACGAACATTCCAATGAGTCCTGAGGGTTCAACCAAGTATTTACCTGATCTCCTCCTCACATAGATGTAAAACAGTATTGCCAGCACAATCAGCACTAATGCAACTCCAAGTAAAACCCCAAGGACAATCACTGCTACTCTCCAGGGGGAAACGTTGTCAGTTGATGACTGAACAGGCAGAGCTGGAAATTTAAAACACATTTTGGAAATGTTAGCTAGAAACAGTAAAAAAGTGGGTGTAAGAAATCCTGGAGCCCTAAGTGACAGCTGTGTTTTACTGCTTGGCAGCTTTGARACTTTTGAATAATATTGCAAATGTGTTTTGTGTGTGGTGAAGATTTGTTAACTRGAAATCTTTTTGGAGGGTCCTTGTGATCTCTTGGTGACACCCATGACAGCTGCTCTGGGGATTTGCTGGATGGAATGGTGTAACTTGAGAGTCTTTAGATCCTTCAGTGTGAAGAAAGCCCATCCTYTGAGTCTGGAACTGGGTATGTGTAATGACTCTAAAATAGGCCCATGATCTGTATGAAATCACTGTATATTCAGAGAATGTTTAAATAGGTTACTTGAACTATTTGAATCTCTTAGAAGAGAGAACTTAATTTATCATCTCAATTTAACAGCAGTAGATCTGACCCTTTAATCCCCACAGCAATTACAGAGAAGCTGTTTCAGCATCCCTTACCTTGCACTTCAGCTTGGTCCCCAAACTTGCTCTTTAGCACTTCACTCAGGTAGCTCTGGATCTCATTCTCATCCACGGCTTCTTCCTTTGGCAGCAGCAGGAGAAAATCAGCGGCCACGCTGCCAGGTCTGAACCCCAGCATGACAACKTCAAAGGGGCGATTCCCCAGTTTCYCCTGCATYCCTTCAACAACCTGTGCAAGGCAAAAGTGRTRTTTATTSCACTTGTCAGCCAGCTGAGGCAGAGCAGGAAAGCACACATCCTGCACACATCAGGATATTAAATTTTCTTCACTCACTGCTCTTTCAAGGTAATTGCTTTGGGATAACTAATTTTAAAAACTTATTGAAAGAGGATTCCAGAGCCAGGCATTGTCTGTGACTGAAAATGTGATATCTTTGACTTCCAAAGCTCCAATCTGTTTAGCTAGTTATCAATGAATAATGCATTAAAACAAGTTGTCCTCCTCCACAAACCCATATGGGACCCCGACTGTACAGAATTTGGAATCTAGAGCACCCAATATTTCTAAAGTTATGTTCAGTGGCCCCTAACTTCTTTTAACATAAACTTCGAGCATGGCCCTGCACACACTGCCAGCAGAGAACTTGATGTGAGAGGTTTAAAACTTACTTTTGTCACCAGATTTTCACAGTCCTGACGTTACAGAACACCTTTGCAAAGAGACACAAGGGTGTGATTTGCCTCTCAATCATTCTTGGCATAAACCAAGTGAATTCCCATGACACCAATCAAAATCAAATCAATTACACTGATCYCTCCAAAAGTAGAGCCTTGCTTAGTGCTTTCATTTGGATGTAAAGCAAGAACAAGCAGTCCCATTTTTTAAGTGAGACTAGTTGAAATGTTTTAGTCAGGACTGATCTTTTCAGAAAATTAGGTGTTTGATTCAACCCACTAAGAGAAGTTATCTTCTCAGTGTGGATAAAAATGGTATTTTACCTGAAAAGTCTGAAAGATTACTATTTTTCATTGATGACAACAAGTCTTGTTCTGAGTCACTGCTCAGTTTTCTGCCTCCATCTTCTCTGTGGGATAAACCCCGACCCCAAACTTTGCATCCCTTTAAGTTCTTTGGCCAGAGGCTCCAAAAATGCTTTTCTTTTCCTCACCTTGATGACCAGTCTAGATAGGAAACCTGACTTATGCAGGCAAAACTGTAAAATTTCAAAGCTACAACAACAGACTGGTAGTACTGTGGAATATAAAAGAAATAGTTCAACAGGCAAATTGGGGGGAAAAAAAATCCAATCTAAAAATTGTCTATACTTTCAATCATGTYAGTACAGCCTGTCTTTGATTTTGCCATTTTTTGAAGAGAAGCTGTCACTTTGCATGAGGTAAAAGCTTATTAAAAGCCAGAAAAGGGATTCCTGTTGCRTTCAGTCACGTTGGAGGAAACCTTTTACATCCACTAAAATAAATTTCCCATCCATGAAGTGGAGATGTTAGCAGTCATGAGACAAGGGTTACCTCCGAGTTGGCGTGGTGAGAACAAATTAATTACTGCTTTTGAAATCYGTGGAGTTTCTTAGCTAAAGGGTATGATCATCACACTAAAAATATCTGTGTTAGCTATTTAAAGCAGTCTACCCCAATCTCACAGYAGATTTACCTTTCCAGCAGGCTTATAGACATACATCAGGATTCCTGAGAGGTGTTGAAATTATTAGGGGTTTTTTGTTTTAAAGACAGTTGAGTAGCAGACTGATGCTTCTGCATTCCTAGCTCAGAGATTCCACTTTCTCTCCTCATTTTCCCCCTGGGATGGACCCCTTGATACTCTGTCCCGTCCTGCAGCCACTTGCATGAAGTGAATCACCAATGGTCTGGACTCACAGCACACACTTGCAAAGTTTTCACGTTTCCCAGCCTGTGCTGGAACGCTGGTTTTGAGTAACAGCCCCTTTTTTTGGGTGAGTGAAGTGGGCAGAAAGTTTAGTGAAGTGGGAGAAAATAAAGAGAACGGGATGTTCCTTGCAAAAATAGAATTTTAAAGGGTTTTTTCACTAAATAACTTMTATTTGAGGATGGTTTAGGGAATATAGCCCTCCTCATTGGACACAAAGCTGTCTGTCCTTGGCAGGTTTTGTGCTTCCTGTACTGCTTTTTCTTTTTCACCTGTCAGAGTCTTGATTTAATAATGAATGTAGGGGACTAAAGGTTGCTAATCACAAGCCTTTCTGCAGTTTATTCATGCTGACAAAGAAGGTTGCATCAACTTACAGCTGTTCTGATCAGTTCAGACTTTGTTTTGTAGCCTTCACTCTCAGAGTTATAAAGTGTATTATTAAATATCTCGTCTTTTAGCCGAACACTGCAGGCAAATGCTTGGTCTGGAAAAATAAATAAATAATAATTTAAAAATCAAAAAATTAAAAATAAAAAATAAAAAAACCCAACAAAAATAAAATTAGATGAATCCCAGGATTATCTCCACAACTGGTCTTTGGACTTTATTATCCCATGTATTTATAATATTAATTGATAAAGCCAGAAACTAATCAAATAATAATAACAACAATAATAAAGTGTATCACGTGTGTGTCTAATGCAGTGGCTTTGGAACCTTCAGAGCTGAATCTCTCCAAGTTTGTCAGCCATCAGAGTCCCCACAGCTTCACCATTCCTGYATTATTTAGGGTGCATCCCACTCCCTAAATCAACAGCCACCCTCCCATTGATTCCAGCAGAAGCAACACCAGTCTGTTAGACTSTGCAAGGCTCTGAGTGAGCCTAAATCCTCCTGAGTAGGTGGATGAGCCCTGAGCCAAAAGAAGAAAGCTTTACATAGAAAAGTCCAGACCAAAATAGAGCTGGAAGCTGACACTGAAGTTTGATGGAGGCAGCTCCCTCACCAARGAAGTGTGAACTTCAGATGCTGTGTGAACTGGCATCACAAAGCAGATGGCAAAATACTCCTGGGAGATACTACATTGTGAAATAATACCCCGTGGTTATGGATAAACAAATGTCAAGGTTCTATAAACTTACTGGAGCAGACAATGCCTTTTAAGTCAGAACAGCCAGTACTTTGTACTAAACAAAACTCGTTTCKTTTGAAACAGGAATCAGGATCTGCAAAATAAATGTGAAAATCAAGATAATCGCCTCAGTGAGTGCATGATTAGTGCTAATAAGGAAACTATGGAATAGGTGAAAGTCTTTAATTATGGCCAWGGAGTCAGCAGTTCCTTTGGCCCAGTGAGAACTTAGAATTGCAAATTATAAAATKGGAGCATATCAAAAGAGAGGCAGGTGGTGGGTGGGTAGGTGGTGTTTGAGAACTCACTGAAATAGCATTGAGAACTCTGATTTCTTAGGGGAGCTAAAGATATGGGTTGTGCTATTACGTGCTTGTGCAGCTCAGGTAAGCTAGATGGAGTTTTCAGAAGTAAAAGTCACCTGCAATTTCTTTTGGGAAAAAAATATGCATMATGGAGCCTCAAAACCTCAGAATGCTTGTCTGGATTTGCTAATCTGAATTATTTGTGAAGGTTCAAAACCCATTAAAGGCTGGTGTAGCAGGTTTTATGTGGTTAGCTCATTGGATTATATCCCCAGTTCTCACAGAATTGAACATAATCTTTAATTTCACATGAAATATAGATCACTTGGTCTTTACTGTTCTTTTTAATTAGCTTACAAACAATTTCTGGTAGGGCAGATGGCTCCAGATTACAAAAGGAAACAATTTTTTATTTTTCTGGAATAGAGAAACTGTCAAATGAAGGTCAACAGACTGAAGAATTGGAAGATTTCAATGGAAATAATGATGAGAATTCCTTGGCTTTGTGGTCCTAAAGAGTAAGAGAGAGGGTAAGTCCATCAGAAGGAACCCCCACAATCAACTGCCAAAATAATTGCCCTTGAAGGGTTTTCAGAATAATCAGACAATCCACCAGAGAACTCAAAAAAGGATTGCAACAAGGACATTTATGTTTTAGAGGTCAAGAAATGCTGGAAGAAAGTAACAACTGCCAAAAGTCAAGTTAAAGCTTTCAAGTAATATAAAAAGAAATTGTGAGCACTTTCTCAGCCACTGGGAAAGAATGATAAAGTGCAGCACAGTTTTATCAAACGTGGATCGTGCCAAAATAACCCAGTGGCTTCCTCTGAAAGGCTGACTTTTAGATCTCTTCCAGTGGTGGAAAAGCAAAACTATACAGTGCCAAGTGGTGATTTTTTAAGTGGAAAAAGTTTTGTCTAAAGGAAATGGCTGAGGGGGAGATGGCAATGGGGAGTTTTAAAAGGAGAAAYCTTGATTTAGAGGGATATTATGTGTCATGTTCCTTCAGAATCAGATCCAGTACAGAGACACAATTAAACTGTTTGCCTTAATGTCTATAACTTAGGATGAAATTAAAAAGGTAACAATGATAGTTAAGGACTGCCTGCATTCACAAGAGCATGTAGAACCTGAATGTTTTCTGATAAAATTACAACCAAAATACCCTGACTTCTGTACAAAATTATCTGTCTCAATAATACGACGTGGTCAGAAATTTTACAGAGCAAGCTCTTACTCTTGCAAACTCCTGTTTAATTCAARCAGTCCTATCCAAATAAGTCAARTAAATAAAAATRCCTTGCAGCMATAAGRGTCTGTGAGATCAAGACCAGATCAYATGGCAAGAGTGAGTTTCTATTAATTAAAAAGAAATGCCAGGGTGGTGGAGGAGGTACCTGTTCGGACGGTGACTGAAGTGCGTTTATTCTCAGGACAAGATGACACTGCCACAGAAATGGTGTACACATGGCCACGAAGCAGGTTTTCAAACACAGCTTTGGTGTCTTTTGTTACTTTTGTGTTTRTCTCCTTTCCATCCATGATAGAGATGTTGTAGAGGCTGCCTTTGCTGCCACTGGTCCAGCTGAGTTGTATTTCTTCTCCAGTCACGTTCTGAACCTCGACGGACACTGTCGCTGCAAAGAGTGAAAGTTTYATACAGCTGAGAGCAGCTCATTTCACTTCTGCAATTCTACACATTWATCATTGAAGAAAAAATACAAATGAAACCAATATAGACTCTTGYGTGGTTCTTTAGGGCTGATTTCTGGTTTTCCACCTCATTCTCCCAAAAGAGCAGAAGTGAACCATTTGCTCCACAGACAGAAATAATACATTAATGTACTTTCTTTGATGGCTCCACCCACAAGTGGGTGATATTCTGCTTGTTTCTAGCCTGCAGGCAAAGTTGGTAAATGGTCAGAATTGTACAATGTTGCTTTAAGATAACAGAGAATTGATGAGGCTGGTTGAGAAAAACATGAGCATTCTGAAGTGGACTGGTGTTCAACCCATCCTGGGAGGAGGGTAGATTTTTAAAACCCCACCAGGAAAACCTAAGTTCAGAGCAGTAAGAGGCATTTATTAAATGTGGTTAATAAAAGGATTTAGAAAATTCACCTATCATAGTGGTTTATGCCTGCAAGCAGGTACCCAGTGAACATTTGCTGGATCCAGGAGAGCTTTACAAAGATGTAGTAACTGCCTTGATTGATATTTGCATAATTATGCATTTTCAGTGATTTTATCAGGCTTTCCCTTCCTGGAAATTATATCCAGGGATTTTACCTCACAGCTGATATGACCAATGAACGAGAATATTGTGTCTAATTGGATCATTTTCATTCTACCGTTCAGTACCAAATATTTACTTACTGCAAGGTGCTGACGTAAATGTGGAAGTGAAA
>CADDXX010000455.1:303270-342159 GCA_902810485.1 Alauda arvensis
ACTGTCCCCTTCTCCAGGAGGAGTGGTGGCACTGCTGCCTGCAGAGGTCACAGAAGGCAGAGTGGCTGTCACCTTCCCTGYGAGCTGTCCCTGTGCCAGGGGTGTGGGGGTGTGTCCAGGTGCCAACGTCCCCGTGCTGCTGCCTGCTGAAGGGCTGGGTGCAGGGGCACCTGAGGCAGGAGAGGTGATGGAGGCAGAAGCCACTGGGTGGGTGCTGGCTGTGCCAGGAGCTGGGCTGGGTGCCACCTCCTGTGCTGTCCCAGGGTCTGACCCCACACCTGGAACAGCAGTGGGGAACACTGTGGCTGGGTGGGATGTGGTGGCCAAGGGTGTCCCGGTGGTGCTGCTCTGCTGTGGGCTGGGAGCCACAACTGAGGAGCCCCCAGGAGAGGAGGATGAGGAGGATGAGGAGGATGAGGAGGAGTGGCCCGTTGTGGCTGAGCTGAGAGGTGGGGAGGAAGCAGTGCTGCTCTCTGTGCCCGTGCTGGTGCCAGTTCCTGGTGTTGTCGATGCTCGGCTCACTGCGCTGCTCTTGGCAGACATCCCCAACGTGCTCCCTTCCAGCATTATGCTTGTGGGTGCAGTGACCATCCTCATCGTGGAAGGGGACAGCAAAGGAATTGTTGTGCCCAGGAGGGAATTGTTAGTTGGGGTTGGCACGGAGGCATTTGAGCTGTCTGCAGTTCTGCTGAGGTTGTTTGTGCTCTTCGAGACGTTTGTGAGGCTCTCAGGGGTGGCAGTCGTTGCGTTTCTTCCCTCTATGGCTATCACAGCACCTGTCAGAATTTCAGAAATGTGCATTATGGATTGTTGCCCTGCCATTCCGTGAAGTACTTTGATGGCCAACCAAGTGTAACCTCGTTCTTGTGTGAAAAATTCACTAAATGTTCTCATCTTCATTGTTATTCCTTTCCTTCCTCATTTCCAGTTCCTTGTTCTCTGCTATTCCTCAACTGCCGTGACATTTCTGTTACTTCCTTTGCCATTTGCATAAATTTGAGGGAATCTTACCAATTTCCTGGTAATACTTTTTTTCTGTATAAATGTAGAGATTTATATTACCTTTCTATTCCAAGTCTACATGAATTTTTCTAATTTTCTAGGTAGTTTTCTTGTAAATATTATTTCATTTAAAGTAAGGTCCATTGATGGTGGACTCATCAGTGTTAGGTTTAAGGCTGGACTCGATCCTAAAGGTCTTTTCCATCCTTAATGATTCTATGATCCTATGATTGCTCTAAAGTAAAATTCCTAGAGAATTAACAGGAAAATTAAAAATCGGTGGAATGCATTTTTCAGCATAATTTTCTCCTTACCTGTTTGTGCATATTTTGTTGCTTAAACTTCTTTATTTTGCAAGGCATTTATTCCTTTTCTAATTACTTTCTTTCAGGCGGGAGACAACAATTTTTCTGAGGCTATCTTTCTGTTGATGTTCTAAATCATATTAATATTGGGTGAAAATTCACTGTGTTTACCTCTATTTCCAACTACAAATAAATTTTAAGTCCTGTAGTTCGCAGGAGTGAAGGTGACAACATTTCTAACACTCCCAAAATTTCTTTAGAAGGAAAATCAAATCCTTTTTTCTTTGTGATTGAATAGTCAGGCTAATTTGGGCTTATTTCATGTACTTGATCTGGTAATTCAGCTTTGATTTTGAAGAGTGGCTTTGTTCCTGTTAAAAACCCAGACACATCCTTCTGTCTGATTGCAATTTTACTCCTTAGCAATCCTTAATTATTATCCTGGACCTTTGGGCTTGGCTGGATGAAACTTAGAGGATTCTCAGACAGGGTGTACTGGAGCAGCTCTATCAAATTCTTAAGAACCACATTAATTAACTGCTTTTTTGACTCTATTCACCTGTAAAATGAAGGTGGTATTTTCATATGGTTTGATGTCTACATAGAAACTTGTAATGGAACAATACATATTTTTCAAATTTTTTCCAACAGACTGGTATCTTTTTTACACCCAAATACAGTTTGAATTGTAAGATCCTGTGCTTGTGTCTCTCAGATTTTTAACAGCAGGTATTGATCAGTCAAGAAACTTATGTTCATCTGCCCTGAACAGCATGAAACCAGGCATTAAGAATAAAATAATGCAGCCCTCTGAATTTCTAGATTTTTAAAAAAATATCTTCCAGTGCAGTGAGAACACAGCACAGTTAATACAACCTAATCCCTGTTTTTTAATGTGTCTTTCCCTAAAGAGTCTTTCAGAGGGGGAAAATTGGCAAAATGCATCATTAATAACTAAGCTTAGGGGTAAAAAAAGTCATAAAATCTGGCCAGACACTGATGTTTGATCTTTTAGATGAGTTTTCTGAATACTTTGCTCTCCTTCTTTTACCTACTTACAKCTTTATATCCCTACTAAAACACCTGCTGAAATCCAATGCTAAATGAAAAAACCACCAGAAAAACCAACAACCCCATAAATATTGCATGTCATTGGATTTTTATGTTTCTTTTTAGCAGCCCCCTCTTCCCTGATTTCCCATTTTGGATGTTCCCCAAGGACATCCTCTGAACGCGACGATAAAAAACCGAAGAGATTTTTAACTCACAGAGGAAAGCAGAGAGGGTGAAGTGCCAGAGGTAATTCCCAGTGCCCATGTTGATCCTTCCCTTCCTTGCAGAGCTCCTCCAGTGCGTGAGAGTGACATTTTGAGTGGAACACTTTGGTAATTTAACCAGGGGCGAGGCTGCAGCTGTTACGTCCCAGCCCCTGCAGGTCCCTCACGCACCTCGGGACCGGAGCCAAACGTGAAACGAAAATCTCACACCTGACCTGCTCTGTAAAAAAACTCCTGCCTCTTCTGGTGATGCATGCTTGCTTTTYCTCTGAGTGTGATCCAAAGGTGAGGCAAAGCCAGGAAGAATTCAGTGAGCAGTGCACCCTTTTTCAGTAAGTAAAATATTTTAACGCCCTTGGGCRATGCATGACTAAGATCCAGAACTGAAGAGCCTTGGGTCCAAAAGTTTTGCCCTAATCCACAGATCCACCTCCTTTTTTTCCCCTCCATATCTTCCTTTATTATTAATTATTTAGGAGTAAATGTTTAAATACTCTGTTCTAATTTGCATGTTTATTGTATTAGAACAATAAATGGTCAGAAATGCCCCAAACAGATGCCACTCCTTGGCTCTGCAGTGCTCTAAAGAGACTGGAGTGGTTGAAAATYCCCATTATTTCACTTCTTCGAAGCAGGTGGATGACCAGGCTTGTCATTCTTAGCTGAGTTTATCCCCATTTTGTTTAGCAGGTAAACTCCTCCTAACCAGAGGCAGCTGCCGTGGGCAGTCCCTGCTGGTCACCAAATCTGGGTCACAGCTTTAACTCAGTGATGTCAAACCTGCCTCTGTGTGCCTGGGGCTCATCAAYGACTTAAACATTTACATTTTGTCATATTTTTTAATACCCTGCCCGAGGTTTATGCTGGTAGAAGTCTYCATGAAGTCATTTGCAGTGAGATTCTTTTTCCAACCACACCATGAGAGGAATGCTGTCGTGAGTGGGGTGGGATGGCACATCTATAACTGCATAAATTCCAGATTTTGCTTCAGCAGCAGATTTCTAAAATTGGCTTCATTTTGGTTTTACTCTGACAGGGAAGTGAGACAAATGGAATGAGCTTGTGGGTATTGTTCTSTGGTGTGAGGCAGCAATTTCAGCTCTGTGCCTTGTTTGATGTAGAAACTCCTGACTCAGTCAGATCTTTTCTTAGCAACCACTTGTTTACAGATCTAACTGGAATCCTTCAAGAATAAATACAAGCTATTTCCTCTTGCATAAATAATTGGAAATCACATTTTCCTTCYACTCAGCAGACTTCTCTCTCTTGGACTTCAGTAAGACCAAATCCAATCTCTAATTCATGCTCAGTTGGGAACTCTGGAGGTATAAATCAACACACCAGGGTAGGTTTTGACCCCAAACCCCTTCCCTGMCCTCTGCAGGTCCCACTCACGTGCAAATAACCTTTAACGAGCTTGCAAACTGTGGAGGACAGGGTGGGAAATGCCACTCCCTACACAGAAAACAGGATTTTCTATGCAATGACAGCCATGGAAGCTTGGCTGCAGAGTCTGTTAAGCCAAATTCTCAGTCTCTTAGGAGCACCACTGGTTTTTAGTGACATTTAGCTTCATAAAAGGAGAAGTCTTTTATGAACCAAAAGAAGGAACCAAGTTCAGATGTGGCAGCATAAGCACATTTTTATTAACATGCAGCAAATGACATATAGCATTAAAAAAAACCCCAAAACCAAAACACCAAAATTCTCTCTCTTTTTTGTTTTTTTTTCAGGAAATAGGAACAGCAGAGGAGCTGGATGTTGCATGAGAGCCTGTCACCAGGGCTCAGATAAGCTCCTCTGCCAGGCAGCCTGAATTCCACAGTTTCTCTTCCTTCACCTTGACAATGCCCCAAAACTAAACCAACTTTTAAACCCTGTCTTGCACTTTACAGTAAAAGTTGCTTTCTGGTAAACACAGAACAAGTTTTGCCACATGCCTTACAGGTAAGAGATTTCCCAGTATGAAACTGGTGACCCTTCTCAAATATTTTAAGTTCCTGGTGACTCATCTCACCAGCCTATAAACTCGAGATTTAAATACTTAATTGTTACATTTATTTTTTGAAAGATGCTGAGGAAACTCAGGTTTCTCCTACAGTTAGAAGGTGAAAATACACGAGGAAATAACAAGATTAAATGACATAYAGTTCACTTGCAAAAAACCTTACATTCCTTTGGGGTGATCAAAGGCTCTTAAAGAAAAAAACCCCCTTTCTTTAGATACTAATTTCCATCTGTTTAAAAACACGTTGTTAAAAGCCTGTGTTTACCAAGGGTTTAACTTCTCAAGACAAACAAAAAAAAGAAGGATGAAGCTGAAAGGAATACAGAGGGCAGCTGAATTGGTGAAGGCAGTATCTCTTATTAAATCAAAGAACACAACGTGGAGAAAAACAAAATTCTTGTGGGCTTCTAAGCCCCTCAGCCTACTTGAATTACAAGCAGCAAATGTTGGGGAGAAATGCTAGTGACAGCTGGAAAATAAACAACCCATTCTGAGCCACCCAGTTTTTTAATTTTCCCTCCTGGCAGCCATCCCCAAACACTTCCAGGCTCTCACTTGTCCTTTTGTGAGTCAGAGATGGAATTTCTCGTGGAAATCACAATTTGGGGGAAGAGGATAATACTGGTTTTAACTTCTTTTATCCTGCTATAGCACCAAGCTTGCATGTCCTAGAAATTCCAAAAACTTGTCAGCAATGTCAGTGAGGATGAGCATTGGTCTGTGGGGGTTGGGAGCGAAGGAAAAATGGGGGTTTTAGGTAAGAATGTACTCCCCATGTGTGTAAAAATGTCTGTAAGCCCACATAACTGTCACTGGTAAAAAAGTAAAATGTGTTTCATCATCTTAGAATAACAGAAACCCAAAAAGGTTGGCTCTGTAAGCAACCTGTTCCCATCAGGAAATGCTGAATGAAACAGCCTCAGGAGCAGGATGTGCCTGCACTGTCACAAAGTGTGGTCACAACATGGATTTCAGACATTCAAACCCTCCTGCCTTCTRCAATCACTCAAGATTATTATAACTGTTGTGTTTTAATTTTCTTTATTCCAATTTTCATTATTATTATTATTATTATTGATAATAATAATAATAATTTTAATCCTGGCTGTGGGTCAGTGACGTGCTCAGCTGCCATTCTGCATCATTTACAGCTCCACTTGTGTAGGAAGTGCCCTTCCACTGAATTTCCTCTTCAATTCCTCAGTGTGTGATTCCAGAGGGCTCAGCCCCYCTGAGCAATGCCCAGAGGAATGCATTATTCAGAGGAAACCACTGGGTTTGTTTCTGTGTCAGCCTATTTATTACATATTAACTCTGTCTCTTAGGTTTTTATTTYATGTTTACTCTCTCATTAATCATAAATCACGAGACTCTCCCTTGTCTAATGCTGCTTCCAGGAAAGGTGCCTTTTGTCATTTCAGTGCCAGAGAGAATGTGGGGTGTTGTTTTGTTGTTTTTTTTTCAACAACTCTCTTGTTTTCAACTGATTCGTGCAATTCTAATTTGATGTGATTTCAAACAGCACAGATATGAAAAATCCCAAAAGCCCCAAAACATTCMAAGTGTTTGGCTTTAAATGTGCACTCAGACATCATGAGGGTTTAAAATGTTACAGGGTGAAAAAAAAAATCTGAGAAGCATTAAAATGTAATCAGGTAGAAGGAAATCAGATGGTGTTAGCACTGGGTGTTCAAAGAGTATAAATTGTCTTGACCTGAGACCTGAACAACACATCAAGTTCCAGTGGTGTCCCTTCTCCCACATCAACCACACTGAAATGTTCTTACAACAATATCCAAAGCTCAGCTCAACCAGGCTGAGAAAAATCATGATTTTTTTTTTTTTTTTTTTTTTTTTAATTGGGGGAAAAAAAAAAATTAGAGAAATGAAAAGGAAAGAGACAGGTACTTCTGTTTAGGTGCCTCTAATCTCCCTAGATTTAGGGAATTTGAAATTCATGTTGAGATACTTTTTAAAACTGTACAAATTGTTGCAGTTTACAGTTTGCAAAGCATGGCCAACTTTTGTGCCAAGGCATGGTGCTGAGCTGTGGCAAACCAGAGCATCTCTCTGGTTCTCCTGGAGGGGCAGGAGCCTGGAGAGGGGGGTGATCCTCCCTGGCCTGTGCCAGAAACAGTGGTGGCTTTTGGTCTCAGCCCATGGAAAAAGCACTGCCAGGGTTGTCTGAGGATTTGGACATCACAAGGGTTTGATTGGTGTGATTTTGTTATGTCACTGGGTGTGTAGAAGGGTTTTTAGATTTTGCTACATAGACATAAATGGGGCAAAGATGGAGGCAGATCAGTGTGATAAGAGCACATGTTTCTGTCTTCCTTTTCCTCTTCCTCTTTGCAAAGGGTGTTGGGTTTTTAGGATTGGTAAAGGTAAAATTTCACTGCATGACATGGGTTTTAGTTATTGGTGTTTAGAGAAAAACAATGTTAACRTAGTTTAGAATATAAAAGCCCAGACACTGTCGTGGGCAGGGGAGAAACCACTTTTCCAGCTGCTTGTGAACTTCACGCTGGACAGAAAGAACTTAGAGATAAGATTTGTAAAATAAACATCTGCAGTCCACAACCCAGACGTTCTCCAATTCCTTCTTTCAAGCATGGGCTGGTGAGAAGAAAAATTTACACTGCCAGGGTTAATCTCAGAAGAGATAACTCCRACACTGAGCCACAGAGGTGATGGGTGGGCTCCAAGCAGCTCTGACCAAAGAAAACCCACATTTCCCTTCCCAGCYTTGCGTTGGATTATCCTGAAAAGAGCAAATGGAAGAGGAGTCAAGTACAAAACACCAGGACAAACAGAACAGGCAAAGAATCAGAGATGCAGCTGAAACAAATCGATGCCCACAGGTCACAGCTTGGCTTGTGATCCCTGGAGCTTCCAAAACATGGATTTGTCAGAATGCTCTGGAAATAAGGGTAGCAAAAATTGGTAGAGGAGTGCTGGAGAAGAGTTTGGAAGAGGGGGGGATGTTCTGCATTTGGGCAGGGCATGAAACCAAAAGCACAACATCACCAGAGGAGGTTGGTGCCTCACCCAGCACAGCACAGAGAGATGGCTCAGAGAAGAGCAGCCAGGGTGGCTCTAGAACCAGAATTAGTAAAGCTCTGATGATCTGGATCTGTACTAATGACACCATGCTGTTTGTGTGGCTTTGTTTCTTTACTTCTGTGCTGTGCATTTCCATCACTTTGCTCCACCAGGGAATAAAGGTGTGTAGTCCCCAAAATTCTGGACAAGAAAATGAAGAGAAAACCACTTTGAAAATGAAGAAATTCCAGTTCTCCACTGGAAGCAGCATCACCAGCACAACATCTGCTGCAGGAACACATTAAAATACCCCACTGTCAGAGAACAAATACCCACGTTAATCATAGACCAGAGAGGAAAATAAAGGAATCACCTGTGGGTTCCAGGGTGGAATTCAAGAACACTGAGCCAGGGATTGCTGCCAACAGTAACAGCAAAACTTCAATGACCACAACTCTGATGCTTTGTGTCAATCATTTTGATAAATTATTTTGTTTCACCTGTAGATATTGGAACAAAAGATTCATTCCATCAGCACCTTTTTGCCACAGCTGTTTCTGGGTGTTTTTAGGAAGGGTATTCTGTAAATCACTTTTCCCCCTTTCCATCCTTAGCCCACAGCAGTGAGCCACAAAATTTTGACAATTATTTGGGCTCAGCATTAACAGAAGTAGCAGTGGGTGTGGAATCACTGTGTTGTTTTGAGACTCTGATTTAACCTCAAGACTCAAAATGTCACCACTCTCCAAGGAGCYACAAGGTGCTGTGAAAAACAAAAATTCAGTCTGAAGGAAAGTTTTGGTTGCATTAAGGCTGATTCTTCTCTGAATTTAAACGCTTCAATTTCCAACTCTGTGAAATGGCAATGTTGTCCAAAATACAAAATTATAAAGGCAAAGTCAAACTTACTAGACAGCATTTTGGGAAGAAGTGTTGTGATAAGTTTTCCATGATCATTCCAGTGAAGGCAGTCTCCTTCTCAGGGAGATTTTCTTCTCATGTAAACAGGTTTTGGTTTTCAATAGTCTGTTCTCTCAGGGGGAAAAAAAGGTAATTAAAGACCTTACAATGGAGCAATTTTTTTGCCAGTGACTCCTCTGTGTTGATAATTTTCTTTGATATGCTTTAGGTAATGAGCAAGAAAACGCTGCTCAATCTTAGGCTGCCCTATTTCATACCTACACCCTTTTCATTGTAAATCATTGCTTTTGCTACAACACAATGTGAAAAAAACACCACAGCCAGGATCAGGATTCCAGACTTCCACCACCTTTTTCAAAGTGTTGAGGTTTAAAAGAATAAAAATAAAATAACATAAAATAGCATAAAATAGCATAAAATAAAATAGCGTAAAATAGCATAAAATAACATAAAATCAGGGTGTTTTGGGGTTTTTTTCCTAGAAATGGGAAGTGAAAAAGAAAAGCAGGTGCCAAAATATCACCCTCAACACAAACATCACTAAATAGGAGCTATGGACTGCTCCTGGGCTYCAAAGCCAGAGACAAAAATTGGCTAAAAATGACACTGCTTAGAGCTCATCCCTCTAAAGGTTTGCCTTGGGGAGAAGCAGGGAGTGAGTTAAGAGTTGAGCACTGTGAGAGATCAGAGGTTCAGTGAATCAACTCTCTCCTTGGTCTACACTTTTTTGGAAGCATAGATGTCACTGGGGAGAATGTGTTACCTGGTTTTTTTCAGAGAAGGCGTTTGTTGAAGCTTTTCTCTGTTTTGTTTTGGTTGGGTTTTTTTGTGGTTTTTTGTGTGTTTGTTTTTGTTTGTTTTGAGGATCTTCTTGTTTTGGTTTTGGGGCTTTTTTGTGGTTTTTGGTTGGTTCTGTTTTGTGTTTGTGGGTTTTTTGTTTTGGGCTTTTTTGTTTGGTTGGTTGGTTGGTTTTTTTTCTGGGCTTTTGTTTGGTTTTGGTTTGTGGGGTTTTTTTAGTTTTTTGCAAGGAAAGGCTCCAATCATACATTTCCCATTGTCTCAGTGAGAGGTGCAAGATCTGTAAGATTCAGGACCAGAATTAGAAGATGTACCTGTGCTAAGG
This sequence comes from Alauda arvensis, assembly GCA_902810485.1. Classification (NCBI taxonomy): domain Eukaryota; kingdom Metazoa; phylum Chordata; class Aves; order Passeriformes; family Alaudidae; genus Alauda; species Alauda arvensis. The sequence goes on from CADDXX010000455.1 coordinate 312,949, forward strand.
GAAYGTGGGGATCTCTTCTGGCTGAGGACTGAATGCTGATCATTGATTGCTTGCTGTGCTAAAGAAGAGATTTCCTCCCAAGAATTCACCCTGTGCATTTGAGTTAACCAGCTGTGTGCAGCAGCCAAATATTCCACATTTAAACAGCCTTGGAATCCAGCTGGATCCCTGTGCACAAACAGCTCAAGGGCAATGGAGCTGCTCCCTGGCAAACATCCAGGCAGAGGGGCTGGCACTGGATTTCTGACTGATTTCTGACTGGCTCAGCCTGCAGAGGAACACACAGGCACTTAGTTCAGATTTTCTTCCACTAGTTCAAGTTTTCTTTCACAGAGAATTCAGACTTTTGCTCACCAGCAGCAAGGCAGTTACAAGCTTTTCTTCTAGACAGGTCTGCCTTCTATAGAATCATCCCWGCAAAGATCTGGGATTTATCCTTGAACACTTAAATAGCCTTAAACTCTGGTATTTATCATTAAAAATGGTAAATAAATGATGGCTTGGATCAGGTAAATGGCAATATAATGAACATCTCTAAAGCAGTGAGCAAATATAAAAATGAGATAATAGGTGACTCATGCAATTATACAAATATTAACAGTGTATAACACACAATACCCTAAAGGTGTGCACAACATAGAATCACTGAATTATTTGGTTTTAGAGGGACCAAAAGATCATGACCTTAAAGATCATCTCATCCCAAATACCTGCCATGGGCARGGACACCTTCCACTACAACAGGTTGCTCAGAGCCCCATCCAGCCTGGACACAGAGTAGCAGAAATTTCTGTAAATGTCTAAATTTAAAAATACACAGCCTGACTCTGCCACTCCCTGCCCATCCTCAGCACCACAACAGAATGGCAGTGCCAATTACTGCAATCAAAGTTAATTCCATGAGTATGGGGATTATTGAGTGCTTCCAGCTGCTTTTCTCCCACAATGAAAGAAACAGCCTCAACCTTTGTGCACTTTGAGAAAAAAAGAAATAATTACCTGTAATGAGTCCTCAGTATACCAGGCATGGCATCACAATCCCTTTTTGTGCTCCAAAGCTTCACTAAAAAATGTCCCTACACAGCACAGGTGTGGGAACAAGAATTTGGTGACATTTGTGAATGAGGGGTTTAAACAGCCTTGTTTGCAACCACCCCATAAGTTTGTGTAAGAGGTTTCAGCTGATTTTGGATTTTGCTGTGATGCTGTGGGGCAGCTCAGCCATCAGGCTCCTTTCTGGGTTCACASAGCTGCCAGGTGGGCTCAGCTCCCCCTGCCTGCCCCAGCTCATTGCTGAGAAAGAAAGTTTTGCAAATCACACGTGGAAACAACAAGGGCTTAGCTGGAATGCAAATTATTCTTTTGGGGCCTGCCAGCATTAATGGATGGAGGATGGGACCCACATTCTTGCTCTGTTTCGTTTGAGGATTGAATATAATGGAAGGTTTTGTTTATCCTCTTCCTTCGAGGGCTCCAGCGGGAGATCAATAACTGAGGTTTATCCTCTGCTGTTATTTCTTTTTGTCTCAGTTCCTTAGAATGCTCTTTTCTTTCCTCACTTTAATTTGGTCTGGTTTGCTCTCCAGAGGGGCATTAATTCAATAATTTTCTAGCCCAGACTCTGGCTTTGGAGATTTTCTTCCTCCACCTGATCCGTGCCCGGCTTTCAAAACAAACAGAGGAGAAGCTGGCACATTTATCCAGCAGGAATACCCAGAAACAAAGGGCTCTTATCGCAAGCAATTAAGCTAATGATCCTTCTCYAAAGCACCTGTTCTTCAAAGGAATCACCACAAAACAAACCTGCAAATTCCTGTGGGAGCCCTGCAGAGGAAATGTGTGTGAGAAAGGGCGGAGGGGCAGCAGCAACCTCTGCCCTCTGTGATCAGGGCTGGGGGGAATGAAGTGGTGTCAGGAGAGGTTCAGGCTGGATTTTAKKRCMAGRTTCTTCCCCCAGAGGGTGGTGGGGCACTGAACAGGGAATGGGCACGGCCCCAGAGCTCCAGGAGTTTGGGCAGCATTCTCAGGGTGAGATTTTTGGGGGGTCTGAGCAGGGCCAGGGGTTGGACTCWGASCCCTTTCAATTCAGGATGTTCTGTGATTCTRCATTTCAAGTGCAGAGCGCATAGGATAGCAAGAGGATCTGTGATCACTAGCAAATAAAACAATATTAAATACTTACMTTAATCATTAGTGAATTATTAATTAAAATAATTAAATCTCTGACGGYGTATTTCTTCTGAGATAWCTTTGGATTATGGTGAGCGGCTGTTTTCTCACTGTCCACGCTTGGAAGAARGGATCAGAGTCYTTGGGCTGCTGTTTGAAGAYGTTTATTTTAAAATCTTTATCTCTAMATTCTGWGAAACCAGYGTGGTGTTTACAAGTAGCTGGAAAAGTGAATTCTCCCCRCCCCRGAACAGCACTTAGGTTTTTATAATCYAAATTATGTTAACAYTGTTTTCTTTTAAAATCYAATAACTAAAATCTAAGTCACACAGTGAAATCMCACCTTTACCCARTCYTAAAAACTTAACACTCTTYGCAAAAGGAAAAGGAAGAGAAGAACAGGAAAATGTGACTTTATCACATTGATCTGCCTCCATATYTGCTCAAKAATAAGAATACAGAGAAATYTAAAACTAATWTCTATACACTCAGTGGTAAAATAAAAAACACAYYAATCAAACTTTCGTGTCATCTAAATCTTCAGACAGYTTTGGAAGCCTTCTCCAMGGTGTCAGATCAAAGCCAATGCYRTCTTTCAAGCAGGCTGTGTGAGCCCRTYYCYCCTGTCYTGGCTGCTGCCCATTCAGGAGACCCAGAGGAAWACTCTGGTCTCCCACAAATCTCTATTCAAGTCTTCCAAGCTCGTGTTGACACTGGCAGTCATTTGATTTCAGTGCCTAAGGATTTTGAAACAACCTCAAAGTTTGCATCTCTATAGCAGTTACCATTTGAGATTTTCAGAATATTCTGGAAATATGCTTTGGCTACATTTCACAATTCACCTGCCCCAAGGGACTGGGTTTCTGAGATGGGTTTCCGTTGTTTCAGAGAATTTTAGTGGTTAGATATCTGGCTGAAGTACTTCCACAAAGATTTCCTGAAGACTGCAGGTACCACTCCTTAGAGACTAAAAATGTGCCCACATCTGGCATGGAAAGCTTTCACATTAATTAATTAATTAATTAATTAGCACRTTAATTAGTGCAGCAGATCAATYGGTMCCACACGAGGTGAAGAACTGGWGTGTGGAAATTTCAACTTGGAAAASTTTCTATTTCCCTGAACAAAAACCCCAAATAAATGCAAGTGGTTGRACAACATGAGGATATGTATTCTATTTATTTACTTTTATGAGAGCAGTGTAAGTTGTGGAGAGATGYAGGTGGACAGAAGCAGAGGAGCTTTAGGATTGTAAATGTATTTCTTTGAGAAAGAAGAAATGGTTACCTACTGCTAACTGCAGTACCTTGGGATACATTGTGCATGTGCACATTTATTGCTCATTTTCCACTGCTGGAACCCTGGTCACTGAGAATTTTAGGCTTTCTGTGCTGGCAGAAAACCCTGCATTTGACCTGAGGCTGTGGAGAAGGCTTCCAACATTAAATTATAGAACTGGGATTATGGGTGTGTGCTTTGAATAGAAGTATATAATAACACATGGTAGAAAACTTAGAGTTTAAGGTGTTAGAATATAGTGATATATATAAAGCAAGATGGAGGTTTTAGGGCAGAGGCCAGTTCTTCTTTTCCACCTTCTTCTTCATGGGTCTGGGGGGTATTTTGTAATTGGATAGAAAAGTCTGCATTGAGGGCCATGGGTTGGTTATTGGGTTAAAAGTAAAAATAATTTAGGTGCCATTTCTTAATTGGACAGTTTATCCTTAAAAAGCCTTGTAGAAGAGAGATAGGGCTCTATTTTAGTTTGTTACCTTGAAGTGCTGTTGAACTCACAGTCTGTAACACAGATAAGAGTTAATAAACATCTGAGTCCAAACCAGAAACTACGTCTTGAGCATTTAATCCCAACTCTGACAGAAAAAAAGAAGATTAAAACCTGATACTCCACCATGTGTCTCTCTGATCAATGGGTTTCTGGGGGTGAATGGAGACCACTGTGCAAAACAGAATGGGTGTGGAGGGTGGTAGGTGSCCCTGTGTGTGTGGARCATAARGGGGAGGTRGGTACAAAAGTCACTGAAATGAAAAAGCCTCAGTGCTGAGGTCCTCGTGACATTTGTGTCCTTACAGCATAGAGAAAAYCCAGACATATATAATATATTGTGAAATATAAATCACAAAGGCTGTKGATAAGTAATCTCCTTTTCTGTGATGTGGCATATATTACTGCATGGGAGATGTGTTACTGCATGGCATGGAAAAAAAAACCCCATAAATATTGCTTAGATCAGTGGCAGGGTATTTTGCATACAGCTCATTTCTTGCACTGTCACTTACTGCACTGTGATCCCCTTGGGAAAGGGACAGTCCTGTCCTRCAAAGGGCCAGCACAAAGCACAGTGGCTCCACTGCCAAACTGCCCTCCTCTGCTCCAGTGTGACACTAATTATTAAACCCACTTGGTATTTCTACTGCYTTTGTCTTCCAGTTCCTGTTGAAGACAAAAAAGGAGCTGTGGACTCAGTCTCAATAAGTGAAAACTGGCTACAAATTCTGAATTAGTCTTGTAAGAAGCTGCTGAGAGTTCAGCTGACAAGAAAGATGGAGTGAGACTGTTTATGAGGGCAGGTGGTGGCAGGGCAGAGGGGAACAGCTTCACATTGGAAGAGGATAGGTTTTATATTAGATATTTAAAAGGAATTCTTTCTTTTGAGGGTGGTGAGGCCCTGGCACAGGTTGCCCAGAGAAGCTGGGGCTGCCCCTGGATCCCTGGAAATGTGCAAGGCCAGGTTGGATGAGGCTCTGAGAGCAACCTGGGGTAGTGAAAGGTGTCCCTGCCCATGGCAGGGGTTGGGACTGGACCATCTTTAAGGTCCCTTCCAACTCACACCACCCAGGGATTCTCTGATTCTGTGACAACTTTCTATTCAGCTCTGCTACGTAACAGGAAGGGGGAAATAACACAGGTGGATGAGATGAAAGGGAAGGGGGAAACAAGCCAAGGAAGGAACCCCTCCTTTATTTATCAATCCTGAATCCACACATCACTTTGCAATGTTAATAGTCTGGTGAAAACTGCCTTCCAACCTGGGTGACTCAAACAGCAGGTGAATAAAAATTTATGGGAAAAGAGTCATGTGCAAGTGTAAAAGGAAAGTGCACACCCCGGATATTTAAAGAAAAGCAATAATTCAAGCACTCTTGAAGTATATTTCCCTACAGATTTCTTATTTAACTGTGGGATTTGTTGGCTGAGTTTAAGCATTTTCACARACCTGACTCCAGTTTACACTGCAGGTGCTGTCCAAACAAGCAGCACTGCCTGGAATTTGAAGCCAAGTCTCTAAAATTAACCCACAGAGGTCAGAACCTTGGCTCAGTTGAGGAGAACAAAAAAACGCCCGTTGCCGTTTCTGATSTTATCACTGCAGATCTGTGTTTGCTCTTTCTTCAGCACATTCTTTCCTCCTTGTCCCTGGGTGTAAGTGCCTCATGGCCCAGCCTGAGAGCAGCATTGTAAGGGCTTTTCCAATTGTCCATGGCTGTGGTGGCTGACTGCACTGGGGTAAGGCAAAGGGATGAAGGAGGGGACCAGGACTGCCCTCTCTGAGAGGGGATTTGGGAAGAAACCATGGCTTGGCCACAGCCCAACTCCTCTGAACACAAAAAGGTAGATCCCAGCTAGAAACAGAGCAAATGGCGTGTTCAGGTGATGTGCTAAAATCTGTCTTGGCCCTAGTCATGTTATAAATTCTTTGGTTTGTACTGTGATGTGCTGACACTTAAAAGCATCTTTTCCCTGTCCCAAATTTTGTAAAACCTCCTGCCCTCACTGCTGCACGTGCAGCTTTGGGTCACCTGGGGACAGGTAACCAGAGCAGCTCCCAGGAGTGGCAAATCTCTTGGGAAGCAGGACACAACAATCTCCAGGCTGAAGTCCAGGTCTCCATGAGGTCAGGCTGGAAGAGAGTCTCATTATCTGTTTATATCTATGGACAGGTTTGTGTTTTTGCTTATTTCCTGCATGACAGCACATTCCCAGCTCATGACAATGGAAATTAATAGTTATTGTTATTGCTGCCACTACAGAAATAGAGGGGGTGCAGGGAGGAGCACTTAGAGGCTCAATATTATATGGAAAAACATATTTTCTATCCTAGGCTGGTCTTCTCTCCACTAAGTGATTCATCCAAAGATATTCTTGCAGGATTCCAGAAAGGATCCACTTTTATCCCATGAAGCCTGAGAYTTGAGTCATTGTGGTTGGCTCTCCAAACTCCCTTAATATCCCAAGCTTTCTCTCCTTTCTCCAAGTAAACAGCATCTTTGCTTTTCTGCCTATAGAAGAATAAAACCAAGGAGGGTACTGGTTTTGTTGAGATTTACCACMCAAACTCTGGTTTCTTGACACCATGAGTAGGTTAATCTTGCTGGTGTGGTGAATTTACCAGACACACTCCAGCCCTGCAAGAATTCAGTTTTATGGTTTTTCAAAGTATTTTCAGCCAAGCTATTGCTGGCTGAAGAGGGAGAGGAGTCTGTCTACCCCTGTGAAAGGGGGAAGGAGGAGGACAGAGGAGTTTTGAATGAGCAGGAATGAAAAAGCAGTTTTCAGCAGTGATGCAATCACACAGCAAGATACCTCAAAAAGGCACACCTATAGTGCACTTTTAATTAAGAACGTTTTCTTTCACCTTCTAGCTGGTCAAAACTGGTGAAAAAACGAGGAGGGGAAGGAGAGAAATAATGTTACACCTCACTTATGGCTGTCCTTGATTTGTCCCTGTAGCCTGGGGAAATTCCCTGCAGCAGTGTGAGTAGAGTCAACAGCTTCACCAGATGGTTATCAACAGATAAGGGARCTATAAAAAGAATAATTACGTCATCTCTAAGGATCACTTGTGAACAAATTCATCATTGCATTTAACTGTACATRGTGTGAGCTCATCCACCTCTGGGAATGCAGTTGGAAGAGATAAAATACTGCCCACATCTATCAGGTCTCAAATCCTCTTTAAGGCCATGGGATGCTTTCCAGAGAGATCATGGGCAGATGGGCTGGAATGTCTCCTGAGAGTGGATTCAGGTGTATTTCTGAGAGTGRATTCAAGTGCAGAGCAGAGGAAAAGCTCCATGAAGGAGGACTTGCACAACCTTCCTCTTCAATCTTTGGACCTTCACTTCTACCAGAGGCCWCCCTGTGAGCTACAGAGAGCTGCCTTTCCTCTTTGAGTTCAACCCACCTGACCACGAGTTTTTAAATTGTGCCASTGGCTGCAGTAAGAGATGAGTTATTTCATAGAATCATGGAATGGTTTGGGTTGGAAGGGGCCTTAAAGTTCCAAAACCCTGCCATGAGCAGGGACACCTTCCACTACCCCAGRYTGCTCAGAGCCCTTTCCAACCTCATCTTGAACACTTCCAGAGATCCAGGGGCAGCCACAGCTTCTCTGGGCACCCTGTGCCAGGGCCTCATCACCCTCACAGGGAAGAATTTCTTTCTAAAATCTGATCTAAACCTACTGTCCATCACTTTGAAGGACAGTAGGCTTAGATTCCCGTTCCTTGTCCTATCACTGCATGCTCTTGTGTAAAGCCTATTAATCAGCTGAGTGATTCAAACCACAGAATAGGATCTGTATTACAGAAGCCACTTCCACTTGAAGAAGCATAGAAATAACTGAGTTTCCAGTTGTGTAAAGAAAGTGATATGTCCTTTGATTTCTATGGGAGAGTGTTATTTGCCTCAGGGCAAAGAAAAGAGAAATCCACAGGCAGTGTGTGTTTATCAGATAAAAGTACACAGTGAGTAGCAACTGTGAACTGAGTTATTGTAYTTGTTGCTGTTTTAAAGGGAGARCTTGAGAAAGGTGTGGAGAAATGASTAAAAAAATTCTGTCCTGTGGTCAGAATCACCTGCACAGACCTAAGAGGTAGTTACAGGTCAGGCATCTAGGGAAAAATGCTCTTTATATGTTTTGTGTGATCTCTTTATCACACACAGATTTCTTCTGCATGGCTCTGTAAATCCCCTTGTCAGCTAAAACCACACATTGAAAATTTACATAAATCTGTGGTACCAAAGATATATAGTGTGCAGTGATAAATGTACCCTGCCAAGACATGTCATTAAGCTCTAARATACGGCAGAAATTATAAAATACTTCAAGAAGTTTAAACTTTACATAGAAGTACAGTCACAACAGGAAAAACAAACCCAAAAACTACCAAAGACCAAACCCATTTGTTGTTTGTTGGGAAAGAATGTGAGAATTTGTGCCATTCTTGGGACATGGTTTGAAATTACTTTGGGCAGTTATTTATGTGTCTTCTTCTGCTTGGTAGATAAGCAGAATAATTTGCCACATTGCTGAGGAGCTCTCAGTGCAGAATGAAACACTGCACTGAGAAGGAAACAACAGTTTCATTTCAGATCCTGAGCAGCTTCCACCTTCTGCTGGGAAGGAAAATCCATCAGTGCCAACCCATGTGACAAGGAAGCAACGTGACAAAAGCACTTTGTSCACACGTAGCTCAGTGCTGGCTCACCTTGGCACATGTGGCACAGCTGCCTCCCCCTGGTTTTGTGGTTATGAAATCCATGAAAGAAAAGGAGGAAATTGGCTTTGCARTGTTACACAACAGGGCAGGAATTAAACACAGGAGATTGGTTTTAGGCCTTRGAATCAGAGATTCATTCAATTGTTTGGGTTGGAAGGGAACTTAAAGATCATCTATAGCCATGGGCAGGAGCATCTTCCACTAGAAGTGGTTTCTGAGAGCCCCATCCCRCCTGGCCTTGGACACTTCCAGGGATGGGGAATCCACAGCTGCTCTGGACACCCTTGATGCCTTGGGAAGGCTGACCTGAAACAGAGACTGGACAGAGCTGGAAAATAAGGAGATATTTATTGAAAGGCTCTAGGAAACACCTTGGGCAGGACAAGAGCCTGACCTGGGCTACACCCAAGGTGGATCCAAAATGGTCACAAAATGGACCCAAAATGGTCACAAAATGGACCCCAGGTCATGAAGTCTTACACTTTTATAAGTTTTGTTCCATTTGCATATTGGGGTTTAATTGTCCAATTACAGCTTCAGGTTGTGAGGTCTCCTCCTTCTTGTTTCTCCCTTCAGTCCATCGTTGTTTGTGCTTTTGGGTCTGACTCTGTGTCCTTGGTCTTCAGCAAGGAAAGGATTTGTTTTGTCTCCCTACTCTTGAAGAGAGCTCTTGATATGAGGCTCAGAACTTCACCCCAAGGCAGCACAGAATTTGAAAAACATAAAAGCTAAAAATTAAGGCATCACCCTGTGCCAAGGCCTTCCCACCCTCACAGTATCCTCTGCCTGCCTTGGGTGCTCCCCTACCACTGGCACCAGCACATGGGTCAAAAACATAAATAATAAAAGTGTCATCTTGTTATTGGGTAAATAGTGCTTTAAAACCTTGGAAAGGTTTTAAATAATAGTGCTTTAAAACCTTGGAAAGCCAGTAGTGGCCATTTTTCCATGTTTTTCTAGCAGCTAGACAGAGCTCACAGCTTGTGAGTCTGTAAATTCTTTGTAAATAGATAAGATATAATAAATCACCAAGTCCCAACTCGAACTTTTGTTTCCCATATCTCATTCATCCTGATCTTGGCAAGAACAAGAAAAAAGGACCTTCACTGTGACACTCTCCCAGCAAAGCAGAGGCCAAAGGCACCACTGTGAGATCCCAGGAGAGAGCTCAGAAAACTGGGAAACAGGTACAGAGCATTGACTCACCTGGTTGTGCTGAGTGAATTCGTCAAAGCTGCGTTGGCAGGGAAAATGCAGTAAAGCTTTCCATGAGGTTTTACTTGGGCATGTTAGTAATGTTAAGGGTTGGTTTGCAAGGGCACCACGAAGCACTTATTGACCTCAGCAGCTGTAATTGCAGATTTTGTGTGTAACTAGACAGAAAACCTGAGTAAAGCTGTGTCAGTGAATATGCAGAGTGTGGCTAAGGGATTCTGTCAGATGTAGGTTAGCAGGGTCCAKCTGACTCCCCAAGGAAGTGCTAAAATAGAGACAGATTTGTTTGCATCTTTATGGAGACTGGGGAAGAAAACACACTCCGAGCAGGTGTTTTTAGAGCACAGATCCAGTTTGTTCAGCTGACAGTCACTAATACCTGCTCCTAAACAAACAAAAGCTGYACAACCACAGGAACAATTTAGGGCCTTGTTTCATCTGTTTTTTTCTATCTCCTGCTTCATCCATCATCTGTCAAATGCAGCAGGAATTCTAACAAGAAGCTGCCATGAAGACTTACCTCAAATATCAGCAATTTGAACAGAGGGAGGTTGTATTTTCACAAAGCASCCTGTCGGAGTCAGGGACATCCCTTTGAGTGCCCTRGGTGAGTCAAGACCCTYGWRAGAAGTCCRAGGGTCTTGGAACAAAGCCAAAAATGCCAGTGCCCTTGACCTGAGTTCCTGGAAATAGCTGCTGACATTGAAAGAAGAAATGCAAGCCACAAGAGTATAATTCGAATAATAATTAATATATCACAGGGTGAAAAGTAGAATTTTTAGATTTTTAATATAGTGGTAAAGAGGACAAGGATGGAGGAATTTGGGTGTGTCTGTGCCCTTTTTCCTGTTTCTTCTTGTTCTCCATCTTCTGCTGTGGTGGTGGCCTTTTTGGATTGGGCTGTAGTGGAGTTTCACTGTCTAAYATRRGTCRTAAKTATTGGTGATTAAARGAAAACATTGTTCASRTAGTTATTGGTRTAAAAGGTRACVTGCCCTTGTGGGAGGGACAGATTTGACTTCTCTGACCTCCTGCACACACCTCACTGGGCAGAAAGAACTTGTAGAAATAACAGAAGAATAAACAACCTTCAGAGACAGAGACAGGGACTCCGGCTCTCCTTCTTGGCGTGGGGACTGCAAAAAGAGACTTTTTTCCTTACTCTCAGGGTTTCACTTAAACCCAAGAGCACCCCACTTTCAAAAAGCCCAGGCACCATCACATTAACTTCAAACTGCATCTCTTACCCTTAATTTTGAATTTCCTTGAAAAGGTGCCTGCACTGGCCTGAATGAAGGCTGCTGTGAGGCAAATGTGTGACACATCTTGCTCTCAGTGACAAGTGCCAGGGGCAGGCACAGCATCTGAATGGATCTGAGTGGCACCGGGGAATTGTGGCAAACCAGAGCATCTCTCTGGTTCTCCTGGATGGGCAGGAGCCTGGATGGGGGCGTGATCCTCCCTGGCCTGTGCCAGAAACAGTGGTGGCTTTTGATCTCAGCCCATGGAAAAAGCACTGCCAGGGCTGTCTGAGGATTTGGAGATCACAAGGGTTTGATTGGTGTGATTTTTGTTATGTCACTGGGTGAGTAAAAGGTTTTTAGATTTTGCTACATAGACATAAATGGGGCAAAGATGGAGGCAGATCAGTGTGATAAGAGCACATGTTTCTGTCTTCCTTTTCCTCTTTCCTCTTTGCAAAGGGTTTTGGGTTTTTAGGATTGGTAAAGGTAAAATTTCACTGCATGACATGGGTTTTAGTTATTGGTGTTTAGAGAAAAACAATGYTAACGTAGTTTAGAATATAAAAGCCCAGACACTGTCGTGGGCGGGAGAGAAACCATTTTTCCAGCTGCYTGTGAACTTCACRCTGGACAGAAAGAACKTAGAGATAAGATTTGTAAAATRAACATCTGCAGTYCRCAACCCAGAYGTTCTCCRATTCCTTCTTTCAAGCATGGGCCGGTGAGAAGAAARATTTACACTGCCRGGGTTAATCTCAGAAGAGAKAACTCCGACAGGGAATTGAAAGCAGGAGGAGCAGARATGCACCACACTGAGACATGGCACAAATATCATATGGGTGGGAAGACACTTCCACCTGTGGTTATAGGAAAAGAAGGCAGTGAGTCAATAGCATGGGCTACCCCAGGTGCTCCTTTCTCTGGTCTGTGTGTGGCTTTATCCCATGAAAATCCCATTTAAGAAATCAAATTTTGGAGAAAATGCTAGAAATAACAAACCTGGAAGATGCCAAACATGGATTTCCTCAAGGAGGTCACACAACCTCCAGTCTGTGTAGGACATAAGGACATAAGAATTTGGTCATCTTGGGAGTCTCACAAGAGAAGTGCAGGATACAGGACATCCAAGATATAGGACAAAGACACAGTGTGGACATCCTGGCATGCTGATTTTGGCTTTCTTAGAACTCAGGTGAGAGTCAGATATCCTTTCAAGGAAGAGACTAAACTTCATGCTTCTCTCAGATCTTTCAGGAAACAGAGGTGCCTTTCTCCTGCTCAAGAATTTGATGTCACAGCTGCAGCCAATCCAGTGAAAAGGAGGAGAACAGGTAATCAAATAAATGCTAACAGGTAATCAAATAAATGCCAAGAAACTCAGGAAATTTGCAGCAGTATCTACCATCTCCTGTGACTAAGCCAGCTGATTTTTATAGGGGTTACAAAATTTAGTCTCAAACAACTTATCAGAGGAAAATCTTCCTGGGACAACAAAAACATGCCCAGAAGCAAATAGCATCTTGTTCAGCTGTAACTCCTGGTTTATTCCTTACAGACACAACAAAGGTGGGGCCCCTGAGCTGCTCTGYTGAAGTTGGCTTCAGTAAACATGACATTCTGAATTCCAGTTCCTCCGTATTTTCACTTTTTTGGCTGAGTAACCCAGCTTTGCTCACTGGGCAGGTATGATACAGAGCACAATGAAATGTGCTGGAATAATCCTGAGAACATCATTCATATGTAACACTCAGTACTGAGCCTCTCAAGGTTGGCACAAGAACAAACACACCACCCTTCTGTGCACCAATAATGGCTGTATTTGTTCAAAATGTGGCTGTGAATCCCTTCCTTCATCTTTTCAAATCGCCAGATGCCAAAGGCAGCTGACAAATGAGAGCATTGTTTGTGGCCAGCATTCCATATCAAAGCTCCAGACCCTCTGAGAGGCAAAGGCAGACATTTCCTGAGTGGATTTGCAGAGTTTCAGTATTGCTGAGCATAAGCCATGRAGAATCCCCACTGTCAGTGGTGTTGTTAGCTGCCAGCACATCCCCAAGGATGTGGTGATGTTGTTTGCTGGAATAACTACAGAATCACAGAATTTTTTGGTTGGAAAAGACCTTCAAGATCATCGAGTCCAACCCATGTTCCAACATCTCAACTAGATCATGGCACCAAGTGCCACATCCAGTCTTCTCTTAAACACATCCAGGGTTGGTGACTCTACCACCTCCCTGGGCAGATGGTTCCAGTATTTAACCACTCTTTCTGTGAAAAATTTTCTCCTTAAATCCAGCCCTTGGCACAGCTTGAGGCTGTGTCCTCTTGTTCTGTCTGTTGTTGCCCAGAGAATGAGACCAACCCCCAGCTGAGCACAGCCACCCTTCAGGAAGTTGAAGAGTGGTAAGGTCACCTCTGAGTCTCCTTTTCTCCAGGCTAAACAACCCCAGCTCCCTCAGTCGTTCTTCATATGGCTTGTGTTCTAAGCCCCTCACCAGCCTCGTTGCTCTCCTTTGGACACGCTCAAGCATCTCAACGTCCTTCTTAAACTGAAGGGCCCAGAACTGGACACAGCACTCGAGGTGTGGCCTCACCAGTGCCGAGTGGAAGAATGAGCTCCAGGGGAAGAATGACCTCCCTGCTCCTGCTGGCTACACCATTCCTGATCCAGGCCAGGGGCCATTGGCTTTCTTGGCCACCTGGGCACAGCTGGCTCATGTTCAGCTGCTGTCACCAGCACCCCCAGGTCCCTTTCCACCTGAGCACTGTCCAGCCACTCTGTCCCCAGCCTATAACGCTGCAGGGGGTTATTGTGGCCAAAGTGCAGCACTCGGCACTTGGACTTATTGAACATCATCCCMTTGGACTCTGCCCATCCATCCAACCATTCCAAGTCCTAAATTACACCTAAATGGAAATTCTACCCAAATGTCTGWGTCAGGAAGGCAGCCTCTTCGTGGAATTCAGAATTCACCTTCACAGTCCTGGAGGGAGCAAGGTTTTTTGGGATGGATTTGTGTCAGCCTGCTGAGAATGCAGCTCCTCATATCCYGCTGACCCATGTYTGATCTGCCTCCAAATACCAGTGARAGTAACMCCAYAATGCCACCATACCTGGAGGKCCCAAGCACCCCTCAATGCTTATAWCAATTTTTACCTTGGATTTTTCCCAAAGGCTTGATGCAGGTGAGGAAAGAGTAAAAGTCCCACGCAGCAATTTGCCAAATATTCACTGCACCAGCAATAAAGTAACCAAATCTTATTTTCTCTTCTCTTTTCCTGAGGTTCTGGTCCTCCTCAGAGCTACCTGTAGCAAAAGCAGACACCCAACAACTCAAAKAAAAGCAGCTGCCAAGTGATTGTGTTCTTTATGGGCTTAAACAGAGATGTCATGGAAGAGAAATGCCACTTTCCTTTGGAAATCGATTACTTCTGTAGTAAAGCAGGAAAAGGAGAAAACAGCTTTTATTTTTAATAGGTCAGATATATATATAGATATAGATATAGATATAGATATATATAAAATAAAGGTCTATTACTTCACCTGTTCCTACAAATACTTGTAATTTCCCAGAAGTTATTAAAGATTTTTATAAGTGAGAAAATTACCAAGGAAAAGGCACTTTTACTAATATTTCCTCTGTAAGAACAGGGAGAGGAAAAGGGGAAAAGGTGAGCTCAAATTTATCTCTCTGCATTACAAAATTGCAGTATTCCAAAAAGATGTTTGGATAAAATGAATATTTTATTTCATTCCTTACATTTATTATTTCACCAAATCCAGTTCCTAGGCAGAACCACTCATTTACCACTACCATCCTAATTGTTTTAGCTTTTTTTCATTTTGAAAGGAGGATTGAACACCAGCTGATTTAAAGAGAAYATTGTGAGTGGATGTTTTGAGATCYGTTGCAAGCACTACCAGTGTTTTATCAGTGAAACTTCCATGCAGAATTTTAACTTCATTGCTCTCCTCTTTTCCTTGCCATCTCCAAATATTCTGGCTTTTCTTGATTCTGCTTTTACACTTGCACTATGGTTGTTTTTGGTGTGTAAATATTTGTGTTAGGTCTCTGAAACTCTTCCTTCTGTGGATTTCAGAGGAAAAATAACTGGGAAAAGGAGGGCAGGAGGGGCAGGGAAGGGAATTTTCTGCCTGGGGATCAGGGAAGCCATCAGGTGGCCCTCTGCTCTAGGCTTTTGACTAAATCACAGTCAGCATCATGGGTTTAGATCAATTGCAGCCAAACCTCCTCAGTTCCTTTGTTTTCTTCCTCAGCCTGCAAGAAAACTTTCCAAACAGGCATTAAAAACCTGCCTTGTTTCTGTTTGAGTGGACGAGGAAATTTTCCAATATCTCAGCTTTTTCCCAGTTCCACTGGGACCAGAACTTGGCAGCATAATAATATATAGATAGCCTACATATATATATATATATATATATATATACATACACATACACAAAATATGGAGGGAAGGAATAGAGAGGGGTGTTTTGCATCAGGTGTCAGCAGTGTTGTGTTCTCAGTGAGCAATGGGGACATTTGGCATGAACACCACTGGCATTTTTTAATTCAATAATTTATATTATTATTGTATAAATTTATACTATGAACATATAATATGTATAATTATTCTATTAAAGGAAAGAATAAAGATAAAAAGAAATAATAAATAATAAATTATTTTTAAATTATGATATTAGGAACTAATAAATAAAGTGGTTCTTAGAAAACAGCATGGGAAGTCAAAATTTTTTCATTTCTACATATTTTTTGTCCATTGTTTTAAATAATTATTTAGAGCCAGTGCTCATTGAAAGAAGAAAATATGGGCAATACCAAATTGGAAAAAGCAGCACAGAGATCTGAAAGCAAYCCATGAAGCTCTTGGACACAGTGAGGTTAATTTCTTAATCCAGGTGATAGTACAAAAAGAGAGGAAGCATTGTTACACCTGTTGCCTACCAGCATAGATTAAAATAAATGGTAGGGGGTTTGTTTTTATTGATTTTTATGTTTATTTATTTACATTTATGTTTTTAAATGGCAGAGATGTCAATGTTGGCAGCAGCCTGGGCTGCAGTGATCATGCCCTGGTGGGATTCACAAGCCTGAGGTATAAAGGCCAGGCAAAAAGTCAGAACMCTGAATTTTAGAAGACCAAACCTTCAGTTGTTTAAGGAATCAGTGGATGGGACCCCCTGGACATCTTCCTTCAGGGATAAAGGAGCAGTGCAGAGCTGCCCACTCTTTCAGAACCTGTTTATTCAAGCAAAGAACACTCAATTCTTCTTTTGGAGCAGCTGTCAGAGCTGTGCAAATTAAACATCTGGGGAGGCTGGTGTGGCAGTAGTTTCAGACTGAATCACCACAGGGTTGCAATAAATTGAACTGGGAATGTTGAATGCTCTTTTGGTTGTCTTTGCTGAAAAGGATGAAACCAAAGTGTGTTTGCCCTTTGTAAAGATGAAGAGAGGAGGTACAGGTGTATAGYTGGTGGTGACTGCAGTCCACTGGGKWTKGRWTAAGGTCCTGTGTCACRTTTTCAGTGATTTCTGAACATTAAACTGATACTGGARCAGTTCAGAAGCTCCACATCCATCAAGTGCACATCTTTAATAACTGTGAGTAAACCACACAGGAAAACATAGCAGGGCAGAAGTCAACAAAAAGTGACAAAGCTGCTTTTATTAAGATACCAAAGTTCCTATGAACAGACTCAGTCACAAATCACAGTTTCTGCTGAGCATGTAAAGTATCAAAGGCAAGCTACTGGTTCACATTTCATCCTGAGGAGCAGTGCTCAGCTCCACCAAAATCAACAGGCAGATCTCTGATACTGTCACCTCCAAGAAGTTCAGGGTTCTAATTACTCAAAACCAGATAAATATTTATAGTAAAATAGCTGATCCTGTCACTGAGTGCAAAAGGCCAACACATTTCACATTTGACAGCAAACTGAACAAAAGTTAAGAGACTCCTACATAACAACTAATGGTTATGTTGTCCAAAGAAGTTATGGACTCCCCAACCCCGGAAGTGTCCAAGGCCAGGCTGGGTGGGGCTCTGAGAAACCTGGGATAGTGGAAGGTTGGAGCTAAATGGTCTTTAAGGTCCCTTCCAACCCAAACCATTCTCTGATTCCATGTTCATCAGACTAAGATTGAGAAGATAATTTATAGCTTCACCACTTACAACTAAATGGATTTTTTAAAATTTTTTTTAGATCAGGATGTGGTAACTCTTATTTCCATAAGGAAAAGACAAATCAAAGTGTCATACTCCTTAATCTAAAGTCTTACTCCTTGAATCTAAAGCAGAATGCAAATGGTTACTCTGAAATTTATTGATATATTTTAAAGGTATATATAAAAGCTCCAAAATCAATCAGTACAACTTTTTGCAAAATGTGAAAGTCTTTTACCCAGTAATCTTACTACCTAACAGAAATTGGACTAGGAGGACAGAAAAGCCATTTTCCTGTGCTATCCTGTACCCAAAAATCAGCACCTCAGTGCCATGGCCAGAAACATTCATGACTTCAAGCTAAGGACCAATTTCCACCAARAGTTATTTATAATGGTGTCCATTGATCTTAAGGAGGAATTATTTTGTGCATAAATTACTGAGTTAGGTGTGACCCAGGCACAGCAGATTATCACTGGTAGGAGGAGTGACTGCAGCAAACAGAACCAGGTGGGACAATTATTGGCACCTCTTCACCTCCCATCCTCCAACACCTTTACTGAGGTGGAGATTTGGGGCAGCAGAGAAGAGCAGCCCAGGAAAGAGCCCTGCAGGAGATGCTGACTGTGTGGAAGAGATTTTTGCCCCAGTTCATCCAGCTGAGCAGACTGTTGTTGGACCCAATGGACTGTGTAAACTGAGCCTTTGCTGCTGCACTGATGGTCTTGCAGCCAGGCAAARCTCAGGTCACATTTATAACTCTTCATTGGCAGTTGGAGAGCTCTCACTTAGGTGGGCAGCACTGTGTGGCTTAACTGCACAATCATTAGGCTCTAATTAAGCAGAATACACAAGTACCAATTGATTTATCTGGAAAAAGATGGGCTGCCAGCAACAAAAATAATTTCTTCTGTTTCCTCTCTTTCTCTCTTTCTCTCTTTCTCTCTCTCTCTCTCTCTTTCTCTCTCTCTTTCTCTCTCTCTCTTTCTTTCTCTATTTCTCTCTTTCTCTTTCTCTATTTCTCTCTCCTTCTTTTCTTTCTTTTCCACTGAATCCTTGCTGATAACAGAATAAATTAAATTTAAAAACCCATGCTGAAGAACCCCCTGAGACTGTTAAGCCCCAGATGCTTTTCCTTACTTGGTGGCAAACCCAGTGCTTGCTCCCCAGCTCTGTATACTTAAGGCGTTGCACAGTCAGGTCTTCAACCTCACCCTGAGTAAACAGCGAATTACGAACTGAAAAAGAGCCCTCTCTCAGGGTTTGCTGATTTACTTCCTTGAGTATCAGTGGAAACCAGCAGCTTGTCAATATTAATGGCACAAGTGATGCTAAGATGAGCACAGTGATATGTCACAGCGAGAAAACCACATCTTGGAACTTGAGGAAGGAGCCAGATGTCTTTGTTTTCTTCCCTTCTATTTTATCRATGGAAGAACTGCCAATATTCCCTTCAACCTGGAGCTGTTGTCACAAAGATTTCCTAGGACACRAGGGAAGAACCAGATTGCTAAGAAAAATAGGGGTGGAGGGGAGAAAGGAGGTGCAGAAGAAGCCTGTAATATATTACATTAATTTGAAAGAGACAGTGCTGTGTAGAGCGAGGAAAGGCAAATGTTGAGTGAAGACAGACTTCAGTTCTCCATGTGATGAGATATGACCCCACTAGGAAAAAAAAAAATAAACCAAATTAATCAGGATTGAGACAGACAATCAACTCCTTTCCAGTAAATATACAGGAAAGAAYAGCTGAGTAGCTCCAGCTCCAAAAAGGAGCCATTAACTGAGACTCCATCATGATGTAGCCTAACAGTATCCTTTATGCTGCAGCCTCTTTGCACAACTGCAGAACTCCCATTACTACAAGGTATTACTCAGGTGAGCAGAATGATGGATGCAAGAGAAGCCATTCCTGCTTTGTGGAGAGACTCAGAGATTTCATGTGTAGGTTTTAATCCAATGAACCTCAATAAGCCCTTTGTGCTGGGTGGTGGGATTTGTATCCCTGATGGAATTAGAGGTGCTGGAGCTGTACCAAGGAGTCCGAGGTACCATCCCTTGGGACTCCTGACACATCCAGCCCTTGGGAAGCCACCAGAGCATCACCCTCACCTGCAGGCATCTCCCAGGAGCTGCCAAAGATGGATGAGAGGGTGGCCTGTGGGATGAAAGACAGGGAAATGCAGCTAAATGTGACCACTCCAGACTTACTGGGATTTGGTTCCCTGCCCTTTGCCTGTGGTGTGTATTACACTTTACTGTGCCCAGAGAATTGAAATGAATTCTTTGCAAATGCCATCAGGACGTGTCCAGTGCATTTACCTGCCCCAGGGAAGGGTTACTGACTCACTCTGGCAATAATGGCAAATAAASCCGTTTCCAGGAACAGAATTCCATCCACTGCAAACATCCTTGAGCTGCTGGAGTGGGGTTAGGTGCTCCTCAGCCTGCCAGCTTTCTCACTTCTCTCCCCTCCTCTTAAAGAGACAAGCATGCAGGTGATGCTGAGCTGCCAGAAAAGAGCAATTTTACAGAAAAAGTGCTGAATCCTGTGTGAAATTCCCAAGTTTCAGAGGCAGACCATGGGGCAGTGGTTAAGTCTCCTCAGAGCTGTGGTTTCAGACTCTCTGCAGGYACATGAAAGCTCTGCTTATGCATCTCAATATTTCAAGCTCTTTAACATCCCACTACTTTCTCAAAAGAAATTTCAAACAAATAATTATTAAAGCTTTTGCAGAAAGGGATAACTTCTGAGGAGAATTTATAAAGAGAGAGGTAAAGCTTCTCTCCTTTATYGCACTAGTCACTGGTTTAAGCCCAAAAATTATATGGCTTTTTTGTGGAAATGCTTATTGGTGTTTAATAAGGTGATGTGCCATTTAATCTGAGATTAAAGCCATGAAGGAAGATGAAGGACACAATGCTGTCTTCCTCCTCTTGTAGTTTGCATCTTTTGCATCATTATAAACAGGGAAGAACAGCAGGAATTTCTTTCTTACTTGTATGKCCTTTMCCCACAGCAARAAGAACAGCAGGTTCAAATATTCTCACATAAAAGATGGYCATGTAYAAGTATTTCACCATTTCAGGAAGAGACAATCAGCTAAAAAATGTAACTGATCATAATTGAGTACTTACATTGGTAACCTGTGAATCACTAATCATAGAACACTTGGTAGCTGAGGTTGTCAGACTTGATCCTGAGGTTGTRCCTTCCTGTCTTTTGCTGGTACTGGAAAATGGGAAGGGTCACAACTCCCAGCACAAAACCAAGCCCAGCAAGGGCTATGACGATGATGTATCCAATTCCCATTCCAGCCTCCTTCCCTCTCTTTGATCAGATGCTAAAAAAAAACCAAAACACCAAAACAAAACAAAATTAAAAAAAAAATTTAAAAAGAAAAAGAAAAGTGGAGAAAAAAAAAGCCTTGAAATTCCTGCATCTCTTACTGGGGAGAGAAACAAGCCCTGTATATTAATTAGCCAACATGCCAGTACAGAACTGTGCTACAGAAGKGTATCAGCCTTCTGGGGAGGGTGATTCTCACAGAAAGGGTGTGAGGACAGGCCATGTTCTCCTTTTACATACCAGTGTAGAGTCCCTGCAGACATGAGTGTGATTTTCAGCTAAAGTCAGAATTAAAGAATTAGCACTGGTGACTTTTTAAAATGCTGCCTGACTTTCAGAAGTACTTTACAGGTGAAGCGTTCCCTCATCTTAATCCTGTTCCTCTATGATTATAAAAATGCCTTKATTTGCTTTTATCCTATAAGTGACTGCTCTTCAAACACAGAGTATTTGGGGAAAGATTCTCTCTGTGTGTGCTGGGTCTCTCAGCTCCCAGCAGAGCCAGCAGAGATGTGGCTGGGGTGGTCAGTGGGGTGACACTGGCTTGGTCACCAAGGACTCAGTGCTGCACCTGAGCAGTCATTGAGAGCCAGCTGAGCAGCCTGAGGCTGTCTGCAATGTCCCCACAAGTCTGGCAGACAGAGCACAGGACCTGCAGGACACCTGTGCTCTGCTGGAAGAGCACCCAGGCTCAGAGGGGAGGGAAAGAACCAACACCAAATGCCCCAGTGTGGGCAAGAGTCAGGTCCCACACTGCCAGCTGCCTCCCAGACCACAGACAGAAAATGTTCTCCTGGTTCCTTTTTAACCACTTCCATATATTTGTCCAAATCTGCAAGCAGAAATCCCTCTCCCTTTATTATTGTGCCTCTCTTCATGTTTGTACAAGTTCCTATAATTCCTTGCTGCAAAGGATGCACCTACAAGGACATGCATTTGTTTGCTTACATCCTCAGGACAGCACTTGCTTTGCCAGGCACTTGTGTGGTRCCTGAGGCACACAGAAGATAAACACCACTGCACACATGCCTGCAATTAAACACAAGATTTTTTGGCCAAAGGGCACAGCTGGCAGCCTCAGAGGTCTGGAAGAGCAGTGCTCAAGCTGCACAACAGCCCAGGGCATCATTCCAAGACAGGCCAAAGCAGTGCTGTGGAATACATTCAGTCTCATTTTTGAATTTCAGCAGAAAACAAAGGAATAAAGTAGAACATGCACAGAAAAGGCAGCCTGTAGCCAGGCACAGAGCAGGCCATGGAACAGTGGCTTTTGCCATCAAATGTGACCAAGTGTTGGCAGAGCAGGTGAWGTTTTTCATGTTTCACTGCAGCTCTTACACCTGTTATTACCTGACATCATAATTCATGCTATCCCCTTCAACACAGAGATGAAGATCACTTAAAATGTGGTGTGCTTATCCAAATCAGAAATAAGAGACAGCATCCCAAAGTGCCACCTTTTCCTAGAAATCAATTTGCCACAACCCAAAGAAAGCTCCCCTTACCAGAAGCCCTTCTGGGAAATGGCCATTTTTCAARATTACAAATGAATCAGGATCTCCAGCAAAAATGGGAGTGAGAGCTACTTGTGAGAGCCACTTGTTGTAAGAGCTRAACAAAGAAAGCYGCATTAATTGCTTTATTATTTTTCYTAATAACTAATTTGGAAATGAGCACTGAGGGCCTCTTTGAACAGACCAGGTAATGGAAGAAAAATACATTCTTCTAAGCCAGAGCCAGTTCCCAGGTCCAAAAGAACATTATGAACTGTCTAGTCACAAGGTAAGACTGATATTGGTGAGCCAAAACACTCTCAAGGAGTGCTGTGCTTTGAGAAGTTATAAAAGTAAAGCTGGAGGGGGCCAAATTACTTGAAAACATGAGAGACCACGAGTGCCCTTGAAAGCATCACTCAGGTTAAATGCAGAAAAAAGCAGGTGCTTGATAAATTAGGCTTTGCTTGTCCCTGGTGCTGGTGTTTGCCCTCAATTAACCTGTGCTGCATTAAATTAACCAAGGGTGCTGTGCATCAGCTGTGCTCTGCCACCTCCCCTCRCCGTGGTGATGAAGGCAATGCCAGGGAGCCAAAGGAAACACAACAACAAAATCCCTTTCATCCTCTGATTTGGGRCTTCAGAGCCCCAAATAATGGCAGACTGACAGCACTGCAAACACTTGGAAAACTGATTGCAGTCGGAAAGATCAATTCTGCTTCCACACTCTACAATTGAAATAATTGCTTGGTTTTGTGGTTGTTGCACTTGTTGCCCAGTGCAAACAGTCACAAAAAAGCACTTTATCTTCCTCTCTACAGTCCYTTGCCAACCTGACAGTCCCTGCTCCCACGAGGGCACGTGCTTCYCCACGTGGCTCCAGTGGGAATGCCTGCTCCCAAGGAATACAGAGGGCCACTGTTATGAATAAATCTTATAAAGTTGGCTTTTCACAAATATTAAAGTGGCTGCTATGTGTATAATGTTAGAAAATTTTGATGTATTAGTATTTTCTTTTATAGTTTCTTCTATTTCTGTAATTAATGAAACTTAGAAATAATAGTGGGATAAAAATGTATTTTTTTAAGCTATACCTTGGGATTAATGTAAAGACTGCTTTTGTTTGTATAAACCAGAAAAGAGTAAAGGTAATTAGGAAATTTCTCACATTTGTGGATTATCTTATCTGGACAAAGATAACAATGACAGAAAACAGAGCCCCAGGACAAGAATTGACAGACCCCCAATTATCAGAGAGGCAGCAGAATGGTGCCACCAGAAGAAATCAAGTTACAAGGTGGAATGGGAGCAGACTGGGGGCAACATCTAAAAGGAATGTTTGAATCATGCATGAAATGTATGAATATTCAACAAGCTGATGGATTTAAAGAGGTGCTTTTGGGTTACTGGGTGTGCTTTTGGCTGAATGCAAATCACCCGGCCGTGTAACCTTTGCTTTATCTGTCTCTTATTGTCTTTTTATTAAACTTTTATACATTTTACAAGAAAACGAACCTTGTTTTTCACAGCCACAAAAACCTTGTGTGTCACAGGCCTTCAGGTTCCTTTGCCAGTACAAAATAATCATCTTGGCTGATTTACAGCTCACCAGCTGATTCACACAGGGGTCCCCAGCATGTCCTGTGCAGGGCGATGGTTTTGCAGCCTTCAGGAGTGCAGCCCTCCCGTGGCATCTCTGCAACCATCAATTCAAACTCCAACAAGTCAATGTGGTTCGCTAATTAAAACCACAAAGCCTTCTGATGAGCTTGTGAAAGCCCAGCGCTGCTCTCACCATCGGGCTTTTGTTTCTCAACGCTATGCTCTGTTAAACTGAAATCAGCACCAAAAGGGAGTCCAGAAGAAATGGCAGCAGGGGAAAATCAGTATAAAATCTGTAATTAGTCACACTGGAACGCTCTGCTTTGAACAGACATGTCACACTGACAACCTCTTCATTAACTTTCTGTTTGTTTTARAGAAACCTTATGGGGGAATAAGTTTATCACTAGTGCCAGGGTTTTGCAAGCACTTTGGATGTTCCTGCTGCCCGTGGCAGGCACAGCAGCTCCTGCAGCCAGCACCAGCAAAAGCAGCAGCAGCTTTCAGACCCTGCCATGTGTCATTGGGAAGCTACCAACAACCTAAGTGACATGGGAACCACTAATGTGGGAACTTCAAGGCTGAAATGCTTGTCCTGAAATGCCACAAATCCTTGTGGGATGCTGGGGATCAGCTGCTTTGGCTCTGTGTGAGCAGCACTTGCACAGGCATTTTCTGTACACTTCCATTTTTTTTTGTTTGCTGCCTTTTTTGGTTTAAGTCCCAGCCTAAAGGTCCCTGATGGGAACCAAAACCTGCTGGCATTATTCAAAGGGTCCTGTGGCTCTCCTGGAAGGGCACAAAAAGCCCCAGAGAAATGGCAGTGTCATACCATGGCCAATAAAACCAGCAGGCTGTCTGAGCAGCTTGTTTGCACCAGAATGTCTCACCAGTGTTACCAGTTTGGCTGCACTGGAAAACCTCTACAATCCACTGGCAGCAACAGTGTCTTCAGCTGGGTCAGCYCCCAGAAAAATTCCCCTGTGGTTATTTATGACTTCGGTCTGCTCTCAAATAGCTTTCCCAGGCAGGTGGATCCATTAGAGAACACATTGATGTAGCTGCTCCCTGATGGCAATGAATTTTTGGTTCCACATGGCCATGGAGCAGCCACATTACACCAAACATCTGCATGGTGGTGGCACATCACTCCTCTTCCCATGCAAAGTAATTTTTCTCACTCATTTCTTACTGCTTTTCTCCTCAGCCTGTGCAGGTTTTTTTTTTTTTTTTCAACTCTAAACTTTAGAGCACCTTACTCTCTTTACAGAGAAAACAAGGAGTAAGTGTATATATAATAACAAGGACTGAAAAAAGGACTGAGTAAGAAGAAGTAATAATACAAGAGGTAAGTATTGAGTGTGTGGGTGAAGASCTGAGCTAAACCTGCCCTGAAGAAAGTCACTGTTMCCCAGAGTAAGAGATCAGAGGRTCAGATCCCAGAYCCAGRGCACTTTCTCAGCCATCTTACATTATTTACAGATATCCTCTGTTCTTGCTCATCTTCCTTGATCTTTGCACCTTCTGCAGCTCCTGCTCCCTTCTTTGCAAAAGCCAATTCACCTTGTGTAGATGTGCCTGGTACTTGTCTTCCC
The DNA here is from genome assembly GCA_902810485.1 of Alauda arvensis. Taxonomy (NCBI): domain Eukaryota; kingdom Metazoa; phylum Chordata; class Aves; order Passeriformes; family Alaudidae; genus Alauda; species Alauda arvensis. Next base: position 338,326 of record CADDXX010000455.1, read on the forward strand.
CACATCACAACTTAGCCTCAATCAAAGACACTGAATTCATTGACTTCTCATGGAGGTAAATTTTGCATAGGAGAAAGAACAATGCATCCTATATATGTTTATATTTATACTCCACTACAAAAACTGGAGCCATCTTACCATTGTTAGTCATGTTTCCTGTCCCTACTGTTTTTKKKTTTWMTTTTTTTTTAATCTGGAGGAAGCCTTATACTTTGAGAAAGGAAACAAGCATCTTCTGGTGGCTTTTAAAATCCTTTAGGAAGAAATAATTTGCTCTATAATGGGTTTAAACTCTGTTATTTAGAGCTAGAGGAAAGTGTTAAACAATGGGGGAACACCAAACTGCTAATGAAAACATCCTTGATAGAAAAAGAGCCAGGAAGGTTGGCAGAGGAAGAGGAGAATTCCCAAGTGTCTGCTAGTAAGAAAAAAAAAGCCATMAATTAAACATATTTTTTCTTATTTCTATGGTAGCAACACATTTTTAGATAAAGCTGTGCATCACYTACTTGCAAGTAAAAAGAAATAAGGCAATGCTTTGACAATTAAAAGCTTATCAGAACTTGGTTGATTGGTTTAAAAAGCCATAATAAACTCCATTAAAGTCACAGCCCTAGAAACTTAATGACACTGAGCTTCCTTTCCTGGCACCTAAACTCTCAATTGAAGCAACAAATCTGTAGGGGATAAGATAAAAAGGACAGAAAAACATATAAATATATGTAAATATCTTTATATTATATAGAAATGTATTTTATATTTTTTATATCATCAAAATATACTATCTATTATATATTATATTAAAATTTATATAATATATAATATACAACATGTGTTGATATTATAGTAAATATAAAGTATATTTGTTATATAAATATATATGTTTATTATCTTGTTGAATATGTATTTTATATTATATCTAAATATTATCTTGAAATAGATAATAATATACAAATTTACTCAGACATTCTTCTAATACTGCTACTCTGGGAGTTCCTATTTTGTGACACATCCATCTGAGCTGATACTTTTCTAACCAGCCTAATTTCCTTGCTTTTTTAGTCATCCTTAAAACGAGTGAAAGGTCCAGTTCTCAGGTCCCCCAGCTCTGTGCAAGCTCCTTGCTTTTTCCTAGGAGGATGAGCAGCAGGAAGAAAAGCTGACACTTCCACATGGCTGTAGTGTTTCCCCACTCCTCTCTGCTCTCAGCAGAGAACAAAAGAAGCCTCCAGAGTTATTTTAAACCTTGTTTGGAAACATTGCTCYTTCCATGMCATTGCAGGAGTACAGCACTGAGARAAATGWATTTTGGGGGTGGGGAGGGGGAATAGAATATCASAGCTAAACACACACAGTCCTGCAGGTGCTTCCTGGTGGCTCCATACAAATTTGATTTCTGCAGTGCAAGTAAACCACTGAGTTGTTGACAAAGGAAAAAATTTTCATCTTAAACTGAGCTTTGCTCGAGTTCCCATTCTGCAGCAGAGTGGTGTGTTTGGGATGGGGCAGCTGAAAAGGGAGACAGAAACCACACAGAGCAGCTAAGGCTGGGGAAGGCAGGTCTGGGTTGTAGCACAGAACTTGGGTTTTAAGGCTTTCCTTCCTTTAGGAAGTCACAGCCAGACCCTTCCTGGAGCAGCTCTGGCAGTGCAGTGGTGATAAGGGGCTGCTTGCTGCCTCATTCTCACAGGAACCAAGTGGAACAGGAGATGTGAGAAGTGGTTGGAGAAGAAGGGCAAGAGTAACAGAAAGATTAATTTAAACTTGGCTTCACCAGACACAAATTGAAAAAACCCATCAAATTTAAAGGGCTAGATTTTGTTACTGAGCAAAATTATTAGCCTGTACTTTAAGGGGGCAGGTGAGCCTAAGAAATATGACATTGGGGTGAGATCAGGGATCCAGACAGGATTTTTTCTATTTTTTTTAAATTCTATTCATTCATTCATTCATTCATTTAATTTATTTTTAAATTTTTTTCTTATTTATTTTTTCTTATTTATTATTTTATGTTCCAGGCAGGAACAAACCTCCTCTTTCCCCAGAGGCTGCTTTAATATCCTGTGTGAGGAATTGAATAACTTATTCAATTTATTTACTTCATTGAAAAGAGGCACATAAGCTCTTGCTAAAGTTAGAACCACTGAGAAACCTCTGAACCATAGAGAAGGAGATAAAGCACCCACTTTCACTCCTGACTGCCAAAATCACCTTCAAGTGATTTCTTCAGGTTAAGAGCACAATTTCCTCATAAAACTGTAAGGAAGAAAACCAAACCCAAAATTCTTCCACATGGAACTTTGAAATCCCTTTTTAGATCCACCTTTCTTGTTCAAAGAAGTTGYAACCAGGCCAAATAGAAAGGGACTGTGCATGTGAATGATGAGAATACATATAAAAGGCATTTAAAATATGCATAATTATTACTCAGCACCATTGTAAGGCTGAAGGTATGGCTCGTGGTGTTTGCAAATGGCATTGCTGTAYCTGTTGCTGATTAAAACAAAWGACAGGGGATCYACTGAGKTGTTGGYTGGAGYRGCCCAGCAGTCAGTGAGAACCACCYTGAGCTTGCTGTGTGCCCTCTGCATCCCCACTCCAACCAGCACATCCTCACTGGGAGAGACACTGACATTTTGGGGGATTGGGATTTCCAATAAACAGCTGCATTTCTGTTCTGAAGTGTCCAGATCTATGCGAGTCCTCAAAGATGGTGTAAAAATCAATTATCCTTCTTTAAAGACCACAAATTTGACTGTAAGTTTCTGCAAATCTTAAATTAGTGCCTGTTTCCCCATATTTTTAAACAGGGTTTATATTCCCTCACATATCTAAACAGTGAAGGGTTATCTGCAGTCCAGGATGGCAGGACACTGTTCAAAAGGAAATACATGAAGTTTTCAGCTGGAAAGGCAGAGAGYATGGAAACACAAGTGGGAAAATCCAAAGGGTGATCCCATCAATTCAAACAGGGTAGAGAGAAATGCCTGAGTGGAGCGAAAAAGGGAGCAAGGGCTCTCTGAAAGCTCAAAATAAGGACAGTAAAAGCTTAGTGCACGAGAGAAGAGCCAAAAAAATCTGAGCAGAAAGTGAAAGGCATGAGAAAATTATAGAGCTCAAAGAAAAGAGGTCTAACAAAGACTTTGCTGGGGAATAGAAAGGAAAACACAATCTCTGAGCAGGGCTAGGAAATAGAAACTGGATTTGGTGCCARCAGTTTAAGCAGGATGATAGGCAAGACAGAATGAAAGAAGGACACTCCCCATGAGAGAAAGGCTTGTGCTGYCRCATTTTCTGTCAGCACAGCCTTGATCTTCTGTGAACTGTGGCTCTGATGCCATCTTACTTGAAGATGGGGCCTTCCACAACAAARAAAGTATTTGCATGATGTGTCTTCTGGTTTTTCAAGTTGACCAAATAAGGATTTGTGAGGGGTTAAAAACTGCCATCCTCAGAAGCCACACAGCAATCTGCAGGTCCACATCAGGTGGAAAGATACACAACTGATCTTCCAAAAGCAGGAAAATGCTGTTGTTGCAACAAGGGATTGCCCAGGAAGGCAATGAGGAGACAGGAGTTCTGACTGCTGAACCAGCAGTTCCTAAAAGTTTCTTTTCACCTGTGGCTTAGCCAGGTAAAGGCCAAGCTTGTTGGAGTAGGAGGGAAACACAGAGCAAGGATCTCCTTTATGCTTTGCACTGGTTACCTAGAACAGAGGCCAGACAGAGTTAAAGTGGATATTTATCAAAGAGCTTTAAGAGATACAACTTGGGCAGTGCAGGAGCCTGGCAGAGGCTAYACCTAAGATGGACAATGGCCATGAGTTTTTTTTKG
>CADDXX010000455.1:342192-355243 GCA_902810485.1 Alauda arvensis
GTTAATTGTCCAGCTCCRGGTAAYRAAGTCMCTTTCCCCTGGTTTGCTTCAAAATTTCCTTTTGTTTATATTTTCAGGCCTGAGGCTGTGATGATGACCTTGGTTCTCAGGCTGGAAAAGGATTRTTTTGTCTGASCACACTCTGAAAAGAGCTTACYAACACTCYATAYGGAATTCAGAGTTATACACTAATGMAGCACAGGATCTGAACAATATAAAAGCTCAAACTCAAGGCACCATTCTGAGCACAGGACTCCCAGGGTGGCAGATTGCTCCCAGTGCTGTCACTGGATACAGCTACAGCCCCTGGGGCTTTTCCCAACACAGCAGCACTCAGCCACACAGCAGAATCTCAAAGCAGAGAGAGCTGCTCCTCACCCTTCTGCAGTGTACCCAGAGGAAGTCAAGACATTGTTTTGAAACAGGCAGTGGATGGGACTGGCAATGCTCAATTCCCTGAGCAGAAACATCGTTCCTAAGGGTGGTTTTCACCACGGTGGTGGTCATGTTTTGCAGCACAGAAAGGAGAAAACACATCAGGGTTGTACCAGAGCTTTCCAGTTTCAGGTGCTTGGTTGTTCCCAAAGCAAAAAACAAGCAGATTAAACCTCCAGTATTTTTGTTGCTGTAGAGGGAGGCAAAGAAAATACACCAGTCTTTCTCCTTTTCCTTTTTGTCAAATCAGAGAATCACACAACAGCTTTGGCTGGAAGGGATCTCAAAAAATCATCAAGTTCCAAACCCCCTGCCATGGACAAGGGCATCTTCCACTAGACCAGGTTGCCCAGAGCCCCATCTAACCTGGTCTTGAACACTTCCAGAGATGGAGCAATGATAATTCCTTAGCAATGGTCATTGCTCCAGAAGGGAGCTTCTGTGCTTTGGCATGGTCTGAACACAGCCATTGGTTTGGGATCCAAAGAGAGATATCACTCTTTGTCCCACTACTGGTAGGTATTGAAGTATTTGTCAGCACGAGATGGTGGAATGACTTTGAAGAAAAGACAGCTGCAAAGGGAACCCAGAAGAGGCATGGGAAGTGACTYTCAGTTTGGAGAGGCCCTTGAGTTTTGCTGCCTGACCTCAAGGATTCCCCTTCTCTTTGGTGCTCCTCATCTCACACTGAAAGGTAACTCTCCATCACAGGAAGRGGATTTCTTTCTCCAGCAGAAGTTCAGCAACTGGCAGACTGTACACCCAGCTAAGGATCTGCCCCTGCCTCTCCCCTCCTGAAAGAGGAAATTGAGTGCTCCAGAGCTTGTTGGCATGCCCTTGCTCAGAGGACTTACAGTCTCAGCTTGGGTGCTGCAGTCGCTCCAGCCCCGCCACAGCACCACGTGGGTGCCATTGCTGGAGCTCACATTGCAGCCTGGCCCCCCCAGGAACAGGGAGCTCTCTGGGATAGACTCCTGCTGCAGGAATCTCTTGTGGATGGCAAGGATGATCCTCCCAATTTCACAGAACACACTCACTGCACCTTTAATGGAAACCCCTTGGGTGGGTTTGACAAGGGGGAGATGCTCAAGGAGAAACATCAGGAGTTGCCATGGGAYCTGTGGTGAGAGGAGTSAGCACAGTGCTSGAGAACATGGGCTCCTCCAGAGCTYTGTGCTCAGCAGGAGAGAAGWCCAGTGAAGCAGGGGAGGAAACACTTTGAAGTCTGCAAAGATGTCACAGGTGAAATTGTGCTGTGCACAGGTTTCTTATCCATCACTGTTGCCTTCTGGCTGAAGGGAAGTGCTGAAGAGTGCCAAAAAATAAAGGTGCTGTTGTAATTTACATGTTCAGATTGGTCTCAAAGCAAACTCTTAGGAGGAAACTCACAGTTACTGGCAGGAAACCAGCTGCTTTTGTTCTYCCAACCTGCTCTACTTACTGCCAAAGCTGGGGYTTTTTTTAGAAAGGAGCCCATGAGACACATAAAGTGCCCATCAATAGAGCTGAAGGGAATTATTTCCTGGCAGCTGCAATAATTAGTGTGTAACACATGTACAAACAGCTTTTGGGAGATCAGTGCTTGCACAATATCCCCCACTGGAAGTTGCCCAACAAGTGCTTTTGTATGTTTTTGCCTGGAGCTGTAGGAGACTGCCCAGTACTGGCTGAGGGCATAAAGAGGAGTTTGATAAAAAAACCTCATTTGATAAAAAAAGGCCTYATTTGTGACCAGTTACTACCCAAAAAATGGGACTTTGAGGACTTTGGAAAACCATTTGGTTCCTCATTTCTGGGAGGAAAAGGGAAGCACAGGCTCAGATCAATGTGTGTCTCAAACACCCAACACCCAGCACAGGTCTGGGGCTACACCCTGAATATTCACCCACCACTGACTGAGAGAGAATCAAGGCAATAAATTCCATTTGCAGGGAAGCACAAATGATATGTCTCATAGCACAAATCTTCTCTTAAATTATTTTAGTGGCTTAAACATAAAAATACTGCCTATTTCCCAAGCAATGTGTAAAATCTGTACACATCTATAAATCCTTATGGAACTGCCCAGCTCCCAGAAATGCCCCAAATGAAAAAGTCATTGATTTGCATGATAGAGGAAGGAAAATGAAAGTTGGAGCTCTTCCAGAGCTGGATTTCCCAAAAGCTTATTATCATATTAATATCTTAGTTAGAATTGAACAAAGGTTGGCATCAATTGACAAATCATTGTGACTTCAGTAARAAATGTTCCTTATCATTGTGGTTACAAAACTAAATGTAAATTGCTGGAGAAGCCCAAGAGAATTTAGGGAATTAAACACCCATCATACATCAGCTAACAAATGACCTGAGGAAAGAGAGAAGCCAGATGAATCAGCTCATACAAAAATGTAATTTGTAATACCAGCRTTTCCTCCCTGCTGCCACACAGAGGTCAAGTATTTTCTGTTACTTTCTCTATTACTTTTCTATCCCCTCTGCTGCTGCTAATGAAAATCACAGAGAATCTTGGCAATCCTGTCTCATTTTTGTGGCAAATATGAGAAACAGAACTGTTAAAAGAACTTTACAGCATTGAATATTAATGTAGTACATTCCTCACTCCTAAAGAGATCAACTGCCCAAGGGGATTCTTCTTACCCCAGTTTTTCCCCCATTTCACAATTCTGAGGAGATGCTGAGTAAATGCCCAGCATGAGTGAAGCAGAAGTGTGACTGCTCCATGTTGCAGTCTAGTCACTGTTTTAATTTTTACTTGGCCAAAATTCTCATTTTTGACAGAAAAAACATGCTTTTACTTCTCTTTCTCTTTCCAAAGTCTAAAAACCAGAGCAAACCAGACCATAGGTGGGACACAGAAAGCAGCACCAGCCACCTGCTCTATGGGGACCTGTCCCTGAAACAAACCCTCTGTTTTAGCCCAGGTTTGAGGAGGGTAGGGACTCAAGGAAGCACTACCACAAGATAGTGGTGATCCTGTTAATTACCAGGATAAAACTTTCCAGATTTACAGTTGTGAGTGTAATAGGACAAAAAAAATTATAGAGCAGAACATAAATATAGTTCTGAAGTAATTTTGCATGAGATTCTAATTGATATAACACATTCWTTGAAAAAATGGATTGTGTCAGGGATACAGAATTTGGTATTCTTTTTTCAGAGGTGACTTGTGAAACAGAATTCAGCTACTCTTAGTCAGGAGATGAATGGTTTTTGTTACTCACTTCAATTACATATAAAAGAAAAGAAGTTGTACAATCAGCCATCATGCTGGGCTTGGCAAAGTGTGGGTTTTTACCTGAGCTCCAGACCCACAGGTGAGTGAGGAAAACAACTACTCCCAGTGAAGGAGAGCTCACACGTTCATTTATTTCTTGGAATTTCTATTTAGTGGGAAAATTATCAGTGCAAAGCAGAGGATAGTGTGGTTTTAAATTATTTTAAGCAGTGCTAGTTAGGGCTGTGTTCAGGGACTTATTTCCACTGGTAGCTTATAAACCCCTCAATCCATGACCTCTAGCTTCTCCTTGCCTTTTTCTCTGTAAAACTCATTCTAGATATTGTCAAAAAGACCCCTTGGTTTTGTCCTTGTTTTTCAGAGAACACCCACAGATGACATAGGAAGTGAGGCACCACTTCCTATGTCATCTGTGGGTGTTCTCTGAAAAACTTATTGGCTGGGCAAGCAGGAGCAATACAAGGAGAGAGCAAGGCTTTTCCTCCATGTGTTTTACAGATATTTTCACCTCAGAAGACACAGATTAATGACAGCTTTTATCACCTGCCTGGTTCTGAGGAGCTGCTGGGGCACAAGCAGCTCCTCACCCTGCATGGAGAGGCTGCTCCTGTCCATGGTGAAGTGGGAGCTGTGTTCCAAGGCCTCACAAGAAGTGGTGATGACATGGTAGACATCCACTTCTTCTGCAAGCAGCAAATTGAGACTTACCCCTTTGCTCCAATTAGTAACACCTATTACCAGCACTTTAATCAGACCAGCATCCATCTGCTGGAGCACCTCAGGGGGCAGAGATTTATGCACCTGGAATAAAAACAAAACCTATGTGGSCATGGGCAGATGGAGCAATTACATTTCAGGCTGTGTACACTGCTCAGAAATGAGTGTTGTGCTYCCTGCTCTGGAGGGAAGCAGCAGAAAATTGACCTTTTGCTTTGTAACATTTTCATCCCGGAGCAGCTGAAGGATGTGGTGCATRTTTAACCATGAATATTAAACAAGCCAGGCGATTAAGAGATCTCATCTGTCATTTGGCACAAGACCTTGCCTCTGGTGACAGAAAGGGAGGGAGGAGACTGCAGGGATGTTCCCATGTTCTGCCTCTCCAAATGCCCCTGGGGAGAGAGGCAATCCAATCCAAGGGATTACTGGGGAAAGGGAGGCTGCTCCTGACACTCCACACTTCCTCAGAGGGCTCTCTCAGCACAGGAACATTACAACTTAGAGCAGGTGAGCTTCAATATTTGCTTTCCAGCTGATTTGTCACCAGAGCCAAGCAAACCCCACCTCTTTCTAAATGCCCAGAGCAGGGTGTTAAGGGGCCAGGTGGGGGCTACCCTGTGGCCACCTCCAACTGCTTCTTCCTCTCCCTGATTTCTGCAGGAAATATCAGGAGCAGCAGGGCTGGATTTCAGCCATGAGCTTAAGGCACAGTTTATTTCAGTGTGCAAGGCTCGGGGATGCCAGCAGTGATTCCCACCAGGGAGAGCCCAGGGAAGAGGCTGGGAGCCACCAGGAGAAGCAGCCTTGTTTGCATTGCACCCACACACAGAGCTGGTGCACCTAGGGCTGGATTCTGCCAGCTTTTACACAGCCTTGTGCCCTGCCTGCTGTGCATTGCCCAGCCCTGAGCTCCCCACTGGCTGTCACYCAGCCCTGCAGACATCCCAGGATTTGCAGGTGTCCTGCAGCCCCTTCCTGAGGCACCAGAGCTGATGYGTTTCTCGTGCTGGGTGCCAAGGCAAGGTGGCACAGAGCAAACTCCCTGTGTGCCCCTGGAAACAGCTGCCATGTGCCTGCAAGTCCCAGACAGCAAACCTTGGGGTGTCCCATGGAGCAGGCAGAGCTGGGAGGATGGGGACAGCTGGCTCCCCTCTAAAATCCTGGGCAGAACATGAACTGTCCTGCTCAGACCCCAAACCTCTCATTTCAACACAGGGCCTCTTGGGCTCCTTCTGCTCTCTCTTTCTGCTGTTTCACAATCAGGTACTAAAAAGTCGAAGGCCCGACCTAAGTTTTCTGCTTTCATAATTTTTGTCTGAACTTCTCAACATTAAACACAGACACCTGTGACATCCTCTTAGCCCACCCTGATTTCCTCCTCTTTCGCTGTCTATCCTGAAAATTTTATCAGTTCTTCTTTTTCACAGAATCACAGAATCATTGAGGTTGGAAAAGATCTCCAAGAAAATCGAGTCCAACCTCTGCCTGATCCCCACCTTGTCCCCAGCCCAGAGCACTGAGTGCCACCTCCAGCCCTTCCTTGGACACCTCCAGGGATGGGCTCTCCAAACCTCCCTGGGCAACTCCTTCCAAGCCCTGAGAACCCTTTCCACAGGGAAATTCCTCCTGGTGTCCAACCTGAGCCTCTCCTGGCACAGCTTGAGGACGTTTCCTCTTGTCCTATCACTTGTTCCCTGTGACCAGAGCCTGACCCCCACYTGGCTACCGTGTTTGTTTATTTGTTTTGTTTTGTTTCTGTCCTTATTCCTATTTTTCCTCCCAAAGCAGGAGCCAGAGCTCGAATAGCATCAGGGCACATTCACAGTGTTTGTATTTAGCCACTAGGTGACACTACAAAACCCCTTATCCAAGAGACTCCGGGATTTCCCAACAGGTACCACACCCTGGGTTATCAAACTAACGCTTGATGAAGCAGGGCTAGGGGAAAAAAATAAATTTAAAAAAAGGGGGGGCCGGAAAAAAAATAAATTTAAAAAAAGTTCTTTCTTTTTTGGAAAGAACTATTCAATTTATAGTACTCTTGAGTATGGGGATTTCTTACAAGAGAAATTATCTCCAGGTCTGTCATCGTATCTGCAGTTTCTGTAGCACACAAAGGAAACCTAAGCAGGGAATTACTTATTCCCAGTCTGGAAACTGGGAATAAGTAAGTAAAAGGTAATTTGAACAGAATATTGTTGGAAGACAGTTTTTTCTCTCAGAGAGAGGGAAAAAAAAAAAACCAATCAAAAACCCAAACTCTCCTCACTGTCTGTGGTTTGGCTGCACCTTCAGARAGAAGAGCACACATCTGCCCAGCCACCACCACCAGCAGCTTCCAGGATGTGGAGGTGGATAAACTCAAATTAGCAAAAGGGTGAAGTTACACTGGAATAGTGAAAATTCCTTAATGCCTGTTCCTGCACTCATTCCACATCCATATAGCTTCAACTGCAATCATTTCAGGTGCATTCAGCTACACAAACACAGGCTCATTTGTGCCTTCCACACGAGGGGGTCACCTTCATAAGGCATTATCATTTATTAGTTTCACACCTTTTGTCACCCAGCTGAATTTAAAACACCCAAATTCAAAACAAGCTTTCCACTGGGGAATTTATRGCACCTCAGAGAATGTATTTTCAACTCCAACCTTTTGCTTTCCCAACTGATTTTCTTGARGACAAGCCATGATATCCTTCTTGGGGTGTTGTAAARCATCAGCTGAACAAACCCCAGGACYTMAATACTTTTTTACCTTTAGCTGTGTTGTTTTTAAGTTGCATTACAAGAAGGGAGGTGGAACTGGCCTGGACAATGACAGTGCAGGTTGTCACATCAAGTTTTTACCTCCTTCTCGTTATTTAAAGGATGATATTTCCATTTGCTGTGCTGCCAATTTAACCACATGGCACTTAAGTGCTGGGGCTAAAGACCATTATACACATTAGGATTTCTAAACCCTCTGAATTGCAGATTGTGACTCCAAAGAGGTTTTAAAAAAAACCTCTGGCAAACTGTATTTAACTGGAACCTGAGAGTGCTTTTAAAGCTCATAAAACTTTCCTCAGTTACTTTAAAAGATCCATTTCTGRTCCTCATAACCTGAAAAGAAAATAYACAGATCCTTCTGGTCTCCTAAACTTTCTTTGGCATCTAGAAATACAATATTTGGGATATTATTTACAGCAGCTATGCAATTATGGCCCATTTACAGTGGCTCAGAGATGGAAGGAATCARCACTAACACATCTTTCCAGCTGATCCACAAAACCAGAGTGCTGGGAAAAAGAGTTAGTTCCTTATAATCACAAGTGATTATTTTCTGCCTGAAAATYAGAGACCCAGGTAAAACTGACACAAAACTTCCTTTTGTTCCTTTATGCGACCATTTCACAATTTTCCCTAAATATATTAGTACCATGATTTTTCTGGACTGAGATATCTGACTGAAAGAAGAAAAATACATTAATTTCAGTCCATTTCAATGCTGTGCTGTTCTGAAACAGCCTGGGGCAGAGCGTGGTGCTGAATGAGAGAGAGGTCAGTGGAGAATTGCTCCCTTTTGCTTTGCTAATCACATCACTCTCGTTTTGTCACAGCTYTCCTGATGTGACAGCTTGGGGCCACAACAGCTCCGGGAAAGCTGTGCCCTGCTAACACACCCAGAAAGGTGCAGAGCAGTCGTGACCAGTGGGGAACTGATTTGATGTCCAGGAAGGAGGAATGGATCACCCTCTTCCCTGCCTGCAGCTGTCTGTGAGCCCAGGCTGGCCTGTGCCCTGTGCCAGCTGTGTTCCAGTGGTACATCATGATTGTGTCCCCAGYAAGTCTTGGGAAGCCTCAAGGATTTGAAAATCCATCAGATTGCCTGGGATGGATTTATCACCACACTTATCCAGGCCTCTGGAAACACAGACAGGGGGAAGGGAGGCAGTAAAGCTGCCCAGCATAAGCAGTGCTTTTCCAGGCATGGGTGTGTTTGAGGGAGCACCAGAAGGAACAAACTTCTGACAAATTCACTGCAATATTAGACACTGTCAAGGGCAATGCCTGAGAATCCTGAGAGGGCTAAAGGCACAGCAGACATCATGGTGTGCTTTGATATCCTGCACTCTAATTGGAAGTGAGGCCAGAGGTGACTTTTCAAGAAACCACTCCCTTTCCAGATATGGGGCTGCAAAATGCAGGATGATTACAGGAACTGTCAGCCTTGAGGTACTGCTACAAAGGATGATAACAATCATACAGCTAATCAGGATAGTGCTGTTCAGGGCAAGGGTATCAGAGCAATTTTCTAGTTCCATTAACTTTCCACCACGCCCCTGGAGGAGATCAATAATTCASTATAACCAGGTATGAGGAGGAGAGCACATGGAGGTACCAGAGAATCCCAAAATCCTGATCTTCCTCTAAAACACAGCTGCACACTTATCCTGCAGCCTCAGGCAGTCAGGGGAAGCCAAACCTTCCAGGTGTGTCAAGGGACACACATGAGTTATACAGGCTTTGGAGGAAAAAGACCATGCACAGGGTTTTATTGAGACAGRTAACAGGTCACATCCTTCTTCACCACTTACTTCATCAACAAAGAGCTGTGCAAAGGTTTGATATTCCTCACTGCTGGTTTTGCTAGTCTGGAGAGCATCCCATGTTTGTTATCCAAACTGTGCCACTAAGTTTCTGGAAGGCTGCAAGGTACGAAAAAAGACGATTTCCCTATGTGTTTTATGGGCTGCAGTCCATGGGCAGGTCCCAGCATTCCTGGCCACATGCATCAACTCATAGCAGCAGAACCAGCCCTCYGAAATATAGCCCAAACCCCAAGAGTACAAAAATAAATCAGCCAGCATCTCAGTCTGCCCTGTCTGAGCTCCAGATGATTCTCAAGCAAGGCATTGACCTCCTGGAGGTCTCTCATCTGCCAGCTCTGCCTGGGATGCTCGGGGATGTCTGGAATCTAGTTCCATTCAGGCTCTGGAATTGTTCTCCCAGGCTCATCTCCCAAAGGGAAATCATGGCAGCATCAAATCCTCCCTGCAGCCTCAGAGGAAGGCTGGGCAGCTGCCTGAGCTTGGACATCAATACTTTGGACAGCTGTGGTGGGATGAGATGAACCCCAGCAAGGTGTACACTTCCCCCCTAGTTCACATCTGCTGAATGACATTAAGGCAGACTCAAACATCTCAGTTTATTTCCCGATTTCTCGGTATTTCCCAGTACCTCTGGGTTTGGCATTGCACTGAAGTGATCAGAGATCAGAGAAAGGGCTTCTCMAGGCATGGTTTGTGCCCCTGGCATCCATTTAGTGATGACTGCAATCACTCAATGCTGTGACCACTGCCAGCAAATTGCCTTCACTCTGCCCCCAGCTCCTAACAAATCATCACTCCTGGCTCAGCAAAACCCAATGTTTAATGGTTTGTATAAATACAGGATAGTCTTCACCAAAAGCTTCAATTACTTTATCATCTGGCTAAGGATTTAGTTTAAAATTCTGAATCAAGTTACCAGTCTTCACTTTCTGGTGTATCAACCTACTTTCCTCCCTCAAACCCAGCTGCACCTCCACAGGATATCAGGCACCAGGGTCCAGCTCTGAGACTGTCACACTCCTATATTCAGTCTTAATCTGCCATTTTAGCTGCTTTCTTTGAAACAGAGGGAATTCTAAAGCTCTGAATGAACTCTGTGGACCACTTTRCAKCCAAGATCTACTCACATTGGGAAAATAATCACTTGGACAGCTACTGGAGGAAAATAAATAGTAACAAAGCTTTAGAGGGGAGGGGAGAAATGCCTTCTTGAAGCAGGCCAATGGAGGGGAGTTCCTCTGTACCAGCAAAATTCTGATCCCAAAGGAATCCTCRCCACCAACAGTCAGATCAAAGGATTTGGGTTTGCTTTTTGCCATTTCTTGTCCTGCCACATGTACAGGGGATAAAACACACTCAGTTGTCTCAGGTGAGAGKGGAAAACATTCTGAACAATTCTCAAATAATAATAAAAAGCCCCCTGGTATTTAAAAGACCAGACCCTGAAGAGTTGGCTGAGGTTGAGCCTCCAGGTCAGAGATGACGCCACAAGGAGGAGCTGCCAATTAAACTTCACCAAACATGGGCTTTTGCCCTCTGAATTTCTTGCCCTGGGTTAGTGAGATGCCACTCTGGTGGCTCTTGCTCTTGTTCCTTAGGCATAAGCCCTTCACAGGCTTCTTTCCCAGCAAAAGCCCTTGGCTGAATATTTGATTCATCAGGAATATAAAACAAGTTCTTATAAGCTGAACTTTTTTTGTGTGTAGAACTCTTCAGTTTGTTTTCCAGCTGGGAGAAAACTACTTTTATGGGGATTTTTTGGTCAGTTAAAATTAGCTAATTTTATATTAAAAAAAAAAAATCTTTGTTTTCATTTTAAAAACCAAACATCTCTTTTAGAGGGAGAGAAGGCAGCAGCTGAGCAGGGCATTKGCACAGCTGCCCAAGGCAGGGCGGGATGGCCGGAGGGGACATGTGGTGAGCAGGGCTGGGGGGACAAGACAGGCTGGAGAAGCAGCAGAACTGGCCTGACATGGCTGGAAAAGGCATTTTCCAGGGAGAAAGGAATGAGGGAGCWCCAGAAGTGGGTTTGGATGAGGGGAGACCACCAGGAACAGGAGATCTGAGGGGAGGGGGAGATAAAAGAGCAGAGGGAAGTGTGACTTGGGATCAGAGAGATGTGAAGGGCATGAGAGACAGAAAAAAGACAAGCAGAAGCAAAACTGAAATAGCCAAACTGAATAGTGACACACTACAGGAAAAAAAAATACATTTAGTGATGGGCAGAGACAGCAGCATTCCTATCCCAAACAAAACTGTAATTTTAAGACCAAATCTGACTCTCTGAAACATGATTCAGCTCCAATTAACAGAAAAATCCCCTAATTTGCTGCAACACATCTGCCCAAACCCAAACAGATGAAACCTTTGCCAGCCTTGTTGCTCTCAATTACAGCTCTGGAGGCAGTGCCTCTCAGGTTTCCACACAGCTCCTGCCTCACGGGGGATTTGTGGAGAACTCTGACTGATCATCCCCTGCTGAGAGGAATGGGAAGGCAGCTCCTTCTCCTCCCCAGCTCCCTAAATTAACTCCACAGACAGCTGCTGCTGTGCTCTGATGCCAGAGGCTGCAGGAAAAACCAGGATGTGTGGCAAAAGCACAGGCAGCAAATGTTGCCACCAGCCACGCTCAGTGCACCCTTTTATGTGCTTCACCCTTTTATGTGCTTCCTCCTCTTGGAGCTGAAGAAATGTAACATCAATAAGAGCAACTGCTAAATTGCCAGGAAGAGGAATCGCTTTCATAAGCAAAGAGAAAGTGCCAATTCCTGCAGAAAATATTATTGATACAGAAAAAAAAATTGCAGGCACCAAGAAGATAATTTTGATGTTGAAAAAATAGTTTTAGATGCCTTTTTTCCAAACTCTGAGCGAGGCTTTGCTTCTCCCCAAGGTGAGTTCCTGCAGAAAACATTATTGATATAGAAAAAAAAATAAAATTGCAGGCACCAAGAAAATAATTTTGATGTTGAGAAAATAGTTTTGGATGCTTTTTTCCTKAACTCTGARCGAGGCTTTGCTTCTCTCCCAGGTGAGTTCCCATGTGCAGATCCCATGGGATGTGTACTCACTGCGGGCCAGGCTGGGGGCTGGAGAGGAGCCTGGCCAAGCCGGTGACCCCCAAGGCTCCAGGGTGTCCCTCAGACCAAGAGCTGCTGTCCCTTCCCACCAGAGYGGCAATGCCAGCGTTCCCTGAGGCCAGCACAGCCGTGTCAGGGCCACCTCCAGAGCTGGCACAGCAGCAGCCGTGTGGCTCCTGGTGGCAGCTGAGGCTGTTTGGTTTGGGAACAGGCAGACTGAGCCCGGCTGCCCGTGCCTGGCTGTGCCCAGGGATGTTTTTGGGAGAGCAGCCTCGGCCGCGGAGCTCTGCTGTGAGGGACTCCTCTGTGCCCACAGCCACGCTGCTGGGGGTGACCCCCAAGCCATGGGGCTGCTGTCCCTGCTGAAACCCATCTGTGGGGCCACACCTTCCTCCCAAGGGGTTGGAGGAGCGCTGGTGGTGTTATAAATGGCAGGAGACAATAGTTTTAACTCCTTTTGTGCCTTTATTTTAAGACAAGGGTGTCCTTCTAGGATAGCTTACACTGCTGTTCCGCCAAGACAAGTGCATCTCTTCTGCAGCGCCGCTTGTACCACTGCAATGCCAAGACTTCATCCACAACGGCTAGTCTCAGAAACACGTGTAGGCTTCTTGGAGTCTAGGGATGTCTCTGTGGTCGACCACCTCTGAAGTCGGGTCGAGTCCGGTTGGCTCACAGCAAGGGTCCCTAAGCAGTCCTCTGGGTGCCACAGTACTTTAGTCCGCTGGGTCATGAAGCATTTTGGTGGAAATTGATGATTTATCGCCCGTTCCTGTCCCAGGGGGCTCCGGGCGCCGCCATTTGTATAGGGGTGTCGCCTTCTCGTCGACGGACAGCTCGAGGTGGTGAGGCGGAGTCGTGGGCGGGAGGGACGTCTGCACATTGACAGCAGCCCCGTCCTGCAGCATGGCGGGAGCGGCTGAGGGGGTCCGAATGGCGGGAGCGGCTGAGGGGGTCCAAATGGCGGGAGCGGCTGAGGGGGT
>CADDXX010000455.1:355688-406784 GCA_902810485.1 Alauda arvensis
AACATCAACGAGCTCGCAGGCTCAATTCCCAGAGATCTCAGCATTTCATTTATTACAGGTGGGACTGTGGGATGCTTGTTTGTCCCCCCGGGTCAGTGCAGCAGGGAGGAGTGTGACGGTGCTGGAGCCGGRGCCTGCAGCSGCCGCTGTCTCTGTGGYGGCAGGGCCTGCAGGGCTTCCTTCYCCCTGCAGAGCAAAGCCCGTGCTGTTGATTKATTAAAATATGAATATCGATCTAATATCAATATCYAASTGTKAYGGACAAAAGACCCTCTAACAGKTAAAGTTAGAAAGTGTATGTTTATTAYGACGCTGGGCAGCGCRTGGGRTAGCTCCCTAATTCGCACTGCGAAGATCACAGGTAATTACAAAGCCTTTTATTTACAAAAGTGTTGAATACACAAAATACAAATGCATATTCATACCCCTGTCACCTCCTCTTCTCCGCTTCMTATGCTAATTAACAAAAAGGTCATTAAGCATGTGTAGTTTGTTCTCTGAAATGAGTYGGTGGTCTTTTTATGAGGAGTGGTCACCTAAAGGAGGAAGTAAAAYGAGTCWTCCTTGTCTAAACTTTCAACCCTTTCAAAGCAGATGTGATTGATGAATCTTTGAAAACCTCCTGSRTTCTTGTTTTCTAGGGCTAATTCAATRCCTTCTAGAAACAGGAGGTTTGCAATTGTCYTGTGTTCCTGGGATTTCATTGATYASTTTCTCYSTTTTTCCACTGAAAACACAGCTACATAAACATGAAGCTGACAAGCAATGAGTGAGTAGATTCAGGATAGTTTATCTCAGATCTGGCTTCTTCTAACCATCCTCTAATTTTAWCTGATTTCAGCAAAGTTCATCTATTCATTTCAGCCATATCAGCAAATCTRTTGTCAACTACARTTTTAACTTCTTTAAGAATCTTTACTCCTTTAAAATKAGTGTCTCACTGTTTCTCCTCTCAGGAGCCATGGGTTCAGCGAGAGGATCCACAATCTCACCTGCAACACAGTAAACACACCCTGAAATGGAGCCTGAAGCTGCATGAGGAGGCACCTCAAAATGGCACCCAGGGCAGCGTGAACAGAAACAGGCCTTGGGTGCTCATGCACACACTTGAGAACACGTGATTTTTATGGGGTTGTTGTAAAATATTAAAATGAATACTGTATGTGTAAYGTTGGAAAGTTATGTTGTATTAATATAGTTTCTTTTATTTCTGTTAGAAATAATAGTGGGATGAAAATATATTTTTTTAGCTATAGCATGGTATTAAAGACTGCTTTTGTTTCTATAACCCAGAAAAAGAGTGAAGGTAATCATGAGGTTTCTCACATTTGTGGATTATCCTGTCTGGACAGATAACAATGACAGAAAGCAGAGCCCCAGGAGAAGAATTGACAGACCCCCAATTATCAGAGAGGCAGCAGAATGGTGCCACCAGAAGAAATCAAGTTACAAGATGAAATAGGAGCAGATTGGGGGGGAGCATCTAAAAGAAATGTTTGACTCATGCATGAAATGTATGAATATTCAACAAGCTGATGTATATAAAGAGGTGCTTTTGGGTTATTGGGTGTGCTTTTGGCTGAATGCCAATCAACCAGCCATGCAACCTTTGCTTTATCTGTCTCTTACCGTCTTTTATTAAACTTTTGTAAATTTTACAAGAAAGTGAACCTCGTTTTTCACAGTATTTAATCTGGTTTGTGCCAACACAAATAAACAGGTTTGATTCCTGGGGCCTTCTGTTCTGCCTGGCAAGGCTGTGGATCAACTCAGAGGAAATCAGACATAGCAAGAGAGGSAAAAGTACTCCTTGAAGTTACCAGGCTTATCAAGGAGCATCTCAGAGAGATTTCACCTGAACAGATATATTACCTTTTCTTTTTAATATATATAAATACAGTTAGAGATGGGTCATATATCCCCCTCCAGCCACAGCYTGCAAAGGTGCAATTATATGAACAGATGCTCTAAAAGCAGATGTAAAACCCCACAACTGATTCCAATGTTTCATGGCAGAAAAACCTCCCTAGATGCCTTTTTCTCACCCTCTCAGTTTCTTCCAGCTCAGGATGGATTGGTATCCATGGTTGTCTTGCWCCTGCACGTGTAGGAGCCCATCAAATTGATGCACTCTGCAAACACAGAGCAGTCATTCTCAGCTGGGGAAGCACTTTCATCCCAGTCTGTGGGACCAAAACAAGAACAAGGGTCAGAGAGCCTCCCTGCTGGCTGCAWTAAGCTAGAAGTAATCATTAAGTAGTCCTTTTTAAATTTACTCATGTGGTCTTCCTTTTTCATCATTTACCTGTCAGCCAAGCTCTGAGCGATRCAGAACATTATCTGTTTTGTTATTCTCCTGTTCTTGTACTCTGAAAAGAATTTTCTCTGAGTGAAGACATTTTAAATAATTGGTTTTTAGAGTTAAACACATTTAAAGTGAAAAAAATGCTGCAGGTTTGTGCTACAATTATATCAAAATCACTCACCAAGTTCTGTGTACAGCACCTCCAGATATACCAGGTAATTAATAGACCTGTTACCACTAGCTACCAGTAGATACAACATTAAACAGAGACTTAATCCAAATAATCTTCTGCTTCAAACAAAAAGTAAATGCTAGTAACTCCCACGGGAAGCACGATTCTGCTCTTAACAGAGGAAGTGCTAAGGGCAAAATCTCTTTTGATACAATTTTTCTTCTCAAAAGTAATGCTGTAAAACTGTGACCCTCTTTCTGGTAGTGTCAGAAAAGACATCCTGATTCATCAATGCATGAAGATGCTCTGAGGGTGTTCCTTATGTCTGATTTCAGCTGCTCTGRATCAGTCAGAGATGCCTTTTCATGCACTTATAGACCTATTTTATTGCTGAGTCTCTTCTCTTTTGAGGRATTCATATCTGGAGTCGTGTGTTGCCATTCACACCCTGTTCCAGCAAATCTGCAAGGGCTGAGTTAGTCCTTTGGACAGGAATAATTCCAGTGAATCCCAGGTGAGCTCTCCCTGTGTGATGCCTTGTGCACTCACCTTCTCTGCCTCAGGGCCCTGAGAGAGGGAGAGCAGCAAATGAGGCTGAAAACTGTGTCTTGGGACCCATAATTCTGATCAGAGGCTAGAAAATTGTTWTGAATAACAAATTAACCCCAGTGCTTGTTCTGCAAACCTGCAGATTAATGATGGTGATTATTTCTCTGAAACAAAGGAATGTCCCATTCCGTGTGCATGCACATACACGCACTCATCTCTCTGCTTGCTTTTCCTTCCTTCTAGCTAATACTTCAATTCTTTTTACTTTTATTTTTGGTCATTGAGTAATTGCTGTGAGTATGATAGTCTCCATTAGACAGTTCCATGTGCCTATGGCCAGCAGTTGCCCATTATATTCCAGCCTAAGCCACTTAGAGGGAAAGCAGAAATGTGCAGGACTGACTGAGCACCAGAGATGAAATCTCATTAATTCCTAACCACACTATGAAATAATTGTGACCCTCGGTGGCTTCCCACACCATCTGAGAGATGCTAATTGCCAAATCACTTACATTCACTGCCTCCATTGTCTCTGAGGGTTTCCTTTCTCCTCACTTAGCACGGCTTTTTAAACAAATTCCTTCACCTCTGATGGCCACATTCAATCATGCATCGGGTCAAAACACTGGCACTCACTGGTGCATCACTTGTGCACACACACCCACCCCCACRCTGCACTTTTTTCCTCTCTAAACCATCACATCTCAGCCAAGGTCTGCTCTGAGCTCTCTTTCTGCACTCTTGGCACCTCTCTGGCCCTTCACATTTGGCACTTCCCTACACACACCTCAACCAACCTAGTCCTAGTCCAAAAATTATTAACAAGCCACCTTTGYGTTCACTCTGATTATCCATTATACACCTGTAAGGGGTACATGCAAAGGGGAAAAATCTGTGAAATTCCTTGCCAAATGATGTTGCAGATGC
Source organism: Alauda arvensis (assembly GCA_902810485.1). Taxonomy (NCBI): domain Eukaryota; kingdom Metazoa; phylum Chordata; class Aves; order Passeriformes; family Alaudidae; genus Alauda; species Alauda arvensis. The sequence continues at coordinate 359,642 of CADDXX010000455.1, forward strand.
TAAAGATTTATCTGATTTGATGGGGGAGATTCATGGGGGAKAAGCAAACCCTAAGAAATCCCTCTGGATTCAGGGAGTCCTGGAGCTGAAAACAGTTGTTAGCTAAGGGATTATTAGTGGGAAATGCCWTCTCCAGGAATTGGCTCCTGGCTGGTGCTGAGGCAGTGACATTGTGCTAGAAAAACCTTGGGCCTGACTCAGCACACATCCCTTTCTCTTCTCTTACCATGCCTGGAAAACAGATTTCATTGTCTCTATTCATCATGGCAATAAACTTAATAATTGATGGATCTTCGAGGAGATCTGGTCCACTCCCTTCAGCTGTGCTGTCCCTTCTGACTCCTCATCCCTGCTTTTCACAGTTGAATGGCCTGTGACTAAACCAAGCACAAAGCCTGGTGGTGGCCAGGCTGCAGGGAGGATCCAGGGGACAGGATTTAGGTGGGCTTATTGCCAAAGGTCATGTCCTGGGAAGGAAGCAAAACACCCCATTATACAAATCCTTCCTTCGTGTGTTTCACTCCTTATTTTCCACTTAGGAAACTCATGTTGAAGAAGCTCTTCTTTGAGTAGAGCTAAGAAATAAAACCCCTTTTCTCAGCCCCTAAGGAGGACTGGAGGTGTTGGCTGTGCCCCTGGATAAGTGTGGTGCTACTGGAAGCCACCTGGTCTTCTGCAGCTAAAGTGACAGTCCAGAGSTATTGCCTTCTTCTTCCTCAGCCTTTTGGTCCCAGGACCAATAACATTTACAAAGTATTTTGGCACACATCAACATCTTGCAATTCAGTCTCATGCCACTGTGATATTTGTAGGCTTGGAGTGCAATTTGTCTCCTGTTTTTTTCCTGTCCTGTTCTCCTTAACCTCCACATGCTCTGCAGCTCCAAAGGGAGTTTTTCCTTCTCAGAAAGGCTCAATGCACCAAGAGAGAAGAATAACCCATTCTGTTGTCTTTGGCAGCTTTCTGAACTCTRCTGTCTCTGCCAGCTGGGAAACCTGAGGACAGAACTCAGTCCTTTGAAGATAAAAGTGGTGGTTCCTGAAGATCAAACAAAGGCCTGGTTTAGCATAAATTCCATGCATGTTTCTTCAGTCCTATTCACAAAAAGGACRTTTGGGAATTCCTCTGGCTGGGTTTCTAGAGTGAAGATGTTGGATTTCTTAAACTTTGGCCCAAAGACAGTCCTCCAATCCTGGAGCACAAAACTGTCTAGAGGGTGTGTGTATCTAAAGGCTACAGATATTCCACAGTAATCCTGTCTGCCATTCAGCTCGAGCAAGAAATGGCAAAATTCCAGCTGGGGACAGAGAGGAGAGGGAGAAAAATGAATAAGGAAACCAAGGGTTCCACTTGGGTTTAACACAGTGAGGAGAAGCAGTGCCTGCAGGTACCTGGGACAGCCAGTGCTCCTTTGTCTGAGCCCTCTGGGCTTATGGATAAAACCCCTGGAAGAATTCTCACATCATGGTTTTGTCTTCAACAAACCACACCCTTTGTTCCTCTACTTTGTGAAGAATATTGGTGATACTGCATGTGATCAAAATACAAATGCTGCTTTCTTCTTCGAAAGAATAATAACAAAAACGACCTTCTACTGCAGTGTCTTGCTGATCAACCACAAGCACAGAGCCATTGTGCAGGTAGGAAAGCACTGGGGGAAATGTGGAGGCACCCACTGGAAACTCGGGATCCTGCACGGTGATTCTGAGCCTCACAATGATGCTTCCTGCTGCCAGGGAGTCAATCTGCACTTTCAGCTTCCCAGATTTGTGCAAGGCAGAGATGTTGGGTGGAAATGAATTTTCAAGCTGAGCAAAGGGAGAGAAGCATTGACAATTAGGGAGYCAACAGGTRCCTCTTWAAATATTTATATAAGCACAACATGGAAGATGCTGTAAAAAGAAAAGTTCCAAAGTGTTTCAGAAATCTTATTTTTCAGAGATTATTGTGGCACAAAGTAATGTGAGTCTCCTTGGTACAACCCTGCTGAGAAGGACTTGGGGGTGCTGGTGGATGAGGGGCTGGACATGCCCTGGCTGTGTGCACTGGGACCCAAAACCCCTCTGTGTGCTGGGCCTCACCAAAAGCAGTGTGGGCTGCAGGAGAGGGGGGAATTCTGCCCTTCTTCCCCTCCAGATGAGACCCCCACCTGCAGAGCTGCATCCAGCCCAGCAGAGGAAGGATGTGGAGCTGCTGGAGCCAGTCCAGAGGAGGCACCAAGATCAGAGCAGCTCTGCTGTCAGGAAAGGCTGAGAGAATTGGGATTGTTCAGCCTGGAAAGCAGAAGGCTCTGGGGAGACTTAATTGTGACCTTCCAGTACCTGAAGGGAACTTACTGGAAAGATGAGGCAAGACTATTTACAAGGGCCTGGAGTGACAGGACAAGGGGGAATTACTTCAAACTGACAGAGAGTGGGGTTAGATTAGTTTAGATATTAGGAAAAACTTCTTTACCCATGAGGGTGGTGCAGCCCAGGCACAGCTTGCCCAGACAAGMTGTGGTTGCCCCATCCCTGGAAGTGTCCAAGGCCAGGTTGGACAGGGTTCTGAGCAACTTGGTCTGGTGGRATGTGTCCCTGCCCTTGGCAGGGGTTTGGAACTGGATGATCTTCAAGGCCTCCTCCAACCCAAACCATTCTGTGATTATATAATTCTATGATACCTTTGAAAACTGCATCCATTTGACCACTTGGTCTTACAAACCAAGTTCCAAATTTTGGCTCAAGGGAGCAGAATTCCCCTGGCCCTGTTTACCTGCAGCAGAGCTGAACTGTCCTGGTAAGTGCATGCAGCAGAGCTTTGATGTTATCTCTGTATGCCACACACGAATTTAGTTTTATTTACAAGTGTGGGCACGGCTTTAGTTCCAGGGAGCATTTGAAACTCGCCAGTCCAAGTTCAGCCTGCAGCTGAGTCCAATAACAAAGAAACCTCAGGATGAGAGACAAGAAAAATGGGGGTGGATAATGTCAAAAAAACRTGTTTGAGACAGCCCAGCTTCAAGGCAGGATCATAATTACCCCATGATTAATTACCAAACCAGTGAGCAGTCACTYCAGCTGAACAAATGGCATTACTCTGAACACTGAAGCTGGCACACTGCTRTCAGTATTTGAGCTGTGCAGCAGCTGGCAGTTCTACCTTACATGTCTAGAAGGCAGCTCCTTGTTGGAGCCTTTTGTTCCTTCATACACCTCAAAGTCTGCCTTTGAGCACGAATCTCAGAGCCATGAATCAGCACAGCTGTGTTCCCATTCAGTCAGAGCTTGCTCAGAAGGATTCCTACAAACAAGCTGTTTAGCTGGTCTAGGCTCACATCAGGGTAGAGAGGCAAGAAAATGAGGAGAGGAGAAATGGGGGTGGATGTTGYGCTCACAAACACCCAAGGAGGCAGAAGCAACACAGTGGGCACTGCTCCTTTTTCTTCCCAACCCAATCAGGTCTGCATTAATCTCAGAGAAGACTCACTCACCAAAATCTCCCTGCACAACAAACGGGAACAATTTGCAGCTGTGGGAAATAAAACCATGTGAGGAGGTTCAACCAGCAATTTCTGCTGGGCAAATGCCTCCTCTCTGCTGCCCTTGAACATAAAGCTAACCCTTTATTGTTTGGGGTTTTTCTCTTGCATTTACATTCACACATGRCTATGAGTCACCCTTTGTTTTGGGGAAGCCTTGTTTCAGATGGAGACCCCAGTTCCTCTGTATGGGCCCTGTTCTGTGCAGCAAAACTGGAGGAGATTGCTCCATCTGAAACCTCCCCCATTTTTTTGGGGAAGCTGAGAGCTGGCACCAGACTTCAAGTTTTGTTTCTGGCTGATGACACCTGACTGTGCACAGTGGCCACATGTGAGGAATGGGGCTGGAGAAGAAAGCCTGATCCAGATACTTTTCCTGAAAGAAGGAAGTGCTTTGAGAGGAGTAAGACATTTATTGAGCAGACTGTGCTGAAATGAATGCCAGGAATGCCATTTCAATAATCCATTTAAAAGCCTCAAGTTAATTTACTGTGAGTTTATTGCCAAATTAAAGATCCAAGGAAAGGAGCCCCTGTTGCATGCCTGCATTTATCATTCCTTCACTCTTCTGTGGGGGAAAATTCTCACTGGCTTCATTGCTAACAAGGCCAAGGGCTTGATCTGTYTAGTCAGTTGAATTTTGTTGTAATTATAGAGAAAGGTCACAGGAAATAGTATGCTGATTTTGAAGAAATATTGCATTCAAGCATAAAATCCTCTATTAGATTAAATAAATTTTACATTAAAAAAAAAAACAAAACACATTACCCAGAGATATAGCCATTTTACCTCTGTAAATAACAGTCTTGAAAATTATATGCTGAGCTGCTGGAATTATGGAAATTATCAGTGAAGTTGTAGTTGAGAATCCTCACAGTAACATCAAATATCTTGGCCTCTGTAAGATACAAACAACATTAAAACACACTGACAAAGCAGGAAGGAAAGTTAAAATTGATGTACCTGGACCAAAATCTCAGCTGATGGAAGAAAGGAAGACAAGATTGATTGAATTTGGTAGTAAATAAAAAAAAATAAAGGCAATAGGCTCCTACAAGCTTCTGATACACTGAGAAGATGCACTTACATCGGGTCTAAAGAGATATTTTGGTGTCTAATTGCAACTGCTTGAGAACTGGGTGTGCACAGACTTTATGTGTGGGTTTACACACACCTGGGCCTGGGCCTACAAAACTCCTGCCTTGAATTTACACCCAGGCTTGAATTTCCTGTGGGTTCATCTCTGGCCCACCAGCCACAGTCTTTATTTCTTTATTTTCCTGATCTTGGTAGTGGGGATAGGAAATATACCCATAAACTGTAAATACAACAAAAAGCTCTGCATGGCCCTGGTGTGTGTGGTGAGCCCTGACAGATCCTGGACAAAGCACAGGAGCCAAAAAAAGAGCCAAGGAATCTCTAACTGCTTTGTCCTGTATAAACACTCCGAGGCTGTTACTCCTTGGACTGATCCCTGGAAAACTTTTCTTTTTCTCAAGGGCTCCAACTTCATACTCTGAAGTTCAGCCCCCTGTTTTCATGACCACCAGACCTCCTACTTTCCCTCCACAAAGGGAGTCATTTCCTTCTGACCCAAACTGGAGTCATCCCTCATCTCATCAAAGGCAAGGCTCTTAGGGATAAACATGAGCAGCAGCATTCCCACTGTGGTCAGTAATAAATAGTTCACTGCCTGCTCTTTGAAAAAAAAAAGGGGGAAGAGATTTATTTATTTGCATAGAGGCTTAGGGAATAATTTAAGACCAGAGAAAAAGCAAAATTATGTTTGACAAACACAYTAGGGCCTCAGGAAGCTCCCAGCACGTTAATTGAACAGGACTGGGCAGGTAGTCTGCAGCTTTCTTACTCAGTCCTTGTAATTCTCTTTAATCCTTTATTAAGCAGAGTCTGCCCTTCCTCTGGGCACTCTTGTTAGCTCAGCTGAGCCCTTGACAAACCAGTTGCTTGGATTTCCCACTGGCCACAGCCATCAGGAAAAAAAGAGGCCTGCTGGGAGATGGGTGGCAGCAGAAAGCAGTGCCAGGCACCAAAGAAATAAATTTTAATGGAATAATTACAGCTTAGCCTGATATCTGTAATAGTCTAATCAGCTCCAGCACTGTGTTATCAACTAAGGCCAAAGTTCTGCTGCCTGATACTCTGGGTTGGATAAATGCTGGAGTAGATGAGATTAAAAGTGCTGAGGAAGGTGGGAAATGTTCTTCAGTGAGGACCAAAGGATCATTGCTGAACTGCAAGTGGAAGGGGGAGAAGGAAGAAGATAGATATATACTATATTTTATACTTTTTAAAGTGTTTCTTTACCCGTTTTTACATTTTGACGGGAGATAATGGTTTTCTCACAAGTTTCATAGCTGATCTCTACTGAATCCATCACTCCTGCTTCCAGGTGAGACACAACYATCTGCATTTGCTCTGTGCTCAGGTTTTGCACAGTTTCATTGCCCTTGGACACCCAGACTTGGAAAGTGTGGTTCAGAGTGGAACTGCCCAGCCAGGACACCTCAAAGCTGTTGCTGGTARCACTGAGGATTTGATGGTTTGTAACTGCAGAGGGATCTGTTGCAGTCCCAGGAAGAGCTGGCACAGAAAAAGCAACATTTCACTTTTAAAGCCTTGTTCTGTTCTAAATCCACTACAGACAAACACATTGACTGTCAATAGGGTAAGGTTCTCTTTATGTCAGGACAGAATCTGCCCCTCTCACACCWGCAGATCCCCTCATCCATGAACCATCCCACTGGAGTGACTGATTTCATGYTTGTAGTGGTTTCACATTCACCARTTTCTGTTTCTGAAATTTAGYGWAGTGGTCTGAGTGTCYRCMATAATAATTTACTTCTTCTGCTGTGAGATAGGATTAGRAGAAAAGCAAAGCAGGCTCARACTTAAAAGGTRTAGAGACAGGTTTATTGACAAACACTAAAAGAAGAGAATGAGAATCAAAATGAAACCTTCAAAACAYTTCTCCTCACCCCACAAACTGTTCACTTTCCCACTAACAACATAAAGAGACAAAACCTGGAAMTCTTGGTCASTTTACCACCCATAAAACAGTCTTTCATCAGTTCATTTAGAGAGAGAAGTCTCTTTCAGTCTGCCATGGAATTTCCTCACTGACAACACAGAACTTGTGGGTTTTAACCCTCTGTGTTCCCAGAGGCATGTCATCTTTCTAATGTCAATATTCAAACCTAGAGTCTGATTGGATTTGCTATAACCTTCTTAAAAAAAAAAATCACTTCCTTCCCAAACAACCTGTTTAACCTTTTTATTTCTTTTTACTGGATGCACTTCTGTTGAATCATAGAATCACAGGATAGTTTGGGCTGGAAAGAACCTTAAAGATCATCCAGTGCCACCCCCTGCCATGGGCAGAGACCCCTTCCACTACACAAGGCTGCTCAGAGCCCTGTCCAACCTGGCTCTGAACACTTCCAGGGATGAGGCAGCCGCAGTTTTCCTGGACAACCTAATCTCCTCCAAATCTCCAGTCACATAAATAATCAGCAAGTAGCTACAGGTGCAAGCAACAGGAATAAGTTCGGAAGAGTGACTCTGGGTACCCTACATATGTTGACACCTGCTTCACCTCCTGTCACTTTAATCATCAAAATGCACCCTTCAGGCAAAGGTTGCCTGGATTTTTCCTGGAAAACCCCCCCCAGACCCCAGCTAGCAGAGGCTGGGGGTGAGTGGGGTGCAGCACTTGACCTGTTACTCCACTCCAGTGCAGAGCAATCATTGTCATGTCAGTGGGAAAAGACAGAGCCCTTCAGAGGTGATTCCACTCCTGGGAGGAGGTGTTTAAATTGGGTAGGATGAGTTATCCTGCAGCAGAGCCAGTCTGGCTGGTGAGAGAGAGAGCCAGGACAAGACAGCTCTGCTGGAGAGAGCTTGGGGCCAGGTGAGATGAGCATCACACACCCCCTGCTAACCCAGAGACCATGGCAGGCTGCTGCCACAGCTTCAAGTCTTTCATGCCCATGGTGAGACTAAGGAAAAAAGGATGTTTTCATAAATTGCTTCAATAGAACACAATTGTTTCCAGCACTCTGAGCCAGGTGGCTGCTCAACACCCCCAAAGCCACTCCCTCCTGCACTAGAGGGGCCTCAGTTTAAATCCTCTGGCTTCAKCTTTGATCAGAGGCTGTGGATGAAGATCAAGAATATCCAGCCTGTCTCTCTGAACTCTCAAAGAACAACTGAAATCTATTTCCTCCCACAGAAGAACAGGCTGTTGTTAAAAGGATTGTAAGAACTCTTGCCTGAAAGGGCTGGATCACCCACATGAACACAAATCTACTGAGGTTTGCTCCCATCACAAATCAAGAAAATAATTACTAAAATTCAAGATTACTTACAGCAATCTGCAGATTGGTTGGTTATGGACAAGAGAGTTGATTTCCTTATAGAGGGAGAACTACTGCCAGTGTTCACAGCATTTACTGAACTTGGAGTAGATGCTACAATGCCTAGGGGAAAATCACATTATCAAAGAGTTAGAGTATTTCTAGGAAAGCAAATCCAAAATAATACCATTCATGTTTTCCACATGAAAAGCAGCAACTGAAGTAATAGACACAGAAAATAAAAGTATTATCATACCACAAAAGCACGAGGCAATACATTATCCTAATTTTTGAGATTAAGGGACTGCAAAACCATTTTCTAACTAAAGCACCAAATCTGCAAGCAGTTATTCATCTCATTATCTTAAAGCCTATTAGCARGCCCATTGATGTCTGTGGGCTGTAAGTGTATTTTGCTGAACTGGTAGCACAAGGAATTATTTCAGCCAGAGCCARACTCCAGCTGCTTGCAGCAGAGGGCTCAGCAGCAGTGCAGCAGCTCAGGGTGGGATCACACAAGCACAAAAGAAAATTGTAGAAATAATGCCATTAATTGTTTCTCAAGAGGCTGACAAGTGACTTGCTCTGAGAAGCAATAGGGGCTGAAGTTTTAGGTTTTGGCAGGTGAGTGAGGACAGTTGAGGGTGAAATAGAGGAAAGAGCAAGGGACTGTGTAATAAATACTCTGCATTGAAAATGGTACTTATGGATGCATTTCTGGAGTGAAAACGTTCAGATGACTGCAGAGCAAGAAGTAGATTGACGTAATTTAAAATTAATATATTGAAATGTTTGTGTAACATTTTAAAAGTATGTAGCAATATGCTGTAGTAATTAACAGACTATAAATATKATTTGTTTCATACAAGCTACTGGAATTAACATGGCAACATCCAGAATATTGCAAGGAAACAGTTTTTTAAGAGCCTTTTGAATACAAGTATAATGTATTGTATACATATATAATGTATACAAATAATACAATGATTGTGCTACAAATATGCACATATTTGCCCTTTCATCTGAAAAACAATGTTACTGGGAGAAAACAAATCTGAGGGTTCAGAAGCATTCCCTTCCAAACTATTCACTCCAAAATAGTCATTAACTCTCCCATCCTATAACAGARAGCTCAGTGTTTGCAAAGCTTGCAAGATCCCCTGTGCTATCTTTGAGAGCAAATTAATGGTTATATAAATGAGATCTCAGGTGAAGAGAGACGAAAGCCCCTAAAAAGTGACAGGATTTATTGAATTTCTCAAGGAGCCAGATTGATTTAGCTCAATGGGGGTTCAATAAATCTCTGAGAGTGCCTGCATGTCACAGAAATGGTGTAAAAATAATTTGTGAGAGGGCTCCTTGGGTGTGTTTTGTAAAGCAAAAGGTTTAATAAACTTATAAATTAATAAACAATAAAGAACAAAATAGCAACTGAGCACAGGTACATGCAAGTTCGTTGCACCTTGCTACGACATCCCAAAAAGCACCAAAAAGCCTCCTGCTCTCCCTTAAGTACTGAATGATTTAGGTGGGTTTTTGGCAAACTGCCCAATAGAGAATGGCTGCATTTCTGAGGGACAGGTAAAGAGACCYATCTGTGTTTCTGTCTTGGCCTTGAGCCAATGGCTGCAGGGGAGCAAAGAAATTTCTAGGGTTTTATCCTTTTAAGTCTTAAGGTAAAACTGAAACCCTTTTTCCTTCTATGGAAAACATCAGCTGGGTTTTGGGGTGCAATCCTACAAGGGTTACAACCATGACCTTGCACTTCGGTGTCGATCACTTCACACACACACTTGGCCATGGCCTTGAGGGAGGAGGAGACCTCTGCCAGAGGATCTGGGTGCTGCATTCCAGCAGAACCTGGGAATTGCTATATTGGGAGGCCACTGTCCCAGCACAGACATCCCCATGGTCCCTCTGGATGTGTGCACCGAGGCTTCCAGGGGCTGCAGTGCACCAGTGATCTGGAAAACACAGCAGCAAACASCGGGTTCATTTCCCAGCTCCTGAATCATGCAGTGGTTATTAATGATGGTTAAAGTTTTAGCTTTTAAGTTTTCCAAATTCCGTGCTGTCTCAGGTGTAGTTTTGAGCCTCATGTTAAGTGCTAGTAGGTAGAGTAGGGAGACAAAACAAATCCTTTCCTGCTGAAAACCAAGGACAAGTTTCAGGCACAAAAGCACAAACAACAATGGACTGAAGGGAGAAACAAGAAGGATGAGACCTCACAGCCTGAAGCTGTAATTGGACAATTAAACCTCAATATGCAAATGGACCCAAACTTATAAAAGTGTGAAACCTTGTGACCTGGGGTCCATTTTGTTACTATTCAGGGTCCACCTGGTCAGGCTCTTGTGCCCAGGGTGTATCCCAGGGCCTTTCAATAAATACCTCCTTTATTCTCCAGCTCTGTCCAGTCTCTGTTTCAGGTCAGCCTTCCCAARGCATCATTATCATAGTCTGGGTGTAGAAAGAAATTCTGAAACCATGGCAARGTGGTTTAGGGCTGTATTTATGCAAGGTGAGTTCTCATTTTCACATTTTACAACAGATTTATGTCACAGATTTATACCAAGCTAAGGGGGGAGTGGAGCTGATCTCAAAATGCTTTGGCAGAAGGAATAACCCAGGAAGAGGTGGTAAAAGTCCTGCYTTGCAAAGTCTCAGTGGATCACAATACATTACACAGATCACTGCAATCCACCTGCAATAAAGCTGTCCAACACTTCTGACTTTGAACAGCAAAATTGTGGGATTGATATTGCTGGGTCTGAGAGATTTTAGCCTGCTGGCAGCTGCTAACCTTTCCCCAAGGGAAAATTTCTCAAAAAAGCTTCTTCTCAAAACAATCTTGGCAAACAGCTATCCTTTCTCAAAGCAATCTTTCTCCACGTGGTGCTTTGCTGTTTCTCTGATTTAATCAATGGGATTGGAGATGTGTCATTCCTATTCAGCAATCATGTTAAGTCTATATCTGAACACCTTATAAAAGGTAGTAAGGATTAGAAAATAAAACTTTTTAAATGTCCTTTGCCTTCTGAAATATTGGAGTCTCTTCTCTTTCTTCCATGTCCTRCAATGACAGCTAAATGGACTGCTGGCAAAGGGGATGGAAAGAAAAAGAGGAAAAGCAACCGACTCAGGATGAGGGGTGGGATTGAGAGCCAGAGAGACCCCAGAGACACCAAGCCATCCCAGCTGAGAGTCAGGAATGAGAGAAGGGATCTGCTGGTGGGCTGAGCATTAAAAGTCAGTGAAACAAGCAGCAGGACACTCTGAGTAGCAGCACACTGAACAGCTTCACCCCAACTCCCCATTTCTTGAGTGTCTGACTTTGACATAGCTTGTTTTAGACCAAGATATAAAAGCCTTGGTGGAGCCTTGCCCCAACTCCCTACTACACAGCAACAGGACCAAGGTTTCATGTTTTTTAGGATATGAGAAGGGGAAATCAGATAGGAGGAAGAATTACACCCMTGCTGTTGTTATCATTTCTGTTTTCCTGCCCATCAGTGCCAGCATATTATGGCAGACAGGTTTTTCTTGGAAAGGCTTTTAACTTAAAATTCCAGAAAACATCATGTTTTGAAGGTCTTGAAGTCTGGTCCCAGTCTGCCACAGGCCCAAAACTGAACAGAGATGAAGCAAGCAGCTTAAGCAGGAAAATCCCCTTTGTTTCAGTATGTCTTTAAATTGCCCTTGGAAGAGACCTGAAAAWTTTGCTAAGGAAGCTGATAAATCAATGTTGCTTGGATTGCTTAAGGATGCAGCTGRCATTCAGGAATCAGGAATACAGAAATAATCAGGGCCAAAAAAAAAAAAATCAATCTGGGAGAACAAAGGGTTAGCAAAGGGTGGCCCCTGAGCAGCAGCCTCATGGGCACAGCGAGGGAGGAGTTGGTTTTTGTCCATACCAGGGAGTGCAGAGGGTGGGAATGATTCAGGAGGTGGGAATCCACCCGGATTGATTCATTAAAATCCATCTTCACCAGCACTGTCACGTTGTACCAGTTCGTCCTCCCTGCAGGGCAGGAAATAAAGCAGCCAAGTCATCTGAGGGCTGCTGCTGCAGGAGGTGACAGAGCTTCAGGGAGACTCTGAGGAAACAAAGCAAGATTTAACTTGGCAAAGGTGAGGGGAGCAGCCACCAGCAAGGGCCTCCTTTGTGCCACAGGCAGAGGAGAAGGAGCCCAGGGAGGTTTGCAGGACCCACAGCACCCACAAACCACTCAGTGCTCAGGGGTGCAAGCGCTGAAGCCGAATATCCTGGGACCCAGCCAAGGCAGACTCCTGTATTTGTTGTAGGAAGAGCTATGGTAACAGTTTTCCTTGCCCACTCCCACCCTCAGGAGGGAAAATTAAGGATATTTCTGTTAGAAGAAGTGTTGAATTTATCAGTAACATACCCTCTGGCATGGGATCCACACAGCYTGCTCCTTTGGATGAGCTGCAGCATTTTTTCAGCCCTGGACATTCAGTATCGAACGTGCAAGGATAATCAAATGTTTCCATACCCTTCACTGGACAAATACCAGGTCTTGAGGCAAATACACTGGATCTACTGAGTGCTAAGTAACAAAAACATTTCTGAGAACAAAAATACAGAGAGTTGTTTCCATAAAATTGTGATATTTAATTTATACCAAACACCTCCTCCTCATTTTGGAAGCGTGTCTGTCCTGAGTTTTTAATGGGAAGCAAACAGCAGCCTAAAATATCATTATTTCATTTCAAGGGTGTAAATATTCTCAGATCTTTCTCTTGTCCATGACATTTCTGTTACAGAAATTTTGCATTTCTAACTTTCCATTAATAACTAYGGATGGATGGGCTCATGGTTAAGTTTCTAAATGTGGAGACACTGAAGCRCTGAAGTGAAACAGAAAATGTGCCTGGTATCAGCTGTGACTAATCCAAATAATATATAATGATGAAAGAAAAGCAGGTACTGTGCAAGATAGAAATTGAGAAGTTTCATTTAACTGGGCCAGTGCCAGCACAAAATCTCTTCTGTGGAGGAAAAGAGAAAATATTTCCAAGCCCTACAAACTCACTTCTTGACCCACACTCTCAAACACAGCTCCAAGTAATGCTCAGCTCTGCTCTTTCTAAGCAACCTGAAAGAAATCTCTTTTCCATTCCATTTTGCACCTCCAGGTTTTTGATCYTTTTCTGGGCAATTTGAGTCAGCCAGGAGAAAAATGAACCTGATTGTTGAAACAGTTGTGGTGCAGGAAAACCACATTTGACGYAATAAAGCCCATAGCAAGTGAAAAATCCACAGCAAACTATAAATCTGTTATGAACAGTCATTTCTGTGGGTTCACAATTTCTGTTATCCCAAGGCTCTGGATGAGATAAATGTGAGGTTTCTGAGAAACAGGATGGGGATATTGAATTTAGCACTTTTGGCCTCAGCAGACTAACCTCCTTAGCCAGGGAAATTATCTTGATTAACCAAGATTTAAGCTGAATCTTGCTGCCACATGCACATTCCAGGTCCTCCTCTCTCTGGGGCTGGCACTACAGGTGGTTCCCCCAAACAGGTCCTTTTCCTAGAAATCTCCCTCTTGATTTTCAAAGCCACATGAAGGTGTGACACAGCTGCCCTTGGCTGAGTCTCACACACATTCCCAGCCTYGAGTGATTGCTCCTTCTCCTGTGCAAGGACCTAAGCAGCCTCTCTCACTGCATTTTGCTCAAACACAAGCACCAAGGGATTTCCCTGTGTTAGGAAATTCCCAATTCACCAGTGCCCCTTACCAGGAGAATCCTGGTCAGTGGAGGCAGGCAGGGAAATTCCTCCAGCTCTGAGATTCAGGTGCAGTTCAAGCAGATTTGAAGTTCAAAGCAGTTTGGTTTTTGTTTTTTGTTTTTTTTTTCCCACCTGGGTCTCTTTTCTTTTTGGTGTGTTTAACTGCAGTGTAAATGGTTTAATGAGTCACATGCAATCTCAGAAAACACTATTGGATCCTGGCTGGGTGCCACAGCAGCCATTTATCTGAAATCAAAAGGTCATCGTTTTCGGATCAGAGGAAGCAGAGATGGACTCACTTCACATTTCTGCCTAATTGTGCCAGATGCACTTTGGAAATTCAATTTGTGCYCTCCTCTTCAATCATGCTGGGGACAGTCACCTASCAAGCAAGCAGTGAGGAGCACAGCCAACTCCTCTGTCATTTGGATGAAGCACAGGCTTTTCTCCTCTGTTATTTACATAAATGTATGGAAGCAGAACTGCTGCTTTAGCAACCAAAGGTCACTTGCCAGCCTGCCTCTGGCCAGCTGCTGGATCTGCTGCAGGATGGGGCATCTCCCAGGAGATTGATGCTGAGGGACAACATTAGCTCAGCCTTAACCCCCTTCCTSTCCCTCCTTCCATCTGGAAGGGATGGTTTCTTCCAGAGGGTGTGGCAGAGCCAGGGACCAGCACCCTGCATTTGTCTCAGGTATCAGAAGGTGGAGACAAATCTATGAAATTACAGGGAAAGCTCCTGGGRAGGTCTGTTCCAAAGGCAGGATGGCAGTTTTCATCATACAACCCTGGCTTTGGAGGTCTTTGAGCATTTGGTAGGCTTGACTTGCTCAGGTGGACCTTTTCCATCCTGATTGGCTCTCCAGGGGTTTCACTGGGATTTGTGCTGATCCAGCATCTGACAAATATTTAACACCCTTCCTGGGTGTTGCTTTTGCCTTGGAGGGGAGAATGCTGAGGGGGATGTGATCAAAGTTTACAAAATCCCAAAGGCAGGGGGCAAGGTGAAGGCTGGAGCTGGTTTTTACCAGAGCCCACAACAATAAAATGGGTGGAAGAACTCACTTCTTTACCCAAACAGGAGTGAAATTCTGCAATTTGTCAGCACAGGGGGTGTGGAGACAGACAGATTCAGTGGGCTCAAAATGGGACAAGGCAATTCCCAGACAGGATTCCCACCAGCAGACACCACTGGGGACTGGCAGGGATGCAAATAATCCCATTCCTGCAGCTGCTGAGGGCACACAAGGGACACAAACTGCAGGGCAGCCAGAGCCACCTGCTTCTGGGTGAAGTCCCACAGGACATTCTGGCAACTTCCCACCCCAGGCTGATGCTGCAGTGCTGCACATATGTGACACCACTGTCCCCTGGCTTTCCTGTGACAACCAAGCCCAGGGACAGCTGTGGTTATGGTCAGCACAGGAACATCTGCATGCCAGCTCTGAAAGGTSCCAGCCCTGCTGAGGAGCTGCTTGCACATCTACAATGAGCATACTTCTAGTTTGTTGGGTTTTTTTTCTCAAACCTTGGGAAGTTGTGCTCACTGATTAAAGCATGACTTTAACATTGCAAATCGAGTGCTCTCAAGAAACTCCACAATTAAAGTTGTCTTGGGCCTTCTTATTTCAGGGTATTTTTGTACATGTGTGCTCAAAAACCAGCCTTCATCATGTGCTGATGGGCTCTTTCCCTCCCAGGCTGGGGACCAGGCAGGGTTAGATGGCAGATAAGGAGCTCTCTGGTTTCATCTCATGCTGGAAAGTGGGCAGCAAGCCAGGAGAAATAACCATACCATCCATTCAGGCAGCTGGGAACAGGCCTGGAGAACTGCATCCTGTCTCACCCTAAAAGACAAGATGCTGGGAGAAGTTTTGTGTGGTGAAACAACCTCTCAGGGCTGTGGGTTTCACAGATCCATGAGCCTCACCTGCAGCCCTGTGCCCCTTGTTAAAAGCAGCTCTAACCACCATGAAAATCAGAATAAATTTATGAAAAAGACCTGAAAGCAGGTCTGAGACCAACACAGAATGGTTTGATCTCAGCTTCTCTGCAGCTCAGTTGCCCATCTGTGAAAGACACAGAAGCTCCCTCGCTTCCCACAGCCTCTGTGAAGACAAATTGCTGCCTGTGAATCCCCCAGGATTCACCTTAAGAGGTGATAAATAATTCTCTGCTCMGTGAGAGGCTGAGCAGAGCACTGAATGTGGAGGTCAGCATTGGCACACTCTGGGGAGCTCCTCAGAGGGGCTCCATCCTCCCTGGGCACTGGGAAATGTGGTCCTTGGGGCACYGCAGAGCTGGATCTAAAAGAGTTCACTGACCTGCATGCATGGGCAAAGAGAGAGAGAACAAAGGTTGTTTTATTTCATTCTACCTTAAGAATTCATCCCAGCACTTCCTAACTTTTAGATATTTAACTTTCCAGCTGTTATTTAAGAATGYCAGAGTCATTTGTGTGTGCACCTGTAACTCTATCCCACTGGATACACACACACCTAACTGAGAACTACCACAGACCACTGATCCAGACATTCTTTTCCCAACAGCAAAGAAATAATAAAAGCAGGGCCTGCCATATCCCTGGCAGGGGTAATTGTTTCCTTCTAGGAAGAGAAGGTGAGGAGTGGCCAGGAGCAGGCTGCTGTGAAAGGTCATGGAGACCTTTCCACTCCTGGCAGGATGGAGAGCACGCCAGCAYGGATAACGTCAAGAAGAAAATAACAGTACTTCAGCTGCAGTAATTTCTGCAGTTCCAGTTTCTCTTCTCATCATTTATTTAAGACTGTGTCTAGACAGTGCATTACCATTCACAGAATTTCTGACTAATGCCCTGAAAAGCAAAGATACCAGAATAATGTAAACATGGAAATCACCTAGAAGCCATACAAATCCTTAAATGGTTTTAAATATTCCCCAATAAACTTTGACGGGAAAAAGTGCCAGGGTGACCACAATGCTTCATGGACAAACTTCCCCAGAGTGCCCATCAACAACGTGGCAAGGGCAGGGTGGAAATTCTGCAGCTAAGCTTTACAAGAGATTTACARATTTGCTCATGTTAGATGAAACAGAATCATCAACAGCTCTCAAGCCYAAAATATCCCTAGAGATGCTTTTAAGAGACAGAATTATACTGGGAAAGAAATATTTCAAGCGTTACCAGGATGCTTTTTTTTTTTTATTCCACACAAGAAGATGATCTTGATTTTTCAGAGGTTCAGAAACACCTGAATTCCTTGTGCAGTGACAACCACGGTGACGTTTCCACATTTAGCTGGCACAGATCGTTCCTGGTACTGCAGAATTAAAAAGCCATTTTCTCTGATTGCCTCTCAGTCTTGCCMTTTGATACTTACAGGCACACGTGTGTACACATGTCTGTACATCCAAAACACTTCACTGAAGTAACTTTTCAACCATMATTAGATGTACTGGAGATTTTCCCCAGCATGGAACTGATGCTTGGAAAATAGAGATGATCAGCAGCAGATCCTTTGCCTGTCTGACAAATCTGCTTGGGCACACAGTAACCTGCAGCTCAAATTCTGCTTTGCTGGGACTCCACAACAGCCATGGAGCCAAACAATAGCAGGACACAGTAAATTAGGAATTATGCTTTAATTTYTCTCCTCTAGCAAATCATTTTAAGAACAAGTAAAACACGTCGACCATTTTTGTGTTCCCGTCCTTCTGTTAAAACCCTGCTGGRCACAATTTTCTACCTGTGGCTGTGGAGAAAACGCCTGGGTGGAAAGAAACAAATTTGGAAGTTCTTTCTCCAATGCTCTGAAGCAACTGAGATGTGGGATGAACACATTGTTCTGGACAGATCCCATGACAGGACATATGGCTCATCCCCCCTCATGCCACGTTATATGATCCGCTGCAGGAGCAGGTTTGGGGACATTCCCACAGATCTGAGTCACCCAAGTCTTATGACCCAAAACAAGGGCCAGGGCTGCAACAGGACCTTTCCTTTCAATCTGCTGTTCCTGTGTGTGGTTGTGTAAATGCCCAGGTCYATAMTGAAAAGTGGAAATAGAGAAAATGCAGGAAATAAAACTYCGTCCTGMAGAACTTTTCTGGATGACAGAACTGCTCAGTGCTGGTTTAGATAATCCAAGATGCCTGTTCAGCTTAAAAGCACCTAAATTTATCCATTAGGGGGAAAAAAAGTTCCTTTTTCCCCATGGAATCCTCTCCATCTATATCTCAAGTTCTGATAAAACTGGGAATTTCTCACTGACACCTGGTAACCCTGTTGTGGGGAGGGGAAAAAGCTTCCATCTTGAGACAAAGGTGATTAAATCTTCCTGAGCAGAGCCTTATTAACACTCAGATGTTAGTTCAGATCCACCAAAACATTCTCAGACCTCCCACACAGCCACAGGTAACCAAGGAAGTCCTGAGAAAATGGGTCCCAGTGCAGTTTGGTTGGAAAGCATCTGGTGCCAAGTTGCCCTGAGGTCACGGGTTGTTTTAAATTGGACCCAAAATTGGGTTCACATTCTGGGAACAGACCCTGCTCCACATCCAAGGAGATGTTATCCCAAGTGCATCCTGAGTTACTTTTGAGGAGAAAGCTCCTGGTGTAAAAGCAGGCAGGCTCAGAGCAGACACTGCCCCAAAGAGTGAATTATTGGCCAGGGATATTGGCCTGAGCCTGGACAGGTAATGAGCCCTTGGAGGGCTGACAAGCAGGCACCTTCCTCAGGCTCCCCTGGAAGTTCAGTGAATTTGTGACTAGAGGTGCCAAAGAGCAAGAATCAGGAGCTTTAATCTGCTATGTCTACTCCTTGCCAYGTTGGACMAAGTTTACTGTACATTATTTTAAAYTCATTTATTYCWGTGAACAGGAACCTGTGGCCCAGAACTGAATCAAGGCTGGGGACACACCATCCAGGGGATCCACCCTCCCTGGGGTGTGCTCTTCTCACAGGACCTCTGGTAGGCAACCATTTTAAGCACACTTTTGCTCAGGGTGTAGTTGCACAGATGGCACCCCAGCAAAGAGAGGCCTTTTTGTAGGAAACAGAAACAAGAAGGGGATCAGCATTAACCTGTCACCCCAGAAGTCCCCTGCAGTGTCCAGTGAACAGCAGTGTTATGAGAAAGCAGTGACAGAACCAACACAGATGAATGATTTCCAGGTTTGGAAGAGCATGGCTTCAAAAAACAGGCACAAGAAAGAATTGCTAGTGACTGCTTGTCACAGGCATCACGTTGGTCATGAAAGGATGGATACTGGCAGAAAATTCAAAGAGTTCTTGGTGCCTTCAGGTGCAAAAAGGGCAATTTAACCCAAGTTAATATTAAGGGAATTTACATACGTTAATATAAATTAACAGTAGAGCACAACAGGCACTTCCAGGGCAGAGTCACCCAAGCAGTTCAAAAGCAGCCTCCTGCTGCCAAAGCCCTCATCACTCTCCACTGACTCCAAAGGGAACAGAGGGTGAGGAACTCATGGGCAGATGAGTCACAGAGGATGTCTGGAACAAGACATCCTTCAGACATCACCCTGGGCTAAAGCTGGGGACTCATCCATCACTGGGAAGCACTTCCAGGTACCTGACACAAGAGGCATTCCTGGAGATCCCATGCTGCCTCCCTGCATTTGCAGCAGGCCTTGTTGATCACTGGAAACCTGCAGTGGTTCATTGACTTGGAGAATAAACAAAGTCAGTGATAAGGTCATTAAGTGCATCATTTCACACAGCTCTGGGGATGGGACTCAGCTTCCAGRGCTCTGAAACCATTCCTGATGAGGAGCAAACTCTTACACGGAATACTTCAGCAGGGATAGGGAAAATAAAAAACAAAACAAACCAACACCAAACAACACAAAGAAACCCCAACAACAGCAACAAAAGCAGGCGTAAGCAACCTACAGTTGTGTCACAGACATCAGGCTGGCTCCTAATGAGATGTTCTAGAAGCCAGAGGGGCTGAGTCACCCTGTGTCCCATTTGGGAAACAGATCGGATGGAATTAAAAYGCCTGCCTCATCCTGCAGCCATGGCAGAAGAAACTTTAATAAGGATAAATATGAATTAGCTGCAGAGATTCAAATATAGCAGGACTGGGGGTTTATTTTTCTGAGAGCTCTGAGGGCACCAAGGTCAGCCAACAGACAGACTGAAGCTAACACATTACACACAACAGGCATGCAATTAAAAACATTTACAACTTCTCTTATTTGTACAACTTATCTCCTGCTTGAAAAGATGAAACACGTTAAAAACAATTCAAGAAAAAAAAACCAAAAAGAATTCCCAGGCTTTTAGGAATCCTGTGCTTTTATCACATTTAGCTTTCCAGCCAAGCAAAAGGCATTTGTGCAGTTTGAGCAGGACTGCAAAAAGAGCTTTGGAAGGGAGGATGCATTTGTAGTGCAGGGCCAGTCCAGAAGAAAACATGGAGTAGTCTTGGTGTCCAGATACAGCCCAGCCCTGCTCTGTTCCACTCATCTGTGCCTTCCTCCTGCAGCAAAAGGCAGAGCTGTGCTCCAGGGAGTGCCTGGGAGAGGCTCCAGGCACTCTGTGCTGCTGCTTGGAGAGATCAGCAGGAGGATATTGAGAGGGAGGGCATCACTGGAAACCCCAGTCCCTGCTGCTTCCTCCTGGCCAGCTCCAGCAGGGCACCTCTGTCTGCTCCTGAAGCKCTGGGGACAGAGCCTGAGGTCCCCACACCCCTGAAAGGCACCGGGATCCCTGAGCAGGGATGGAAGGAGGTGGCCAGGAGGGACAGGAGGACACCCAGCCTGTCCCAAAGCCTGGCTCAAACCCAGACCTTGCCTGGGCCAGGAGAGCATCCCAAAGGCTGGGATGGAGTTCTGGGATGGAGTTCTGATCCCAAAGGCTGGGATGGAGTTCTGGGATGGAGTTCTGATCCCAAAGGCTGGGATGGAGTTCTGGGATGGAGTTCTGATCCCAAAGGCTGAGATGGAGAACATTTCCAGGAGAAAATGGAAGGAGAAGTGAGCCAGAGAAAGCAAGGTGACCTCTCCCTCTGGCTAAGTTCAGGATAACTCCCTGGGAGAATGGGAAAGGAAAACAAAGGTGGGCTCTGGAGCAGGAATCAGAGATCAAGGGATGCTTTTTATTCAGTGCGTTCGAGCCATTGACACCTCACACGAGGCACAAGTGCCTGACAAGAAGCAGGCAGCTGTCATTGCATTTTGGAAAGCATTCCCTTGCCATGTGCTAGGACTGCTCCAAGAATACCTCTRGGCATGTAGGTGTGTGTGTGGGGAATCTTGCTTCAGCTTGGTTTTGGGTTTTTTTTGTTTGGTTTGTTTGGTTTGGTTTCGTCTGGTTGGTTTTTTGTTTGTTTGTTTGTGTTTTTTTATTATTTTGTAACCAGAATGGCTAAATAACCAGAGTGGGACAGAATTAATACCTAAATCATTTTGTTTGTAGCCTTTCCCTGGAGAAAGTGCATAAACATCTGTTTGTGACCAGGGAAGGAGGCAGGAGCAGGACAAATATTGTTCTATGAAAACAAGAAGGAGAAACTCCTCTATTAAGGAATCAAGCTGTTACAGTATAAAATCAGGTTAGAGARGAGCAGGGCAGGTMAGAAGGAAGAGCTCAGCCTTGTTCYTCATCCCTATGATCCCTCCTTTCCTCCAGAGCTCACATAAAGCCTGGCMAGAGCAAAGCAGGGGCTGGAAGGGAAAAACTGAGTAAGGAGAGCCCRGAGGATTCGTGTTGTCCGTGCAGCGCTGAGGCTGCAGCACTGGAAAGCTAAAAATTCCAATGTCAGCTGAGCTGGCTTAGTCTCTACAGCAATGTGCAACATAAATACAGGTATGAAACTGAGAATAAGATGATGTAGAATTAGACACAGTTTATAAATGGAAGCTACAGCTGTCAGAGCAGATCTGAAGTCATATTTCATACTTAAACATTGATACTAGGTACATATATATATATATATATATATATACACACTAGGTATAGAATGAGGCTGCCAAAGCCCAAAGAGAAGCTCTGAGATAAGGCTGTGGTGGTACAAAATGATGCCTTTAAAGCAAGAAGCTGGACTGAAGGTGGCAGGGAAAGGTGCAGCATCACCAACCTTTGCCCCATCCATCACTTCCTGACCGTTCAAAGCAAGCTTTGACACTCACAGTGTTCAGATCTTTTGCTGACAGCAGTTTGCTGCTGAGCAGYGTGGCTTGGATCAATTTGGGCTCTTTAGCAAATTGGCTTTCTGTTCCCATTACTGCCATCCATGGGATTATGGCCCAATCAAGTGGAATTAAAATGCACTGGCTGTTGTTTTCAGCCACTCCAAGCTGCAGGCAGTGGCACAGGAGAAGGGAGTCACCTGCCATTAGCACTGATATGTTACACCTGTCATTTCTGGATTGCAGAATTTTGTCTCAGAAACCACCAGCTTTCAGCACCGTCAGGGAAAATATCACATTTTTTTCTCTATGTTCAGCAAGAGCAAAAACAATTAAAGCAAACCCTTTATTAACAGAAACAAGCACTGAGAGGAAAGCCTGGGAGCAGAGGCTGCACAGGAACAGGCTCCTTGGAACTCAAGGTTAAACCCAGATCAGAACTGAGAGCATGACCAAAAAAACAAAAAGACCACCAATAAAAAAATGCTTCATAGCATTTATGCCACAGACAGAGATGCAATTCTGGGAACTTCACCACTCAGGRGCCACAGGAGCCACTGTGAGCTGGGATCTGCAAAATCTTTTCTCACTGGAGGGCAGTGAAACTGAAAGATAAGCCCCTTTCTTGTCTTGACATAACTTTAAAAATAAACTGTTGGAACAGGTTCATGGAGGGCAGATTCAAGCTCAGTGTTGAAATGCAAATGCTTCAAAACATGAACAAAAAGAAAAAAATTATTATGGACTCAATTCTTTCTACAAATTCCAGATTCTAAAGTCAACACCATTTGCTTYAAATGGCACTAGGATGGGAGTTTTATTGGCCTGCAAATCTCTTTTCAGCTGTGGCTTTGACAGAATAACAGAAAAGTCTGCAAGGTTCTAAGAAATACGGTTTATATTTAACTGAGACTCACAAAACCACTTAAGTAAAGAAAAGCAATGAAGAGCAGTCAAAAATCATGATATTTCCTCATCTAAATGAATCAAACCAGAAATGAGGAGTAAATTAGGGGTTCATTTAGCAGTTACAGTTGGGTTAGGGTTTTTCAAAATCACAGCCCATACCACAGATGAAATTTAAGCATGTCTTCCACAGCTTCACCTTCTGCATCCCTGGAAATTTGCCAGGCACATTAATACATCATTTCCTGCTAAAGCTTATTTTAAAGACAATTTTCATAAAAATTTGCACAATACTGAAGGAAAATCAGGAATTCTCCTTGCTCATTTCTGGCACAAAGGAAATGACAAGGATCTTGCCTGGGGATGAAAGGCTGGGGACAAAGGTTGTGGTTTTGCTTGGTTGGATTTTCTCTGTTCAATTATTGACAGGGGATTCTGAAATGATGGCTGTGACATTGCCAGTTCTACAGAGAGCCCACCTTGGCTGGTTTATTTTGAAGAAATATCCACCCAACATCCAAACTGAGCTGTCCTCTGGCCAGGTTYGCATCACTCACCTGTAATTTCATCTCCCCTTCCCTGCTCTGTGGCTGCCCAGAGGATGAGAAGAGAAATAAGAGAGATCCAGGCCCATCCTGGATAAACCTTTCTGATGCCTTTGTTTCCAAGGTGGCAGAGCTTGGCTGTCCTTACACAGGCTTTTGGATTAGGAAAGGTGCTCTGGGGTTTTTTTGGTACCTTTTGCAGGGAGGTGATAACTGCTGGCAACAGAAACAAAGATGCTCTGCTGGGAATTCTGCTGGTTCTCTATCCTTTGTGTTCTCTTCATGTTCTCCAGAGGGGAATCTGCCTCTTCTGCCTGTTCAACTGGGCTCCCCTGGCCTGACTTGGAGAAAAGAGCAGCTTAAAACTGCTGCTTTAGTCCCTGTTTATCCTTCAGAGCACTTATTCCCTCTCACACCTGAAACACTCAGCATCTGGGAGCCAGACTTACACACCTCGAGTATCAGGTATAAACATCTTGAATTCAGTTCCTGTCTCCACATGCTTTGAAGGTCTTTAATTCTGTGCCTTGAAAGCAGGCTAAGAGCAAAAGCAAATATCTGTGTGAATGTTTCTTCCTGGGTTTAAGCTGTTTGTCCAGCTGCTGTCACTGTGCTCCTCATTTCAGTGCAATTCCAGCATCCCCTAAGACAGAGCAATACCAGGCAACCAAGAACCTTGTTAAGAATCAGGTCTGAGAAACCAAAAAAACCAAAAATCTTATTTTTTTCCATTGTCTAAACAACCAAGGCACATTCCCAAGATAGATGTGCCTCCAGCTTCACGTGACAATGACTTCAGTGCAATGTCACTTGGCTCAGGCAAAGACAAGGAGCAAACACGAGCTGATATTTCATGAGGAGCTGACACTAAAGGATGGGAAGTCACAGGTACAGCTCTTGGAGCTGAGGCAATATGTTCAGAGAAGCACTTAAATACGTGTCACAGTGCTGCAGACAATTTCATGTGGRTGAAAGGGACCTGGAAGCACAGACCCTCTCATTTGTGCATTTGTTCAGGTGGCAGAGCTGGGGCCTTGTGTGGCATTGAGGCACCTGTGAGCAGTTCTTGTGGCTTGGAAAATCAAATATCAAGCTCATCAAGGGGAAAAGAAAATTAAAAGGAAGAAAAACACAGGAAAATTAAAGCTTGTCCAGGAAAAAAAAAAATAAAGTAAATCAGTATTGTAGAATGCTTCTATAATTACTTTTTTGAAAAAAGCAAAAAAATAATTGATGTGGAAATTTTTCTGGTCTAAGAAGAATGTTCACCTCAGCACCAGGATGTTTTGCCAGGCTGTATCCATAGGTCCAGCACTTACATCTCCTGTCAGGAAGGAAATAAGAAGCCCCTGGCTGTAGGCTGGGCAGAGGATGCCACCTGACTTTAAAACCTCATAAATAAATAAATAATCATAAGAAAGAGGACTTAAGTCAGTGAAATTCAACATTCAAATATAAATATTTCTCTTCATTATGTAGGGTTTTTTTTGTTTGTTTGTTTTTTTAACTACCTAAATTTTCAGGAAAAATATCTTGGTTGAAATTTTTTGGCTAGCACTGACAAAAAACAGATCTTTAGTCCTTAGAAATTATTTGGCCCCTCCTATAAAGAAGCATATGTCTTGTCCAATTTCAAATATAGGTAATGCCAGACTGACATGTGAATTGGATTGCATCTGAGTTGGAACTCCATTGCAGYAGTGAATTAAATGGTTCCTAAATACAGAATGTGCAGAACCCCCTTTTCAAATAAAAAATTGAGAAAAGTCAGTGAATGGTTAATCCAAACAAGAAATGGGTCCATAAATAATTTGTATTTCAGGATTTACCTCACAATTTACAAATTCTTTGAGGTTCTGATTTCTATCAGCATTATTTCTTCAGTTACCACCAGTTAGGCTCACWGCAATTTACTTTTTGGCAATGCAGACACTGGAAAAGAGCACTCAGGCAATTAAGGATGCATCCTGTGTCCTTTGCAGCCCTTTTCACATCTTTCAGCTGCATTCTTGTCCTGTATTAATTGCAGCAAGTTTATGTCCTGCATCCCCTGCAGCAGCACATGCTCTCTGTACTCCTGTGATGAGTTGCACTTGCTCAGCACAAGCCAACACAATCTCCTCCAGGCAAACTACAGATTCATTGATAATTTGGATAAGTGAACATCTGTACTACATTTTTGGTTACCATCATTGTATTTCACAGGTAAATTTTTGGTCTTTTCTCCCTTATTCCTTTCCAGTAAGTGTTGTCTGTTTTCCCTCTTGTTTTTCTGGCAGAGTAAGAAGAAATGCCCCAGGCTGCTCCAGGGGAGGTTCAGGTTGGACAGCAGGAGGAATTTCTTCACTGGAAGAATTGTCAACATTGGCAGGGGCTGCCCAGAGAGGTTTGGATGCAGTGCCCATCCCTGCAGATGTCCAAGGAAGGGCTGGGGATGGCACTCAGAGCTCTGGGCTGGGGACAAGGTGGGCATCAGTCAAAAGTCGAACTTTTTGATCTTAAAGGTCTTTTCCAGCCCAAAATGATTCTGTGATTCCCAGAACTCCAGCAGATTTGCCCACYCTTTCTTTGCTGGTGGGGAGAGGAAGGGAGAAGGAAAAGGAGATGTTCAGAACAAAAGCCCTGGCTGTGTGGGGCTGGAGGTGAGCTGGGCTCCAGCCTGGAAGGAGCTCATCCCAGTCCTCCTGGCACAGCCATCTGGAGCTGATCAGCTCTCCTGGCTCTGTTGTTTATACTTCCTGCAGTTACATTTCTAATGTCTAAACTGATCTAAAGTTTGCCATTTATACAAGGAAGGGCTAAAAGCCACATCGAAATCCATTTGTGGATAATGTTACAGGACCAAGAAGCAGATTTTTAGAGATGGGATTTGACTCTCCTAGACTGTACTATCAGTAATTGAAATATTGTGGCTGACAGCAGGCTTTCTCATCATACTTTTTCAGCATTTATTGCTCTAGACAGATTCACTTCTGATTTAATTAGTCACTTAGAAGATCCTGATCTTCTGTAGGCAAGGGGTTTGACACAGAAAGGTCATTGCTGGAACATTTCTTTCTTGCTTTGTATTATTTTGTCTATAAAGCAATCATTATTTCAGATGCAGAAAATGGTCATGACATTTCAAGACAGACTGAGATGCATGAGGGGAACAGGACTATGGGCTCATTGGGAATTTATATTTGAGGAATATATCACTGGGAATATAACAAAAACTGCTCTGTGCTTCAGGAGCCAGCACATCTTCCTGTAGATGAATGGGATCTAAAGCTTGAGAACTATCAAATCATTTAACCCAGAATCATGGAATCACAGATTGGCTTAGGCTGGGAGGAACCTTAAAGCTCATCCTGTTCCAAATCCCTGCCTAGAGCAGGGACACTTTCCACTATCCCAGGTTGCTCCAAGTCTCATCCAACCTGGTCTTGAACACTTCCAGGGATGGTGCAGCACCATCTTCTCTGGGAAAATGGTTCTAATGCCTCAACACCCTCACAGGAAAGAATTTCTTCCATATATCTAATTTAAACCTGCCCTCCTTCAGTTTAAAAATATTGCCCCTTTCCCCCCTCACTATTTAGCCACATAAAAAATATATCTCCTTCCTTTTTATAAGCCCCCTTTTGTCACTGGAAAGTGCTCTAAGGCCTCCCCAAAGCCTTCTCTCCTCCAGGATGAACAACCCCAGCTCTCTCAGACTGTCTCCACAGCAGAGGTGTTCCAGCCTTCTGATCATCTTCGTGGCCTCCTCTGGGTACCCCCTGAAGGATTCACATCCTTTTTATGTGGTGGACCCCAGAGCTGGCTGCAGCATTCCAGGTGGGCTCTCAGGAGGGCAGAGAAGTGGGGCAGAGCCACCTCCCTCGACCTTTTGGCCACTCCAAAACCTCTCAGAATCAGCTGTCAGTAAATACCCAGAGAGCTCAGCAGGCTCCCACGGTTTCAGCCTGATTACAGCCTGTAAGTCTGAGGAAGTCCAGGCTATGGCCACAGCAGAATGGATGGAGTCCATTCACCACTCCTGAAGATCTCACTGTGAAAATGAACAAAGCCAGGACAGGAAGGCAAAAAAACCATGCTGCCAATGAAGGTGGTAAGAAGTTCAGATGAGTCCTGATTTCCATCTGATTTCTGCACCATGACTGCATTTTCTGGTGCCCAGTGAATTTTGTCTCACCATCAGGGCAATATTAAAACTGCTCCTGCTGTGGCAATTCAGATGTTCAGCAAGGGTTGMGCTCAAGCCAGTCTTTCCCTTGGTGGGGCAGTGCTAAGGTTTCTTCCCTCTTCTACATTCCTAAACATCACAAAAACCACAGAAAGTTAATTGAGCCTGCAGCTGATCTGTCAGAACTGGCTTAAATCAATCAGCAATGCCMATGGATCTTAGAGGAGAGGAACAGGCTGGCTCAGCCAGAAATAACCTTTTTGCAGCCAAATACAAAACCCAAATCATTCCTGCCATCAGGACACAAACCTACTCCTGCTTCTGAAAATGAATGCATACAAGGAACACCTTAATGCCTACTCCCTACAGAGAAAAGGATTTCTCAGGGACCACTCAGCTCTCAGAGTTAAAATGCTTGTCTGTGATTCCAGGGACTCAAATTCCCTGCCACTGCCACAGAGCTCTTGGCCTGTTGAGTCACACAGGTCAAATTTGCCACTGCAAGGAAGCAGAAATCCCAGTATTTCAGACCTTTT
Organism: Alauda arvensis; assembly: GCA_902810485.1. Taxonomy (NCBI): domain Eukaryota; kingdom Metazoa; phylum Chordata; class Aves; order Passeriformes; family Alaudidae; genus Alauda; species Alauda arvensis. Next base: position 387,582 of record CADDXX010000455.1, read on the forward strand.
AAGACTCACAGCTGAATTACTGTAAATGTGCTTTCCTTTATGTCACCTGAGAAGAAAGTGGAAGAGAAMAAGTACAGTTTTGCCAGCATATTTTAGGGCTGTGTTAGGATGGACACAGCTAATCTGGCAAGTTTTTGAAGGGGTCATTGTTTGCCTGAGCTTCAGGCATCCAAAGAGTGGAAGAGTAGCACTTGTGGTTTTCACTGTTGCATTTYGGAGAAGAAAGCATTAAAATGAAGGGAGAAACAGAAATGACAGCAAAAAAAAAATCCCTGACAGCCCTAGGAGCTCATTAACTGAACTGTGCAGGCAGAACAGTCCCTGACAGTACCCAGTGCTTTGTTCTGAACCWCCAACAAACTGTTCCTCAAGAAAATCTTTGGGYTTTGTTGTTTTTTGGGGTTTTATTTTTTTTTTCCCCTGAACACACACAAACYGTTTCAAAGTGACTCATGAGGAAAAAGTTCTTATTGGTAACAGGAGGAAAAARACATGAGTCAGGCAGAGGTCACGCTGCAGCTCTGACAGAGGAGGTTGTGCAATCCCAGCACAGGGAAGCTCTTGTTCCCTCCAGCACTKCCAGGGCAGGGTCCCATCCCCAACTCGAGCTGGGCACCAGATGAGACTTGAACACACCTCATCCATGACTTAGCAGTGCTGCAGGGCTGTAAATCCCATCTGAGACATGGCACAGCCTGCTTCTTGCTTTTAGCTCCAAACACAGGTGGTTTTGAGGGGAAGCAGCCTGGGAGGGGGAATTGCYCTTTGCTATGGAGGGAGAAGAGTCACAGGGTTCTCCTGCTCAGCACCCCCCAGGGGTTACAAGGCCAATCCACCTGAAGGTCCCACTCAGGTGGTAACACAGTCTTACACATGGCCAGAGTGGAGTGAGACACGTGGGAGCTGTGTAAAGTCCTGAGGGTTTCCAGCACCTCACAGAAATGGCGTAAAAAGAATTTGGATGGTGGCTCCTTGGGTGTATTTTGTAAAGCAAAAGGTTTAATGAAATGATAAAATAATAACTGATAAAGAACAAAATAGAAACTGAGCACAGGTACATGCAAGCATTGTAGCTGGCTATGACATCCCAAAAAGCACCAAAAAGCCTCGTGCTCTCCCTTAAGTACTGAATGATTTAGGTGGGTTTTTGGCAAACTGCCCAACAGAGAATGGCTGCATTTCTGAGGGACAGGTAAAGAGACCTATCAGTGTTTCTGTCTTGGCCTTGAGCCAATGGATGCTAGGAGAGAAATTTCTAGGGTTTTTTCCTTTTAAGTCTTAAAGCAAAACTGAAACCCTTTTTCTTCATACGGAAAACATCTGTTTGGTTTTGGGGTGCCTTCCTACAAGAGGGGGCTCTGGCCTGTGTCTGCAGCTGCTGATGGGGCTGAGCCCCTCCTCTCTCTGCCTCCCTGGCTGAGCCATCAGATCCCTGCAGGACAGCTCTGGGGATGGGCACTGACACCAATCCCACCTCCTCACCCCCCTGATGCCCCAGGGCTCACCAGCAGCAAACACCAGCCCAAAGATCTGGCCCTGCTCCACTGGCTGGTGCCCTGGCTGCTGCCTGGAACCCGTTTTTGACTGAAGGCACCTGCTGCTCCTCTTTGGAAAGAGGGTGACGTGTCCTTTTTTATCCCTCCAAATCCTGCCACACAGCTGAGATGCAGATGGGAAGGACACAGGACTGTGCACGCAACTGGAAATTCCACTGGTGAAYCCATCTCCTGCACACAGATGCAAAACCTGCCTCTGTTCAGCTGATTTGAACAGAATCAGCACAGAATAAACCAACCAAACCACACAATTTGCTTTTTGCTGTTGGTCAGCATAAGATTTAACCCTCACTGCCAGCTCAGAGTTACAGACACACAGACACAGACCCAAGCACACGTTTCTGATGAGAGATTTCCCCAAGTTGTTTCAGAGGTGAATCTATAGTCCAAGCCCCAGAACTTGTTCCACAGTTTGTGTCAGCCCTTCTATTGATGCTTTAAATTTAAATGTTTACAGGAAGCTTCTCATTTTGARGGACCTGAAGGCACAAGGCTGTGTGTGCCCCTGAGCCAGCTCAACTGAAAGCAGAGCAGCCCATGAAGGAGGAGGAGCCCTTCAAAGCACAAACACTGGATTCAGGGATCCTAAGGTACAGACAAGGTATGGGATAGCATCCTGCTCCTACTGTGTGACTATTGAGTRAGGAATTCAGTCAGCTTTGCAAAAAAACAGCTCATTTTAACCTGGTTAGAAGATACTAACATTTAAATAGGTTTGTTTAGAAGAAGGAGCAAAGYAAGTTGTTTGGGGGAGGTGTATTGTCTCTTTTTTTCCTCCCTGTTCATATCTGTAATTGTGACTAACACAGAACAAATACTGGATTACTCAGTACAAAGGAAGTGGGGAGCTTTTAAAGTGGGCAGAAAAGCCCAGATGACTGAAACAACAATATTAAAGTCAATATGAGATGAAAGTTTGAGGTACAGGGAAACTTGGGCTGCAAGGATGAGAATACATGTTTTAATATTTCTGCCAAAGTGTCATGGCCAGACAAGTTATGAACCCAAATCCATGTCTCTGAGGGGATTCTGAACAAACAGAAAATTCACTGGTGGTTTCACAGATCTCACTGTACACAGTGAGGAAATGCTTTTCCTTTTTCTTWTTTTTTTTAAAGAAAATCCTGGCTGGCTGTCAAGTGTAACTGYTGCTTTGAAATTATTTTTTAATAGATTGATATTAAATCATCCAAGCAATTAAAATCAAAGCATCTCTGGGTTTTCCTTGCTCACACYCTTCCCCCAGACCAAGACTGCAAAYTCCTTGTGAGAACCCCTGCACCAGGTGTGTGTCAGGAAGAAGCCAAGTCTGAACAAAAATCCAGCCTTGCCCAGAAGGCAGAGCTGGGCTCCTGCACGCTGGGGGTGGCTCAGCTGCAGGAGGCTCCTGCTGCTGCTCTGACTCTGCATTTGCACACGGGGGCCTCTGCCAGGGTTTCACCCACCCAGTCACTCTGAAGCATCTGCTGAGCTGGAGCTGCTGCTGAAGCAGAGGAGGGCAGAGCTGCAGCTTGCACAGGGCTCCCCAGCAGGGTTTGTTCCATCAGCACCTGGTGATGCATTGAGTTTTAGCTTTTATGTGTTTCAAATTCTCTGCTGCCTCGGGTACAGTTCTGAGCCTCACATTAAGTGAGTTGTCACAGTGAGTTCTCTTCATAAAGTAGAGAGACAAAACAAATCCTTTCCTTGCTGCAGACCAAGGACACCGAGTCAGACCCAAAAGCACAAACAATGGACTGAAGGGAGAAACAAGAAGAATGAGACCTCACAGCCTGAAGCTGTAATTGGACAATTAAACCTCAATATGCAAATGGACCAAAACTTATAAAAGTGTGAGACCTCGTGACCTGGGGTCCATTTTGTATCCATTTTGGGTCCATTTTGTGTCCATTTTGTGCCCATTTTGTGTATACCTTGGGTGTAGCCCCGGTCAGGCTCTTGTTCTGCCCAAGGTGTACCTTAGAGCCTTTCAATAAATATCTCCTTTATTCTCCAGCTCTGTCCAATCTCTGTTTCAGSTCAGCCTTCCCAAGGTATCAGTTTCTGGCGACCCAGATGGGACCTGAAAAACCCTCCTGGACCAGAGGAACRCCCAGCTCCTGCTCCCCCCACTCCTGGGGCAGCCCCAGCTGTGGCCCAGAAGGTATCAGAGCCCAAGAATCCAACACCACAGGTGTGTCCCAAGGAGGGCACCTCCAGGGCTGTGCAGCTCCATCCTCGGAGCAGGAATTCCACGCCACTCTGGGAAAGAGCCTCTGTCTCCCAGGATTTTCTCAGCATTGATATTTCCACTTCTGATGCCAAGAAATCTCCTGCTCTTTCCACACCCCCTCCAAAGTGCAGCCCCCGCCTGGGTTAGACAGCACTCTTGGATTTTCCAGGTACTCAGGAAAAGGAAATCATTCCTACCTCCTAACAGCATCAAGTGCTGACACAAACTTTGGCAGTTTCTTTGTGGGAGACCAGAGTATTCCTCTGGGTCTCCTGAATGGGCAACAGCCAGGACAGGGGGAATGGGCTCACACAGCCTGCTTGAAAGATGGCATTGGCTTTGATCTGACACCTTGGAGAAGACTTCCAAAACTGTCTGAGGATTTAGATGACATGAGGGTTTGATTGGTGTGGTTTTTATTATATCACTGAGTGTATAGATATTAGTTTTAGATTTCTCTGTATTCTTATTATTAGGCAAATATGGAAGCAGATCAGTGTGATAAAGTCACATTTTCCTGTTYTTCTCTTCCTTTTCCTTTTGCAAAGGGTGTTGGGTTTTTAGGATTGGGTAAAGGTGTGATTTCACTGTGTGACTTGGATTTTAGAGGAAAACAATGTTAACGTAATTTAGATTATAAAAACCCAGGTGCTGTTCCWGGGCGGGGAGAATTCACTTTTCCAGCTGCTTGTGAACACCACGCTGGTCTGACTGAATTTAGAGATAAGGATTTTAAAATAAACATCTTCAAACTACAACTCAAAGACTCTCTGATTTCTTCTTCCAAGCACGGGCAGTGAGAAAACAGCYRTTTACCACARTCCGRGGTTATYTCAGAAGARATACACCGTCATTTCYTTAYGWTACCAGAGTGCTGAAAGGAGAGGCAGAAGTGTAAATGYTTTGGAATAAAGATTATATATTGCATCACTGGTTTGGTAACCCATAAAAGAAACCACTGATCACCTTTATTGCAAAGCTAATCAGGAAAAAGGAGAGATGCCTGGCAAGGAAGTTCCATGTTTGGAGTGCCACAAGACTTCACACCAGGTTTTGGCATTCTCAGGTGAAGGGAAATATGAGGTCATGCACTGTAAAACAGGAGGAAAATAATTGTCATGGTTTTTCTTTTCACAAAAATCCCAACTAAAATTATCCCACTCTATTTAACTAAAAGAAAAAAAAAATTCCGCAACAAAACTTATTTTGTCAGATATTGAGAGTTGATATTTAAAGCTGATAAGGAGATGATTTTCAAAATGTTTATTGGCTTGAGAAAGCAGTGGCTTATTTACTGAATCTGTTCTGCACCCTTAATTAGCACAAATGCCAGTAGGGGAACTTCCTGCATGCTTTCTCCCATGCTGACCTTCTGCATGAGAAAAAAAATCCTTAGTGAAAATAGATTTTAATTCCCTCCTTCAAATCAAACATCTGGCTTTGGTTAAGGGGACACACAACCCTGTCCTTTGTGATATTYGGACTGCAAGAGCTCTGGGGCAGGGAGGATTTTCTTTGTTATTTGCTGCAGAAAATGACAGGAATTTCAGTTCATGGAGACAATAATGCTAATGCTGCCACTGAGAGATGATGAGAGTGTGACTGTTGCTGTGATTAACATTCATTTATCACTAAAATGCCAAGTATAAATATCAGCACACATATTTCATCGCTCTCCATCTTTGCAATTAGTTTCTATCACGTTCTAAAAACTACTCAGCATTGTCCAATGTGAGAGACAGAGCTCACAAAGTGATCTATGGCCTCAAATTCTTATGGAAAGGTGGGAGCCAAGGATGTGTCAGCCTCCTCCAAAAGGCAACACTGCTGATTTAATTACCTGAATCAGTGAAATCAGCTTAATGAGAGATAAGAGATGTGCATGCCTTGAAAAGAGGGAGGGAGATGAARTAAGTTTGCATCTAACACATTTTTGTTTGGTTCACTGTTCTTCTTAGAGATGGGATGGATGGATGGACTGGGACTCACTGGCAAAGTCACAAAAGGCTTTAGGACAGTCTACRAAACTTGCATGCCTTTGCTGCAATTTATTTCTTAAATAAGAATGCAAAAGCTTGGCTGATGATGAGAATAAATGAACATTTTGCCTAAATGTCCCTGTTCCTAACCAAAAGCAAAAACACYGAGGGGCAGCATCATTCCCTGCTTGCAAAAGATCTGGCTTTGATGGGCCTTGTCCTTCCAGAGGCAAAAGGGACAGAAACACTTAAGACAACTTTAGGCACTGGAAAAGTTCACAGGATGAGCCCTGAGGGCTTATAAACAGCAGCACATGGGTAAGACCTTAATCATCAGTCTGAGAAAATCACCCTGATGTCAGAGCCGGTGTTKGATGCTTCCTCAGGATGTGGCAAAGATGTTTCCTCACCAGCAAGGTGGAAACCTCAGGCTGTGGAAGGACACAGAAAAGCATCCTCCTGGCAACAGGGATATTTTATGGGCAATGAGGGTCCAGTAAGAAAGGATTTCTCACATGATCCACAGCTAAAGCAACGTTTCCATGTCATAAACAGCATGGCTGAGGCAGTTTTTGCACCSTCAAGAGCTGCAGCAAGTGCCAGGAAGCAGCCAAAAAACGCAGCAAATTACCTGGAGTTTAATGCACAACAAAGGATGATGCACACCTCAAACAATCTGTGTAATTCTCTGCTCCTTCAGGCAGAAAAAAGAAGGATTAGTCAGAACATTTTTGCTTGTCAGATGCTGCTGAAATGCACTCCAAGGCAGCCATGAYCAAGAGTAGGCAAAGTCAAATTCCACTAATGCTTGTATTCCCTTCCCCTTCCTGCTGCACCAACAACAAAAATGGGAAGCCCAGCTTCATTTTTTTTAAAAGCAAACATCCACATTTCGAAGAGTCACGTGCCCACATTATGCAACCACCTTGTCCTAACAAAATGGGCTGGTTTTCTATCTAGATCTGTCTAAAAATAAACTTGAGAGCACTGTTTTCCCAAAGGGGCAAGGGTCATGCACATACCTCAGTGTCCACTTGGAAAATCTCTTCCTCATTCCTACGAGCAGCACTAATGGTTATCTCTACAGAAAGGTCTTTTCCATCTCATTTACTTTTAGGCCCTCATCTGCCTTCCCCCTTTTTTGCATTTTTACCAGTCTGAATATTAAATGCAGAATAATGTCTTGCTTAGGTTTGTTCCTTTACATGTCTCTGCCGTTATATAAATTTATTTTTATATACATGCATGGATATATATATATATATATATATATATATATGCTTTGTATATTTAAACAAATACATTTAGGCACCAAAAAAAGCCTATATAAGTTGATAAACACATCACTACACAGATACAACCATTGCAAGAGGAACTGTGCTTGAATCCACACTGTTAATGTTTAAATTTAATACGACAGACTTGTATCAACCTGTTGAAACTTGATCTTGCACACCCCACTTTTCAACCACGATTGTTGCATTCCTTAAGCACTGCATTTTTTACTGAAAGCACATGTGATAAGGATGAAAAAAAAAGAAATAGGAACGGTGGGTTGTGATTGTGTGCAATCCTGAGGAGGGAAATGCTCCCTGCACCTTGGCTGCTTGAGCTGGGTGCTGTAAACGCCCTGTAAAAGCTTTTATCTATCAGTTTACTTTAAGCCTCTGTCCTTAACAAGTCTTTACATGTGCATCATAAAGGCAAGTCCCACTGCACCTTATTAAGTTGTTTGTTCTTTCCAGCCCTCTGCATTCAAGMTAAATCACATTATGCAATTAACTGCTATGAAAACAAATGAAACTTAGTCTGTTTTCCCCATGCTGAAGGAGCAGTTCGAAATCTGTCCTCTTCAATAAGTATTTACCAAAGTGAGTTAGGATCAGTTTGGTCTGAATTACTTTTTCCTGAACCACAACAAGAAGCTGCTCTTGAGGTTATGCTTAAAACCATTAATATGCTGMAAAAAAAAAATCCGTGACTCGAACAGTGAATTTTGATGACTTAGATAACTTCATCACCTTCCCCACAAGAAGAAAAGAATTAATTATTTTTAAGATGTAGGAGTGACAGGGTGGTCTTGACATGGCACAGAGTTCAACTGCTCGCATATTAATATTTTTTTCCCTTTGAAAAGTCTTGCCTCTAAATTTCAGTGCTCGAGTGAKTCAATTATTAGAAACTTCTGCTGGCAAGCAAAGGGCAGCACATCTCTGCTGTGCTCCATGACATTCATCTGCATGGGAAGAGGAAAGAGACAGTTACCATGTAAACAAAGGGAAAACAAGAACAGGATCTCTCTGGCTCTGTTGAGCTCATCAGCAGCCAAGCCTAATTTTGATCAGCTCTCCCTTCATCAGCAGGATCCTCTCCCATGGAATTGACCGTAAAAGGAGATTTGGGGGTTGCAGTTATCACAGGGATTGACCAAATGTTAAAATACCAATGGAGACAAGAAATTCAGAGTATTTTAAACTGTTGATTTTAGSAGGCGTTTGCTTTCTGAATGTGAAATAGGTGACTGTCACCARAACAGCTCTGCATGATTGATTTCGTGACCTTCTCTGTGGAGTCAGCTCATCCAAGCCTCTTTCCAGTGTTAATGTATTCCCCCAAAAATGCAGGCTGGGTCTATTCCAGGTCATAGGAAAAAATCATTCCAGCCCAAGAAACCATTCCAGGAGGTTTCTGTCCCCCTCTTAGCAGTGTACTCCAGGAGAAAAAAAAAAACCCAAAACCCAAACATTCAATTTATCTTTTTTGTTGCTGGGGCTTAATTGATTCACAAAAAATATCCCAGTCCTACAAGTGGTAGTAAATACTGTTGTTTTGGGGGCATACAGCAGCTTACTTGCCTGAAGGAGATGATGGAATTTGGGTCTTCAGATTCTTCTGTCAAGCACAGGACATCATGGGTGAATAACACTCCCTCTAAACCATTCCAAATACACTGTATGGTTAATAAAATGTCATCTAGAAATACACTAGAAAATTCCTTATTCCTCCATGAAAAAAATGGGGAAAGATTTTTGCTCGCCATGTGAAGACAGGATTATTAAAAAAGGAGTACGTAAAAATCAACTAAAATTTAAATTGTGCTATAATAAGCTGTTCAGAGCAGTTTCAAACTAATTCCCACTGAAAATAAGTGGGATGGATTGAGACAACATGAGTCTCTGCGTAAATATTTCTGGAAAGAGAGAAGGAGGAATGGAAACTTGGTCATAAATTTGCCAAGATGAATAGAAGGTGTCATTAACGTTTGCTCTCTCTGTGTGAGACATGGGTTCTTCCTCTTGGGGGAATCACAGTGGAAAACTGTAAACAATTTTTTCTGCACAGCATCATAAAATAAACTCCCAGCTCTGTATTCGTTGCCAGAGACATTGCCAGGCAACAGAAAAATCATTGCTCTATCTTGAGAGAATGCCCTGAATTTATTATTTTTAGGTCATCTGTTCGTGACACAACTCAAAATTTCGCCCAGGTTTTATTCCAGTGAGCCCAACCTTGAAGCCAAAGATGTCTAGAAATGTCAGCAATTTAGGAAACTCCAATGTTTTGGTTCACCAAACTCTGCAGCTGCTGAGTGAGACAATCAGAAGGCAGCTCAGCAGGAATTAAGAGTTTGGCTGTGCCCACAACTTTACCTGAGCATTACCTGCAGGGCTGCCCCATTTGGAGCTTCCAGGGGATCTGTGGGGGGAAAATTCCCTGCTGAACTTTTCCCACAGGCTCAGGACACACCAGCACACCTGGGGAACACGCTGGGCACATGCAGCAGCTGTGGCACAGCCTGCACAGGAACCCAGTCCTGGTGACAGGGAAGCCACCACGTCCCTCAGCAAATTTTTCCAGTGTTTAATAATCCTCACAGTTAAAATAACCCTCCTTTTCCTTATTACTTGGATTTATAGCTYCCAGACCTGGAAACTTTAACATTAATTACCTTTTTTTTTTGCTTAAAATATTTTGAGAGCAAATGCTGATTCTTTCCTCAGTTTTAATTGGAGAGATGACTCTGAAAGGTTCATGTCTTTCAAGCAAGCAGAAAAGGCACAGCTCTACCAGAAGCTACAAATTTATTGCAGGGTTAATGAGGATTATTTACATGCAGAGGTGTATTACATGATTGTAATTAATCACCCTCTTTAACGTCAGGATGTTAAAATCCCCAACAGAAAGCTTCTCTGCGAGCAGCAATGACAAATTTCTTCCTTTTCAAATGCTTCCTTTCAACTGTGAATGCACACAGCTCCTTTGAACACAAATCTAAGAACAATTAGACCACATGGAYGGCACTTTTAAACATTAAATGCTCTTCTCACTGTTTTATTTTGTTCACCACTGGCTGTAAGCATGCTTCCAGCCCGGGTTTTCAGCTGAGGTGGGCAGTGATAATCTGATAAACTGTGGTTAACTCCAGCACTTGCCATGGTCTCTCCACACCCAGCAGCTGCACCCCACTGACATATGGAGGTGCAATTAGGTTAAGCCCAGCTCTTAATCACTGCACACAGAGGCAAGTGCTGTCCTGYGCTGGCAGACACTCGGGTGGGGGCTGCTCCTGCTGTCTGCAGGCACCTGGGAGGGAAAAGGTGGGAAGAAAATCAACCATGACACACCCGTGTGCTGGGAGCTGCTGCTGAAAATGAGAATAACTGCTGATGTGGTATCTGAAATGATCAGATGGGCTGGTCCAGGGCATCTCCTGACAGCCTTTACCTGCAAGGATTTTTGTATGTACCTGTCTGGACCTTGAAACTGCACGAAGAGGCACTTGTGGCTTAAGAAAAGGAGTCACCTTTCAGGAGGAGAGTGAGGAAACTTCACTCCCTGAAAAACTGGGCTGAAGCAAAGACAGGAGGAAAGAAACCACCTGGGACTGAGGAAAGTGAGGAGGGGGCAACAGGGAGAGCAGAGAAGAGAGAGGAGGGAGGAAGACAAGAATCACARAATATTTTGGATTGGAAGGGACCTTAAAGGTCCATCTCATTCCAACACCCCCTGCCACGGAAGGGAGGAATGAAGGGAAGGAGGAAATCTGTACGTTGTTAGAAATAGCATTGACAGTTCTATACAGACTGGAATGACTCTGAAAGACCCAATTAAGGCAATGGAAATGCAGAACCAGTAATGCAGAGATGAATCATCTGACCTAAAATAGAGGGAATGATGAAACATAGAGGGAACAAAGTGTGTCATTTTAGCTTTTACAGCAAAATAATTCCAGACATAATCTCTCAAAAATATTTGGCCAACAGAAACTACAAGACAGTGTTGGTTACTGCAGCTTTATGCAGGTACAGTGGAGAATTTATCTCTTACAAGCTAACATGGACAGGTCTGCCCTTCTGCAGGTCTCAGACAAAAAAGCCTGGCAACACCCAAAGTACCACACATGCCAGCCTGTCTCCAAGAGTGACATTGCCAGTTAAAGATATAAAATAAATCAAAAACCTGTTTATCATCTTTTTTAAACTAGGGTGTCAAATACATCAGGTCCCACTCTCTCTCTTCTAGTGTAGACCTAATAAATAAAATGAGGCCAGAGCAGCTCTCAGTCTGCAGCAGTTGGGAAGCAACAGGGAGRAAGTTTGCAATGAAGAGACTTTACATATTCACAGAACTTTTACAGTCCTAATTTAAATAGAAAAAATATCTCTGCTTAAGGGGGGAAAACCCCATATCCATGCAGCTGAGCAGCCTGTCAGAGGGGAGAGGAGAGAAYTGCTGTTGTACATCACACATTTCTGCAGATTGCTGGGAAAAAAATATGCCCCTTCAGTAACTGGAGAGTCCACTGACAAGACTGCAGGGGTCAGATGCCTCAGCTACTCTAGATTAGCCTGGAAAATGCTAATCTCTCCTGGGAGTGTGTCAGGTTCCAGCTTCAATTCCCCTCTATGCCATCCTTGCAGCCTGACACCTTCTGCCTTTCCCCACTTCCATTGTCCACATACAAAGGGAAATTAGTATTTCCACCATGTCTTCTCCACCAGGAAACTTCCCTTTTGTATTTAAAGACACCTTCACTAATACTTTGTACTACTCTGGAAATAGCTGGAGACCTCAAGAGGAGAAAGAACAGCCACACACACTGAAATGCCACAGCTGAGTCCTGTGCCACTTGGAGACTCTCAGTATTTTCTGTGCTTTAATTAGACATTAATTGGCCAGACAAGTGCCATAATCTTTTAGCCCAGCACCAAATACACCTGCATAACCCTGAAAGTAATTTCAACCCAAGGCCCAATGTCAACATAAGTTTTTTTCTAGTTCTGAGTCATCAGATCTCACAGCTAATAAAATGTGCAGTAAAGACAATAATGCTTCAGACACACAAACATCACAAAGTACAGAAATAAAAGAGCTTAAAGGCAAATTTGTCTGCATATCTTTACCCTTTGTGCAAAAACTCTAGCTCTCAGTAGATCTGGATAGTTCTGCCCATTAAAACCTTTATTTTTATAAAGTTTGTGGGGTTTTTCACCCTAAGAATGTCCAAGACAACACCAAGGAAGGTGCTGTAAGAAGCCATAAAGGATCTGACAAACAAAACAGTGCAGCTCATGAGTGGGATTTTACCATCAGGGTTGTTTCCAAACAGAAACACTTGTGCTGTGGCTCTCCAGGACAAATTCTTGTTGTAGTGGTCACACATGACCCAGAGCTATGACCCCTGTGAACATAACTAAGAGAAAGACATWGGAGAGATCTCATTTGTGTAACTGAGAGAGGGGAAGCCAACTGTGCAAKGGCACAGGCAAATTTTGTCTCTTCACATTCAGCATCCAAAATGGCATGTCCACACAGGGCTGTGTAAACACATGTAATTCCCAAATTCCCTGGAATAAAACTGTTACAGGGAGTTTGGTCCCCAGCTGGATGCTGGTTCTGGAGAGGAAATCAGCTTCTCTCTTGCACACATATCACAGGCTCCTGCACAATGGACTGCCACAGGGAAGTGGGGAAAAGAGGGCTACATTGACAGGAAAGCAGGTCAGGCAGAAAGGCCTCTTCCAGTGCACTGCTTCTGTCCTTCAGAACTGTAAAGCAACACTTACTAAATAAATCCCCATTCTGTTTTGGGGGCTGAATTCATCATGCATAGAATGGGATTTTACAGTCCTGAATCGACAATAAATTCAGTCAGTAGCCTGAACATAAAGACATCAATAATTCTGKTGGCTATTTTTGCTATGCCACTTGAGCTTTCCCCTCAGTAATGAATAAATCCATGTGGAGATGACATCATTCAGCGTGCCCAGGCCATAGAAATGCAGAGCTGACCCTCAGCTGGGACAGAGCAGAACTTCTGTTCATGACCTGAAAGCAAGTGTTATTTCATCTCACACCATGGGCATGTCTTTGTAGTGCACAGAAAGGCACAAGAATAGGTCTGAAGTTGTTATAAATTGCAAATTCTCCTTGAAATACAWAYTTTGTCATCTAAGAACCAGCATATYATCATCAGAAATTAAATTAGTGCACAACAGCACCCTGGCACAATCTGATGAAACAAAGAAATGAAAATATTTTTTTTTCAGCACACCAATACCTTTACTTCCYAACTTTTGCACTTTTTACCTGACAAGAACTTATCACAAATCACCTCTAACACTTGGACACAATTGCTGCAAAGAAAGACAATCTACTCAACACATACCACACTTGTCCAGCATCTCAACRATGCACAAACACAAATGGACTGGCTGAAATTCTGGAAATTGCTCTCCATCTCTGTGGAATCTCTAAAGCCAAATTGTCACTTGAGGCCAAACTGACTGATACTGAGGAATGAAAGCATCAAGCTCACTTTTCCAGTGTACCACAGCCCTAATWGCTCTTTGGTGCTCTCTCTGATTCACTTACATGAACCTTCTCAAGAGCTGAGCCAAGAAACTCAATCCCTAAAGCCACATTTACAGGAAAGCAGGACATTAACAGAATTACTGCACTAAAGCAAAATTTTGCCCTATCATTTCTGTTTGTTCTTCCTGGAAATTAACTTTGTTAAACATGAACCAAAACATAACTTCTTGTTTTGTTTTGGTTTGTTTTTTTGGTTTTTTTTTTTAATAATAAGCACCAGGAAATTATTTTTGCTTGCTTTTCCTTGYTTGAACTTATTGTGTGAACAGGATTACAGAAAATGCTTGCCATATCATCCATCTCTGCACTTGGTTTTTCCTGAATTTCTTTTCATACACAATGAGCTGGGATGAACACACTTGTAACTAGGAAACCAAAGCCACTTTTTAATATTCTTACACACTTGCACTGTAATCAGAATACTCAGGATTTTAATTTTAGAAGGCTCAGACACCAAACTCCAGCTGAAGTTATGCAGAGCTGGGGGAGCTGCTAACACAAAATTGCACCGTATCTGCTGTGCTGTGACAGATTTTCTATTTCAGTTGCTCCTGCAGCTTTTCATCAACATGYTTTTAAGAAATACCCACGAATTTGCAACCCTTTACTAGCTGCAAATGAAGACTTTTCTATTATTCAAGCATAGTAACCCATGACTGTCTGCCCACTTAGAGAAAACACACACCAATACCTGTGGTTTATTTGTCCCTGAGTCATTGTCCAACCTGTGGAACAATCCCCCTTTTAAATAGGAATGTGTTTCTTGCTATTTAGCAGCTTTCTAGGTTAATTTTGCCACCCAGCTTGTTGCTGTCTGGCACCATTTATCTGAACCTGTCCGAGCTGCTGCATGTGGGCTCCAAGTGGAAAATATTAACTGGATTGTGCTATTTGCAGAAGAATGAGGCTGACAGCTAAAAAAGCCCAAGACTTGGCACTCACAAGCAATACCAAGAATGAAGGCAGTTTTACATTATCCTGTATTATAGTCATTTTCCTGGTAAGAAATTTCCATCTTCAGGAAGAGTCTTGTCTGTATGCCTTGTATTACAGCAGTAATGGCAATACTGCCATTTTTTTTTTAATGTTCATGTTGTGTATCTCACTCTCTGGTTTTCCCTCTGAATATTGGGAAGTGTCTTTACTTTCAGGATAAGATAAGTGACAGGTTTGAACTAGAAAAAGTAAAATTCTTACTTACCTGTATTTGTTACAGGAAGTGTCATCTGAACACATGGGAAGAAATAAATAAAAATCCGGGCACCCTGTTCTGTGCACAGCTGTCAGCAGTGAGAGAAACTGGTGGAAAATTCTGTGTTTGCCTTTTGGCAAGTCACTGAGTTTGGGCAGAATATTTGGAATCAATAAAGTGAGACCTCTGGAGTTCCCAGGAACATGTGCTGTATTGAAAGGAATGGGTTCATGCAAATGTGTTCTGTGATCCCAAGTAACTGAGCTCCACAKCCCAGAAGTCCTGGGATAGAAGCTGGTATCTGAAGGAATGGGGTAACAGCCACAGCATTTGCTCCACTGATAAGATTTTCAGGGCCAGAGGGACAGAAGGCAGTTTCTCAGAGATTAATTATCTCCCCCTGCAATATGTCCTTGGCAATAATCAGCTCCAGAGGATTTGGTGARAAACAAGAGACAAAACCCTGTGCCTGGGCTTTTGCATTTCCACTTTTATTGTTTCCTTTTTTACAGGAGAAGCTTGAAGCTGGAAGAGCCCCACTGCCAAGGGGGAAAGGGTGCTCCAGMAGGATACACTCCCAAAGCCACCAAAGTACAGAACAGATCTCTCTACATGGACAGAAGACTCAAAGAAAATTTATCATGATGAGAAATGTTAGCATCTCCATCTAGTCAAGGTTSCCCCACCAAAACAAAGCAGCTTCTTCCATCCTTATCCTCCCTCCTTCCTCAAAACCAAACTCAAACTCTTTGCCAGCTGCTAACAGAGGAGTGCCTCAGGGTATCTGAGCTACTTCTCAGGCTCTCTGCAGCAAAAGAACCTGATGTCATTAGATTTAAATTAATCACACAAGGTCCAAATCTTCATTAAAGAAAATTTCAGAGTCTCTGCATGTAAAAGAGCTGAAACTACAGATCTAAAAAAAGACAGATTAGCTCCAGCACATGGCTTTATTCCAACTATTCTTTATATTGAAAATGTTAGTATTAAAGGCAGTGAACTATTCAGAGTACACAACTTTGCCCTTCAGTGCAATATTTACACTACAAAACCCAGTAATTCTCATACTTTCAACCAATGTAAGTGCTTTAGCTCTTACATGATAATTTGCTCACAATGTCCATGTATAATCATCCTTTACATTCTTTAAAGTTTCTTTACATTCTACACTTTTCAGGGGCTCAGTTATTTAACAAAATTCCCGTGATAAAGCTTGTTGGCAAGTATGATCCAAAGTTAATCTGAGCAGTTACTGGATACTCCAAATGGAGAACAAACCTTATGCTTAACAAACATGCACCTGGTAATAACAGCTGCAAGCACACATACAGATGAAAAATATATCAAATTAAGCCCTCCATCAAAGCATCTAAAATTAGAAATGTTGGAAAATACATTCATAAACAAGCTAATCTTGAAGAACCAGAATACATTCAAATAATTGGGAATGGTACATTTGACAAAATTAACCTACTTAGAGACAACTCAAATTCCCAATAATTCTACAGAATGAATTCCTTCCCTAGATTTCACTAGAATAAAGAAAAATCTGATTTACAGGGATATAAGRCATCCAATAAACTTTAATAATACCAAGTCAATCAGACTCAATTATGAAATACAGTCAGATTATGTCCTTTTGAGTCAGAATCTTGGAGGACTGCATTCAAAATTCTCTCAAATCATCTGTTTGTAAGAACAAMAAAMCAATGGAATCATAGAATATTAYGAGTTGGAAGAYCATCTCATCCCACCCACTGCCAYRGGCAGGGACACYTCCCACTGTCCCAGGCTKYTCCAAACCCCATCCAACCTGGCCTTGGGCACTGCCAGGGATCCAGGAGCAGCCACAGCTTCTCTGGGCACCCTGTGCCAGGGCCTGCYCACCYTCAAAGTGAAAMAYTTCTTCSTWATATCCAACCTARAKTTCCCCTTTTCCAGTTTGTAYCCATTCCCCCTTGTCCTGTCACTCCATTCCTGATGAAGAGCTCCTCTCCAGCTTCCTTGCAGGTCTCTTCAGATTCTGAAAGTTGTTTTGAGGACTCCATGCACGACCTTCTCTTCTCCAGGCTGAACACCCCAACTTTCCCAGCCTGTCTCYGTAGGGGAGGTGCCCCAGTCCTCTTATCAACTTTGTGGCCTGTTCTGGACTCACTCCAACAGAATTATACAAGGCACTGCATGGGCTCTGTTCTRCTGGCTGCACTTTCACTAGGGAACCTGACAAATCAAAAATACTGGTAAGGAATACCTGCAAGAACACCTTTCAGCAGGGTAATTCTGGGACAGAGATCCWCCATCTGTGACACAGGCCCTTTTGGAGAAGCACAGATGAGAAATTATGCAAGACCAGTTTCTGCTTGGCTGGTAAGTAACTGAGTACACATGAGGGGAAAAAAAGGAAAAAAATGAAAAAAAAAGAAAAAAAAGAAGAAGAAAAATGAGGTTATCAGGGCCTTGATTTCCAAGCTCAGGTTAGCTCCCCAAATCCCTCCCTGGCAGCACAGCACAAACTGGTTTATGGGAACAGATGTAACTGCTTTGCCAGTTGTTTGTTCCCATCACCACAGCAGCCCCTGTGCCAGAGCAGTTGTCTGCACAGCAAACCAGAGCAGGGAACTCTTCCAGACAACACCAAAGAGCTTTGCTGGGGTTTGTGCTGGCTCACAAAGCCACACTCSCATCAGGGCACAAGTCCCTGAGTGAAAAAAAAAAACCCACTCCTTTCACAAGCAGCTTCCCAAGTTTCCAAAGCTACCAAAAGAGCCAGCAATGAATGGAGGAAAAAAAAAMCCCAAGATCTGGAGAGGGAAAAAAGGAGCGAGACCCAGTAAGGTACATTGCCTTCCCTTATGTGGGTTTTAGCCCATTTGCAACAAAACCTTGGCAAAAAAAGGTTTAAATGCATCCCTAAACACATTCCAGGGATTCTACAGCTGCTTCGGAGTGTTTGTGACTTAGGTGGGATATCTAAAAGCACACTGAAAACATGGATAGGATTAGATACTAATCTCTAGAGCTGTCCTTAATGAAAAGATAAGGCGCCAGATTAGCTTTCGACAAAAACAAGAGAAATCTTGTAATTCTTAATTTCTATTCTAACACTTGCATTTTGACACATAAAAGCCCTATTCAGGTACTTAATTCAAAGCCGATAATCACGACGAGAAGCCAGCCTGAAGCRATGATAATGGCCATTATAATTTTGTCAAATCGCATCGAGACGAGCGAGTACAGCAGTTACAGAGGGCCCGAGCCAAAACCCACCGGGATCAGT
Organism: Alauda arvensis; assembly: GCA_902810485.1. NCBI lineage: Eukaryota > Metazoa > Chordata > Aves > Passeriformes > Alaudidae > Alauda > Alauda arvensis. The sequence continues at coordinate 405,673 of CADDXX010000455.1, forward strand.
GCGTCCCTGAGGGCAACGCAGGGTGGGGGGCTTGTGAGGGACAACGGGGGGCTTGTGAGGGGGATGGTGGTGGCTTTTGAGCCATTGCAGGGTGGTTTGTGAGGGGACAGGGGTGGATTTGAGGGGCAGCGGGTGGTTTTTGAGGGGAATGGCGGTGGCTTTTTAGGGGAATGGGGGTGGCTTTTTAAGGGAATGGGGGTGGCTTTGGAGGGACAGCGGGTGGTTTTTGAGGGGAATGGGGGTGGATTTGAGGGACAGCAGTTTTTTTTAGGGGAATGGGGGACTTTTGAGGGACAGTGGGTGGTTTTTGAGGGGGACAGTGCGATGCTTGGGAGGGGTTCAATGGGACAGGGGGTGGCTTGGGGGAGTTGGTGATTTTTGAAGGGAGACAGAAACATGAGGGGTTGGGGAGYGGCTTGTGAGGGACRCAGTGGGTGGTTTTKGGGGGGAATGGGGGYGGMTTTTGAGGGACAGCAGGTGTTTTTTTTAGGGGAATGGGAGAGTTTTGAGGGACAGTGGATGGTTTTTGAGGCAAACRGGAGTGGCTTTTGAGGGGAATGGGGTGGATTTGAGGGAAAACAGATGGTTTTTAAGAGGAGTTGATGATTTTTGAGGGGGACGCTGGTGGTTTCTGAGGGGGACAGAAATGTGAGGGGTTGGGGAGGGACGCAGTGGGTGGCACTAGGCACGGTGCTTCTTCACAGACCACACTGGGCCTTACCCCTCCACTTAGAAAAAAAAACACAACACGAATATCATAATAATAATAATCACGAAATTGTTGCAAATTTCGGCGAATCGCCCTCTAACGCTGCCCGCGGGTTCCCCCCACACCCGCAGCCCACAGGCCCGGGGCAGGGGGGTGGGTGCGGGTTACCACACCGGCACCTCCCAAACCCCACCGTCCCCGCCASCAGCGGGGACACACGACAAAGACCCGTCCCTCCGTGTGTGTCCCCCCCTCCCTTGTGCCGGGCCACCCCCCAAAACGCGCGGCTGCTGCCTCAGTTTCCCTGCGGCGGGGCGGGCTGAGGGCGGCGGCCGGRGCGCTGCGGGCGGTGCTGCCCGCGGTGGCAGACAGGCAGGCAGGCAGGCTGTCGGACGATCGGTCG
>CADDXX010000455.1:407184-433514 GCA_902810485.1 Alauda arvensis
CGCGCATGCGCCGGTTACGAAACTCTTCCCCCCCTTTCGCTGGCGGGGCGCGGCGCAGGCGCCCGGAGCGGGCGGGAGGTGCCCGCGGCCGCCGCCACATCGCCCGCCCCGCCCGGGCCCGGGCCCCGAGGGGGAGGCGCKGGGGAAGCGCTCAGGGCGCATGAGCGCGGCCGGCAGCGATGGAAGGAAGGAAGGAAGGATGGATGGAAGGCGGGGAGAGGCGGGTCGGGAGCGGAGCAGGGGGGAGCGGAAAGCGGCGCGCCGAGCTCTGGCTTCCCTGGGCTGCCGCGCCTCAGGAGCCCGTTAGCCACTGCAACGGGCGTGAGGGCCGCGAGGGTCTGGCCGCCGCAGGGCGTGAGGGCCCGGTGGTGTGAGGGACACGGGGGACTGATGGTGTTGTGAGAGACACTGGGGACCGATGGTGTTGTGAGGGACACTGGGGACCGATGGTGTGAGGGACACGGGGAACGATGGTGTTGTGAGGGACACGGGGAAGATGGTGTTGTGAGGGACACGGGGACCGATGGTGTTGTGAGGGACACGGGGAAGATGGTGTTGTGAGGGACACGGGGAACGATGGTGTGAGGGACACTGGGCGACCGATGGTGTTGTGAGGGACACGGGGAACGATGGTGTTGTGAGGGACACTGGGGACCGATGGTGTGAGGGATACCAGGCACCGCTGGTGAAAAGGACCAGCCGCCCGAGGGGTGTGAGGGACCGGCGGTCCGGCGCTTTCCTCTCCGCCGGCGGCTCCAGGCTCTTCCSCCCCGCTCCGATCCGAGCTCTAAAACACGGGAGAGGCGCCGGGAGGGCCGTGGCTCGGTGACACGGTTCCTTCCCGGTGTGTCTGGAAGGGAAAGCGCGTTTCGTCTCCCCCTCCAGCGAGGTCCCCGCAGGCAGGTACCGAACCTCGTCTGTGTCCGTCAGTACAGAAAGGGCAGATGGCAGAGGATGGACCTGGCTATGCTCGGTGCTGCCCGGCAATGGACAGAACCTGGTGCACAGAAATTCCACCTGAACATAAGAACTTCCCTGTGCAGTGACTGAGAAGTAGGACGGGTTGTCCAGAGAGGGCGTGTGTGGAGTCTCCCTCACTGGAGAAATTCTCTCTGAACTATCTGGACACAATCCTGTGCTGTGTGCTCTGGGATGACCCTGCTTGAGCTGGGAGGTGGGAGCAGCTGACCCCACTGTGGTCCCTTCCAGCCTGACCCATTGTGTGCTTCTGTGAACAAAGTGTGGCTTTGCTGGTCGGAGCACTCTTTGGCTGGATTATTCATCAGGCAGGTGGGGAAATCCTCAGTGCTGGGCTKTGCCTGTGCAGAGAGTTGTGGAAGGTGTTTTACCTGGTCACAGCTGTCAGGACTTTACTATAATCCTCTGTGAAGTCCAAGGTGATGTTATGTTCAGATTGGATGAGGCTCGTGTAAATAAACAGGAGAAAAACTTAAAGAAGTTGCTGTTAGACAGGAAATAATTGTGGAATGTGTGTGTGTTGAGTAAGCTCATCTTAATAATTAAATAGCAATTGCTTTAGTAGCTCTTCCTTTTTTTTGTAGCTGGACTCCCGGTGGAAGTGAGAGGTAGGCAGGCTGTACCTTCAAGAAGAGATTGTGATGAATTACACAATCATAGAGCTTTTTGTGAATACACTGAATTTCTTGCAGTTAAATTAATATTTTATCCTTAGATAAATGTGAAACTAGATTTTTAAAAGTGTATTTTTGTACAGGAAGTCTTTTGATGTTAAATCAGGAGTATTAAATACACACTACAGGTAAATCTRGTTCTGTTCTATGTGTAGGTTTAGTGTTCTGTTCTGACTTTGCTCAAACTGACAAAGTGCTCTGACTCAGATTTTCCRCCAGCGTTATGCTGATCCTCTTGAGGGGAAGTTTGGAGCAAATTTAAGCAACTGTTTTTATAAAACTTGTTAGCAAAAAACCCCAAATTATGTGGCCATCTCATGGGTGAAAGGGGATCTGACATCCCTTCCTCTCAGATGTCTGTTTCACCCACATGCTGCAGACTTGTAATTTCTTAACAGTATTTTGTTTACCTGTGGAAAGTCCACCCACCCTGAGTGGATCGTGACCATTTCAAGAGCTGTCACTCACATGTTCTCAGTAGGGGCTTGCAGGGAGATGTCACAGATTAGAACCTCTGGAGTTGTCAGCTGCAGAGCCASACCAGGATTCCTTGGGCATTTCACCACTTGTGAGCTCCCCTGATTCTGCTTTAATGTTCAAGGTAACTTATCCTTTAGCACATATTAGCATTCTTATTGAATATAAACAGGCAGCAGTTTTTAAGTTCCCAAAGTCCTTTTTGTGCTGTACATTCAGGGATAAATGTCAATTKTTGTGCCTCCTATTCCTTCTGTGTAGGTTCCAGGTGCCGGGGTAATGYTCTGCCACATCCCTCTCACACTGAGAACCCTCTGGATCACTAGGAGCTGGATATTACTAAGAAATTAGATTTTCTGAGCTTGTGGGGGGKTTTTGTGTGTGATGCTAGGGAATACTTGCACACAGAGAATTAAGTGCTCTGGTCATCTTAGCAGGGTTGCTTCATCTCACTTTCCTCAGAATTAGTTAGAGGCAGGTCAGGATTTGGATTTAAAAGGACGACTTTGCAGAAAGCCTTGAGCTTTCTTACTGTATTGAAGTTGTTCTGTTTTGAACTTGAGGGTCTGTGAAGCAGTTACTGTTAAAAAGCAACCCTCTGTAGCTTACAGGGTTTTGAAATTCACTTTATCTGCAAAATGGTGATAACTTGAGTGTGTGACCGAGTGTGGACTCAGAGGGGAGAGGAAGTTGGGGTGTAATCACACGGGGTTTGTTGTGCACTGGGAGGGGCTGTGCTCTGAGTCACATGCTGCAGTTGCAACAATTTCAGCTCTCATTAAACTTTTGAGCAACTGAGYGCCTTCATTTTGAAATCTGTCTCATGTAATGATCTGAGATCCTCAGAAAACAACAAAAATCTTTAGAAGYAGCAAAGTCATTTGCTGCAAGTGGAAAGACTTGCAATGTGCCCTGCATTAAAATAGGTGTTCTGTGCAGGGGGGGTTTCCTTCCCAAATATTTGTTGTAGCTTAATACTAATCTTTGTACTGTAGTGTTTCCATTTTTTCCCTACTGATAATATCAAAGACATCAGTTCTCTTATATTTTCTTTCAATCAGCAGTGAAATAAAAAGAASTTTGTTGTCTGTTCTTATTGACTACTTTATGTATTTTGCTGTTCTGGAACATTTCAGGCATATTTCATGAACAAAGAAAGAAAATGTTGAGCAAGTCTTCAATCTTCCTAAGCTCTTTCCATCTCCACCCCCATCAGTTCATCAGTCTTGCTGTCCATCTCAAATAAAAGTTTTARAATCCCCTGGTCCTGAGGGGTTTTCCCTCTGTGGCATAGTGAAACACCACATCTTTCTTGTGCAGATTCTTTCCATGCAGTCTGTGATGAAAAGACATGAAAAATCCTCTGGCCAAATATATATTCTTTTAAAATGCTGCAAAACTTCTCCTTTGGTAGTAATTTGTACACAACTAAATTGTATTGTTTGGGAAAGGAAGAAATMTTTTCCCTTTTTTCTCTGTGAGCATTGATCTCCTTATSCTGCCTCAGTACTAAACASTGTAAGTAACAATTAGGGTGCARTTCATGCTCACCAACCTCTGCCAASTTGTGGTTACTGCAGGGCCAGTTCTGRCACAGGGCACAGTGAGTGTCCCCTCCACCCCTCACAGTCTGCTCTGGACACATYTGTARGTATTTCAGAGCACTTCTAAAAAGCACTGTACTTGGGACAGTGAATATGCCTCAAAAAGCCCCTTTTAATGTAAATTAAGAGCCATGGGAGGRAAAGCAGCAGAATTACAGTGATTTCTAATCTCTGCCACACTCAGTGTTGSAGTGGTAACCAAAAGGAATTTTTTTATTCTGTACCAAGACATAACTCTGAGTACAGTCCTTCAGCTGTTGAGGTTAAGGGCCAAATTTCCTGGAACTCTAGTAAAAATATGACCATCTCCATTCTCATAAATACTTTTGATGATTAAAGAAAATACAGTGCTCCTGTTCATGGAAATGGATTTTTAAATTAATTTTTTTAACTATGTAAGACATAGCCTACCCTCAGTTGCTTGTGGACTTGGAGTAAAGTGAAAATCTTCCACATGCTATMCATGAGCTTGAAAATCTCTTAAGGTAAAACTCAAGTGAAATTGCTGTTGTATTTCCTCTTTCCTTTTCCCAGTATCTTGGCCAGAATCAGTGATGGCTGAATGACATTTTCTTTGGATCCTTTCAGTGGAAGGAAGATTCTCTGAACTGTAACTTTATCACTTGGCAATTTTTTGGGCTCAACTTTTATATTCTGCATTTTTCAGATAAAATGTGTGACCTTTTCCCCTCATGTCTCATTTTCTTTAGTAAACCATAGTGTAAATACTATTCTGATGAGAGAAGMGTACCTTACCTGGACATGTGGCTTCTCTTCCCATGCAAAATACACTGTTCCTGTAAAAAGCACCATGATAGTAATAGAAATACAGCCACAATTAGGGTTTGTCATTTTTACTGCACCAGCAAACTTAAAAGCTATAAATAGACAAGTTTTTATTGTGAATTAGGCCAGTTAGTGTGCCTCATGTAGTAAAGCAGATGACTGAATATTATTCCATTTGATAAGTATATCTCAGCATTGCAAATAAAACAATAAAGTCAACCTGTAGTGTACACATTTGGTTTACAATTCTTCAGATTTCATGCATCTCTTACAAAAAAAATGACCAGAAATATTTCTGGGGATGAGATTTCTGTAGGTGTTTAAATCTGATGGCTGCCAAGCCTTTCAGACTTGCCCCATCACAGAGTTGATTTGCAGCATTATAAAGCAAATGTTGCATTGCAAAACAAACATTTCAAGGGAATGAAAGTTGAAGAACTCCCAGGGAAAGGTGTTTTTAAACTTTTTTTATATTTTGATTAATTTTACACCAATGTACACACCTTTCAGTCAAGGCATGGAGGCCAGGACAAATATCAAATTGTGTTTGATGTGATTKCATCTTCAGTGAACGTTTCAGGAAGAACTTTGAGAGCTCCCAGGCAGCATTTCCCTGTCCTGTCCCCTCCATCCTGTGTCTGGATCTGCTCCTGCTCTGACACAAGGCAGCCTTTCCTCGGAGAGGGAGGAAACACAGGGCTGCTCTTTGCAGGAGCAATCCCTCCTTGGGCTGCTCTGAGAGCAAGATGAAATTGCACCCTGAGCTGCTGCTGGGTTGTAAACAAGAATGGGAATGACAAGAGGAGCTTTGTACTCTGACATTCTCTAGTTTGCTGCACGTCAGGGGGAGCTATTTTAAGTGTCAGCACATGAAACTGAGGGTATGATCTGAATGTGAAAAGTAGCCTCTAATTTCTAAGTGAATTTCGTGTCTGTGTCAGGGTAACTGCTAATTATTTGTCTAGAGCACAGGGCAAAATAGACTGCAGAATATTCAAACTGAGAGTAGGTTTAGATCAGATATTAGCAAAAAAATCTTCACTGTGGTGAGGGTGGTGAGGCACTGGCACAGGGTGCCCCATCTCTGAAAGTGTTCAAGGCCAGGCTGGGAGCTCTGAGCAATCTGGTCTAGTGGGAGGGATGATCCTTAAGGTCCCTTCCCAAACCATTCTGTGATTATAAAATTTCTTCTTTTTCTCTCCCTAAATTTCTGCTTTTATATGCGTGGAGGATAGATGGGTAGAAATTAGTCCATCAATTTCACACACTAGCAAGCATGCTATTTATCTGATTTTATGCCTGGCTTCATACCAGCGAGTCTCTCTGTGCTGCTGACCCATTGGAAATGAGAAACGTTTGTCTTCATRGAGAAAGTTCACAGTGCTGTCTGCAGTGGGAAACAGCAACAGCACTGAGATCTCATTTCATTAAATCCAGAATCCCCAAACCTGCAGCAAGAGATTATTTAAGTGTTTAGGTAGAAAGATTATGGAAATGCAAACAATATTCCTATGTGGGTTTGCAGCTTTTACCTACAGGTTTTGGGGTATATATGGGGATGTGCTCTGTGAGAGTATATGGATTACAAAGGCTGTTGATGGGAGAAGACACATTTTATAAACTGTTGTCAAACTCAAATCATAAAATCCAGCATGGGGGGGGTCTTTGAGTGGAAGCTTAAGCAGTGTAGGTTCCATTTTCATCYGGACTTGTGACAAGTAAKGGAACTTTCTACTCTTCWGGTGTCTGAAACAGCACCAGAATKGTTAGARCCATCAGAYCCTYAGGAAAGCACTCTAATGAATGCAACATTCCTGCATTTTCCAGGGGRTGGCCCAGGAAGTCACTTGTATGTTTTGGCTGAGTCTTATATTCCACATTTCTTTGCTTTTGTTTTGTGGGTTTGTCCCTGCCATGCTTCTAGTTTGTTTTCCCTGTTTAAACCCGTGTTCAGTCTGTGTCTCTTCTGTGTGTTTCCTCCTCCATCCTCGTGTTCTCTGCTTCCACCTGCATCTGCACAGCCCTGGCACCTCCTTGCTGCAATATTGCACCTCATCGAGGGCTTCAGAACATCATCTTTCCCTGCACACTGTTAATGGAGCTTTAGCTGGCAGTGATTCCCTTATCATGGAAGGCAGAAGGCAACATCAACATCTCTTAATTGCTCCTGTATTTGAGGGTGTAGCTGTTACACTGAAACCACAATAAATACCTGCCTGATTCTGCCTGTGAAGTCGGTGGCTCCGTTGTTTCTAAAGGTGAAATTTCAGATGGAACAACTGAAGCTGTGAGCTGATGGAACAACTTCCTGACAGGTGCATGGCTCCTCTTGCTGGAACCCTGATGCTCATTTGACCTCTCAGTGAGCTGATTAAGCTCCCTACCCTAGAAAATAGCAAACAGATCTAAAAGTCTGGAATGATGCTACTTATTTGTTTGCTTGCTGCTTAATTTTAAGGAGTTGAATCAACTCACTGGGAGATCAAATGGGCAGCAGAGCTGGTGAGAGTAGCACAGGGMTGGGAGGAGCAGATGTGAGAGTAAGGAACAGAGGAAAGGAACTACCACTTCAAAGGGAGGTTGCTGTTGAAGATCAAGAAACTGTTGGGCCTAAGATCAAGCTTTTTCACCCTTCCCTTGTGARGAGCTTTCCTTTATTATGAGATTTATTTTACAAAAGTTATTTTGAAATAGTAATTGAAATTTTCCATCCTTGTTCAAAATATAAAATAAAAACAATTTYATACCAAATATGGGACTTAGGCTTTTGAAATCTAGTTTTCTGAGATCAGTGGAGGGCTGTTGAAGGAGGRGATTAGAGGAGTGGAAGATCTCTCTTACGAGGGAAGGCTCAGGGAGCTGGGCCTGTTCAGCCTGGAGAAGGGATGACTGAGAGGGGACCTCATTCAAGAGGATGCACCAGGTTCTGCTCCGTGGTGCCCAGGAACAGGACAAGAGGTGATGGGCAGAAATGATGCCCAGGAAGTTCCACCTGAACATGAGGAGGAACTTCTTCCCTGTGCAGTGACTGAGCACTGGGACAGATTGTCCAGAGAGGCTGTGGAGTCTCCCTCACTGGAGATATTCCAGAAYCATCTGGACACAATCCTGTGCTGTGTGCTCTGGGGTGACCCTGCTTGAGCAGCTGACCCAGTGTGGTCCCTTCCAGCCTGACCCATCCTGTGATTCTGTGAAGGCTGACACTAAAATYTCTTCCTGGCTTCCCAAAGGTTCCTGCTGCACTGGCCCTTCCTGGGTCTGGAGTCTAAATTTAGTCKTTGTTCCTCCTGAGGACCAGCAGACCATACAGACAGTGGGAGGTTTTCTGATGTGCTCCTGCTGTTTCCATGATGTCACCTGAACATCATGGAAGAAAAGAAGAAAACTTTGTTTCCAGTTCAGTAGTGAAGGTGGCTGGGAAARAAACGGTTAGAGAGAATAAAAGCACATTATCTGGAGGAAAGATCTTAGGTAGCTAATCACAAAACAATCTTCAGCTGAGAAGTAGGAGTACCCAAACACCTGGAACCAAATCTGCTATTACAGGAGACTGCCAGAGTTGTGTATCTACACCCAGTGCCAGGGAAGCTTTTGTGTGAGGTGAGCACAGGCAGCCAAGCACTTTGGGGAGCCAGTTCTTGTCCTCCTATGGCTGGTCCTATTGCTGCCTCTTCAGTTATGTCAGTGCAATAGTTCCTGATGTGGTTCACTACAAAAGCTGACCAGCATTTGAAAAGAAGGAATCTTTTGGGGGTTTATTTATTGTCTGTTCTGCTACGTCATTCAGGCCTGCAAATATTTGTGCTGGCACAGCTGAAGGAGGAGTGACCTGCAGTGTGCAGGTAAGATGAACACCAGAGCAGGGATGACTTGGATCAGCTTTGTTACTGCAAAGTGTTCCTGTAGTGAAATTTTAACACATTGCACTCTGACTCAAGTATTCTTTGAGTTGGTTTTTTTTTTTCCTACTTCTGAGTATTTCAGGCTTTCACGTGATCTTTGTAAATGTCTTAAAATGGTTCTGCAAAACAGTTCTGGTGTGTTTCTTGCTATTGTTTGTTTAATTTCTGCCKGTTGTGTCTAAAGGCTATTAAGCTGAAAGTCAGGCGCTTGAATTAGGAAATAGCAGGATTAAAGCTGCCTTTGGAGGATTGATTTGGTCCTTTGCCATTTGTGTACGTTTRCAGCCTTGGTCACTGTTAAAGTGACAGTGCACCAGAGCCTCCTTCACTGTGCTCTGAGCCTGACAGGGAGGGATCTTTATGTCTGCAGTGCTTCATGGGATGAATTGAAGTTGTTGAGGAATGAAGAAGGAAACTGTGCCCAGAAGGATGGGTGACTGCTGGGTTCTGCTTTAGTCCTGCAGATTTTACACCACTCTCTACTGGTTACACTGCACTGCTCTGTTAGGTGAGCAGAGGGACACCTAGTAATTACATGGTGTTTATTTGCCAGTTTTAAAAACACCAGGGCAAAGCAGATTAAAATGAAAGTCCTTAAAATATTTCAAAACATTTGACTAATACACTCTATTTCCAGTGTCCTTGAAGTGTGGGTTATGCAGCAGCTTCTATTGGATGTCTCTCCACCACAGTTAAAGTTTCCTAAGCTCTGTTGATCTGCTACCTCCATTTACCTTCTGCARTTTGCATCCCAGAGGAATCACTTGAGTTTGCAAACTCACTGTCTTCCAGGTGAAGGGAAAGATGGAGCACTTGTAAGGGTTAATGGGTGTTCAGACCATGAAACTGGATTAGGGCCAGTCACGCTCTGCCACTTTAAATTGCAGTGGCATCCACAAAGGAGGAAGGTAATGAACCACCATCCTCACACATCCACCTCCATCCTCCCAGTATTCTTAAGYGAAACACAGAAAGCAAAACAAACCAGATTGCTTTCTCAAATGAAGATTGACTGCACTGCTTTTTATAGATGGAGGTGTGGGGGAATTATGCATTATAGTTATCTAAGGTGAATTAAGGATAAATTAGTGTTTGTGAAATGACACTGCAAGGCACTGAAATACTCAGTAAAGACTGATTTGGTGAGGAAACAGCATTCTGGTTTTGCTGTTACCATGCCATGTCACTATGAACTCATTTGGTATTTTTAGGTGTAGAAGTGGTRGCTCAGTCCTTGATATGATCAGTGCCCTGAGACACTGCATGCAGCATCCTTTAAGTCATTTCTCAATAATAGCAGTTTAGACTTTGATCACTTATTTATACCCATCAGTTTTAAGATTTACCATCCTCATTTAATCACTATGGGGTTATAGCTTCTCAGTATTGTTTTGGTTTTTTTATTTTGATGAAGTTTACCGTTTTGCCTGTAAGCTGATTAACAGTTGAACCTTTTTGTTGTAGTTGCACACATCATGCACAAAYRAAACTAAAACGTTGTGTCTCAAATSAGYTGTAAAAWTAAGAGAATTGCATWTAACAGACACCTCATTGACTTGTTTTATGACCACCATGGAGATAGTGTAGAGAGTGTCCATGAAAAAAATAAGATAATTTAATATTGTTGATTCTCTGTGTATGTGTTCTTGTGCACAGATATATAAATGACAACTCCTGCCACAGACGTTCTTTGTTTAACTTAAAACCTGGTTATCTTCTTTTGTTAAGCTCTCATCAGGAGCAGTATAYTGAGTTATCAAGACATCCTGCAGTACGGAGTGGGTTGTGTTTTGAAGCATATGGATCATGGATATTTCTGCACTGCAGCCTAATTTGTGCTTATTGTACTCTTGGATGCAGCCAAGGGTAACTGTTCCTCAGATATATGGGTTGTGGGCATAAAGTGCTCTAATGCTAATGAATGCAACAGGGATCAGTTCTCTGATTGCTTTTTATCATGAGCAGTATTTATCCCAATGCAGAGATACTTCAGTGAAAACTGACATTTCCCAAAAACCAGGTCCTGCCAGTGCAGTTTTAAGTGACACACAGTAAGAAGTAAATATTAACAGCACTTAYGAAGCATAAGTAAACATGTATTGTCTGAATTTAGATTACAGACAAKAATCCTGTTTCCTTCTCCCTTCCTAGTATTAATGCCCTTTCCATCATCCTATTAAAAGTGGCAACAAAACCCCCTCAATTTGTCTAGTCAGCAGGAGACTGTCAGAGTTGCTAAGCCTCAGAAAGGTGAGTTGCTATAACTAAGCTTTAGATACCTGATCCGAGAGTTTATCAATACAGTTGTCAAGACAGATCTTCATAAAGCTGAAGCAGAAAAAGAGATGATCAAGAGTGAAATGATGGAACTGTTCCTCCCTGTGGAGAGGCGTATCACAGGAAGAGAACATAGCCCATCCATCCATCCATCCATCCATCCATCCATCCATCACCCAGTTAGTTAGGTGTAATATTCTTGGTGTAAGATTAGCAATTAAAAGGGTATTCGAAAGTGGACAGATGAGCTGGTTCTTCCCATGCCTGTGCTTTTTTGGAGCTACCAGTGGTGTTTTCAYTCCCAAACCTTTCCTCCACACAAGCTGTTTCTTTAATTGCTGTTTGATGGTGGTTTAGCCAGTTTAAAAAGTAAAGGAGATGTATTTACTTTGTCTCTAACAGTTCATATAAGGCAACCTACAGCTTTGTTGTTCTTTTTCAGGGGCATCAGAATCATGGAGGGGCTCTTGCATTACATAAATCCAGCACATGCCATTTCCCTCCTGAGCACCCTGAACGAGGAGCGTCTCAAGGGACAGCTGTGTGACGTTGTGCTGATCGTAGGAGACCAGAAATTCCGAGCTCATAAGAATGTCCTGGCTGCCAGCAGTGAATACTTCCAGACTCTGTTCACAAATAAGGAGAATGAGTCTCAGTCAGTGTTTCAGCTCGACTTTTGTGAGCCGGATGCTTTTGATAATGTGTTGAACTACATTTATTCTTCGTCCTTGTTCATTGAGAAAGGCAGCCTTGCAGCTGTGCAAGAACTGGGCTACAGTCTTGGAATATCTTTCCTTACAAACATTGTTTCCAAGAGTCCTCAAGCTCCTTTTCCTTCTTGTCCTATTAAAAAAATACTCTATCAMGATGAAGATGAAAGCAGTTCTCAGAAGAGAAGTGTAATCGTCTGTCAGAACAGAATTGAAGCACAAGCGAAAAGTGTAAATCAAACACAACATGAYTTAAGCCATACTCCTAAACCTTCACCCTCTGTGGCTGTCAAAGCTAGCAGCAGACCACAGGTAACAAAACCAACYGAAACCCTTCACAACTTATCACTGGCTGAAAGGAGGTGGCTGAAGGARGGCCCTGTGAGCTATACGAAGGTCCATGAAACTTCTGGAACTGTGGAGGATCAGAGCAGAGGTGCTTTAGTGAAAAGGAGCATGGTGCTGCCTCAGATGTCTTTAGCAGAGAAAGAAATGGCAAGCGGCGAGCCAGGAAGCAGCGCTCAGCTTCTGAGAGGAAAAGTGGCAGAGATGGCKTTGAAAAGACCACGTCCACCGGTCTTGTCTCTGCGCGGGGCAGCGGAATCCACGTTTTTGTTGCGAGAGGCAGGAAAAGGGAATGGTCAAGGGGAAGACAGGAATTTGCTCTACTACTCCAAGTTAGGGCTGGTAATCCCATCTAGTGGGTCTGGCCCAGAAAACCAAAGTATTGACAAAAGTGGGCCCCTTGTAAAAAGTCTCCTTCGAAGGTCACTGTCCATGGATAGCCAGGTTCCTATTTACTCACCTTCTGTTGACCTAAAACCTGCGCAGGTATCCTCGTGCTCCTCACCGGGCACTAACGATTCCCAGAAGACATTTAGCATTGCATCCCAAAAGTCATCCTCGAAGGAGTCGTCGGAGAAGGCGGCCTTGGATGAGAAGCCACAGGTAATACACCCACATCGCCTTAGGTCTTTCAGTGCCTCTCAGTCAACGGATCGGGAGGTGGCTTCCCCTCTCTCGGAGGTGCGGATCAAAACCGAGCCCAGCAGTCCCCTCTCAGATCCTGCTGAAATCATTCGAGTTACAGTGGGTGATGCTGCAAACAAAGACTTTGCTTTTAAAACTGAGGATGGCCATAAGGAACCGAGCAGACTTCCCGTGAAAAGGAGGTTCCAGGATGATAGGAGGCTGCCGTTCAAGAAGCTGAAGGCGGATGAGCAGGGTTCTCCAGGCTCAGAAGAGAACTTTGAGGAAGGGTTGAGCCCCACGCACCTTGATGCTGATTTCCCTGATTCTGATGTCAGTAAAGATGAATACAGYGAGATGGAGGAAGCAAGACCAAATAAAAAATTTAAATGTAAACACTGCCTTAAAATTTTCAGATCAACAGCAGGTCTTCATCGCCATGTTAACATGTATCACAATCCAGAGAAGCCCTATGCTTGTGACATATGCCACAAGAGRTTCCACACCAATTTCAAAGTGTGGACGCACTGCCAGACACAACATGGAATCGTGAAGAATCCCTCCCCAGCTTCCAGTTCACACGCCCTTTTGGATGAAAAATTCCAAAGAAAACTCATCGATATAGTGAGGGAGAGAGAAATCAARAAAGCTCTGATCGTGAAACTAAGGCGTGGCAAGCAGAGCTTTCAGGGCCAGTCTGCYTCACAAGCACAACAAGTCATCAAAAGGAATTTAAGGTCGAGAACCAAAGGAGCCTATATTTGTACCTACTGTGGGAAAGCTTATCGTTTCCTCTCCCAGTTCAAACAGCACATAAAAATGCACCCTGGGGAGAAACCCATTGGAGGGAACAAGGCTCCTAAGCAGAAAGAYCACATTCATATTGAAAACCCAGTGGAAAACAAGGAGGTTTATCAGTGCCGGCTCTGCAATGCCAAGCTCTCCTCACTGATTGAGCAGGGAAACCACGAGCGACTCTGYAGGAACGCCACGGTCTGTCCTTACTGCAGCCTTAGGTTTTCTTCTCCAGAGCTGAAGCACGAGCACGAAAGCAAGTGTGAGTACAAGAAGCTGACTTGCCTCGAGTGTATGCGCACCTTCAAATCATCCTTCAGCATCTGGCGTCACCAGGTTGAAGTTCACAATCAGAACACAATGGCCCCGTCAGAGAACTTCTCTTTGCCCCTCATGGATCACAACGGAGAGATCACCAGTTCGTCACGGCTGCCCCCGCAGTCGGAATCCAATAAAATGAACAATTTTGTTGCTGCAAAGGAGGATGGTGTGTTCAGTGATTCGTCAGAACAAATCAATTTCGATTCTGAAGACTCTTCATGCCTGCCTGAAGACCTMAGTGTTTCCAAGCAGTTTAAAATCCAGATCAAAGAAGAGCCTGCGGATGATATCGAGGACGAGGTCACCGAAACGAGCAGGGAACCCAAGGATGCAGTGTCCAAGAAAGATCCCAGCTTGTGGCCCTGTGAGAAGTGTGGGAAGATCTTCACCCTCCGCAAACAGCTGGAGCGCCACCAGGAGCTCCTGTGCTCCGTGAAGCCCTTTATTTGCCACGTGTGCAACAAGGCCTTCCGAACGAATTTCCGCCTCTGGAGCCACTTCCAGTCCCACATGTCCCAGGCTGCAGAGGAGTCCACGAATAAGGAGCCTGAGCTATGTCCACCAGCTAATTCCCCGTCACCCCCACCCTTACCCCCACCCCCTCCACTCCCCAAAATCCAGCCTCTGGAGCCCGACAGCCCCACGGGCCTGCCGGAAAGCTCCAGCACTACTGAGAAGCTGTTCGTGCCGCAGGAGTCGGACACGCTCTTCTACCACGCCCCGCCGCTCTCGGCAATCACCTTCAAGAGACAGTACATGTGCAAACTCTGCCACAGGACTTTYAAGACAGCTTTCAGTCTCTGGAGCCATGAACAGACACACAATTAGCTTTAACAGAACCCTTGCAGAGCTGGTTTAGGGGGGGAGGCTGTGTTCAGGATCTCAGAGGCCTGCCACACAGACTACAAATTTAAAGAGGATCAAAAGAATGATGATGGAAAATGTGGAATTTGTGATGCTGCTTGGATTTGGAGATTAGGGAAAGCTATAACTGGGTTAGTAGGTAGAAAGCAGAGTAATTTAAAATACTGTGGTCTGGGATCGAATAGTAACAGAATAAATTTTATTTCATTTGACACTGAAATGCAATTGCATCTGGATTGTGTGCATGGATCTTCATCCCGTGATGTTGGTGTGTGCGTGTGTATTATATATAAAGTTMTATATTAAAAGAAAGAGAAACAACAATTTGGATTCTAACTGTGAGCTTATAGTAGTGAAATACTGTAACCAACGTCATAATTTGTTYTTCAAAAAGAAAACCAACACACACAAGCTCCGTGTAAGTGGTTGCCATGCACTGGCAGTTTGGGAGGAAGTGGATGGAGAGTCTTGCTGTATTGACTTAGGTCTTAGAAACCTTTAGCAATAACAAATAAACCTCAAGTTTGAGTAATCCTGATGTTATTGGATACGAATGTTTGCTATTTTAAGGGAACATAGACTTGTTTTGTTGTTGTATGGAACTTGTGCAAATTAAAATAGAATCTAAAGTCAGCAATATTATTACTAAGATTTTATATAAGAAGTAGCAGCAAGCCTGCTTTCAGCCATTTAATTATAACTTTCTAAGGAAGATTGAGAGAGGGGGTACTTTGCTTTATATAATGTCCCAAAGACTAATTTCCTATGGATACTTGGGTAGCTGAAGTCATTGTGTAACAGCCATCATARTGCAAATGGTACTGTTCTTAACATGAACTGAGGTTGAATGGATGTCAGACAAGTTTCATAGTTTTGTTTCCACTATTTGTACAACTGTTTGTAATTTTAACTACAAAGGAATGTATAACTATTAAATCAACAAGAGAGAGCTCSTTAAGGGACAGAAGATGAGTTGTGTTTCTAAACACAAGTAATAAGCTCGGCCATGAGTACAAAGATATGTTTTAACAAAACCTAAAAGTGTAAATATTTATATAGACACCTGTGTAAATGAAGATGTATTTGAGATTTGTATTCAGCATACATATCCAGCTCAAAGCAGAGGGGAAAATCACACTACAATCACTGCATTTTATGGATACAATGCATCTAGAGTAGTTCTTCCTGCCGCTTTCTATCATCTGTGACTGTGTTGCAATTTTCCAATTTGTTGAAAATTGTGGTAATAATGGGCTGCAGATATTCTGTGTGGTGCCATTATTTTACCTCAAATGGCAACTGGAGCATTTARTGTAAGTAGGATCACACTTTATTTACCAGGAGCTGTAGTAAGGGTCCAATTTTTTTTCTGTAAGTCAARGAAATATTTACCCAGAAGTAGGAGGTGAACCAACAGTGAGAAATTCTTCTGCTAGAATTTAAACTGAGTGGAGGAGTGGTGGGTTAGAGTGAACAAAAATGATGCAAACAGTGTTTATGATCCTGACCAACTCGCTCCCTGCAGGGTTGGGAGAAGGGGGATGAAATTCCACACTGCTGAGTCAGAGCCCAGTCTGTGCCCACTGAAACCAGCAGAGTTTGGTTACCAATTTCAGGGGCAGCAGGAGTGAGGCTTGAATTCCCTGTGTAACCATGTGTGCAACTATTTTTTTCAGTATCCCAAGTTCAAAAGGTAGAACTGCAAGCTGATGCTGAGATTCAGCAAAATCAAGCACAAGTTTAACTCCTAAGAATCCRAGGATGGGCACCCTTAGGCACACACCAGATTTTTCTCAGTGAAAGCCAAGTGTGCCACCATTTTCCCCCCCAACAGATATTTAATTCTTTTTCCTGCAAGTGAAGTTTGAAAGAATTAACTCAGGATGGACCCCTGWTTTTTTTCAGCTGCCAAAAAAATTGCATTGTTAATTTCAAGCCTCTTCTGCTTTGTTTKTCTGCAATCTAAAAATTGCTGTTAGACACCTCTGAAAGTAACATTGTTGTTCTTTTTTGTCCTCTTTCAGGCAAACTGTGGCTGAGTATGATTWGGCTAATTTGCTTGAGTGTCAGTTAAACTCTTTCAGTGGCATTACTGAAACAAGGTACTTGCTTAATAGTGACATTTCCAGTTACTGACTTTTTTATTCCACCTAAKAAGACTAAAAATTTCTTTCTTACCAGAAACAATTTCAGAATGAAATGGTTATTGCACTTAAACCTGGTTTTAAAAATCAGAGAAACATAAAGCCTTGCTGAGTACCCTTTATATATATTTAAGAAATCTGTGTGTATAAAATATGAACGTGTTTTTGTAGAATGGTTCCTGAGTTTTCCCCAGTGATTCCTGTGCACCACAGCCTGAAAGCTGAGCAGCTACAGCCTTTGAAAATTCAGTGTGCTTTCTGAAGGAAGGTGGCAACCAGCTCAGCTGGGTCACGGCCATCTCCCTTCCAGCTGGGATTCTGCTCTGTGCTATGGTGATAAATTCTACACACTTTAAATCAAAACCTTGTGCAACTTCTTTGAAGAAGCCCTGACCTTTTTCCTAGTGTACTAGGTATTATAAAGAATCCATCAAATATTTTTGGTCTAAGTAGCCTCCTAAGTTTTTCTTCAGTTGCTTTGGTTTCTGGGGGGGTGGTTAAAATTTTGTTTTCCACTTTGAGCGTGTTCTGTGTGAATTTTTTTTTTGTTTTGTTTTTTTTTTACATTTGGTTCCTGTTGTTTAGTAAAGGAATTCAGGATCTCTAAAATTTAAATATGAGATGTTTATATAGCAGTTCTGGTTTTCTATTAGCTTTTATACAGTATCTTAAAAAGCCCTTGATAGAAGTGTTTATTTTGGAGGATACGGAATAAATATGCTTCCACTTATATAACTTTAATATATGTCTTAAAATTTAAATTATGGGGGAAAAAATGTTAGTTGCTTGTTTATAAATAAAGGTCTTTTGAAGAGTGTCTAGTTTGGCCACAGCCAAAATAAAAGGCAAATTTATTGATACAAAAGCCTGTCTTCATCATATTTTGTTTAATTTTATAGCTGTGTGTTGAAGTGACACAAAGTTAGAGATCTTGTTAAATATAAGAAAGTGTTTTGCTTTTTTTCCTAAAATTTGTGACAGGAATGTGCAGATGTTTTAATATATAGATTAGAATCTATAATTCTGTCCTTTTTTTGCTATTTTTATAACCTATCAGACAAATCTCAGAGAAAACTATCCTGCTTCAGTGGGAGTGGAAACAAGGGTTGCATTTCAGGGGAGCAGTGTTGAGCCATGAAATGTATTTTGGTTTGGGACTTCTTTTCCTTTCAGGCACTGTGTTGGCAAAGCCTCCAAGCCTATCTTAAGACCATTAAGATCAGTCTTAATTTTTTTTTTTAATTGTTCTGTGCAAGTTCTTTGCTGAATTGGGACCACGAGCAGCCTTGAAAGGGAGCAGTGGCAGCAGAACACAGGAATGAGTAAGGAAACTGTTTTGGGTTTGGGGTTATTTGGAGAGGGAGAGCGAAACACCCCATGGCAGGGGATGGAGGAGATAAGCTGGTGAGCCCAGAGTTGGTCTGGGCTGTTTCAAAAACGAGATGTGGTGTTCTGTGTGACCCCAAACAGCTCTGAGAGGCTTGGCCTGCCTTTCCTCTTCAGGCAGGAGCATCCAGGAGGGTTTTTTTTGCCTGATGCTGTTTTGTTTTCCCCCAAGTGGGATGTGTGGGTTTGCTCCAGAGCTCTGCGTCTTCTCTGCTGCTGTTCCAAGCTTCCAGTGTTAGAATGAGTTCCTCCCATGGGATAAGGACAGACTCTGCCTAATTTCTTGGCTCTGACAGTGAGGGTGCAAATGATCTGGCATGAGCCTGTAATCTGGCATGTGCCTATACTGTTTGATAAAATTGTTTACATTTTCCTACCAGAAGATTTAGATAAAAATCAAAACAAGCTTAAGGGGTTTGGTTTTTGTTGGGAGTTTTGTTTGTTTGTTTGTTTTGGTTGGGTTTTTTTTTTTTAGTGTTGCTGTTATTGAATCAGTGTTAAAATCTTTTTTTTTCTGTTGTTGCTGAACACAGCCTGATAGTATTTTTAATGTTATTGATTCTTGTTTATTTAAAATGACTTGTGAAAAACTGTACTGTAACTCCTCTATGAAAAGGGGCACTATCAAGAGAAAGGCTGGATACAGAAAATGGACAAACCTATATTAGAAATACTTTATGTTAATAAATAATATTGAAGAATTTAAAAACAAATTAAGTCATAACRCTTGACCTGTTTGGGAATAAAAATCCCATTATGGGCAGCCTCAGTTTTTGTGAGGATGTCTGAAAAATGGAACTGAATTCTGTGGGTTCAGCTGATTCTYCATGTTGCTTTTCCTCTCACTATTCCAGAATAAAGGACTCAATCCTCTTTTTCCTTCTCCAGTCTCCCAGTGGTACACATTACCTTTTAAATTCACAAGCTTCCCACTATTGCAGCAGCAGCTTTCATTCAAATATGTACAGAAAACCAGAACAAACCCTCTTTTGCAGCATTAAGTGCAAAATACACATAAAGTGCATCTTTTAAGGCTTATTCTTGACAGTGTCCCTTTTTTAAAAGCAGGAAAACGGGATCACTTTAAGTGCTTGGGTACAGGGGAATAGTTTCCTACTAGAAATSGGAATTATCCAATATATTTTCTTGAGAGTTTTCTGGTTAGTTACACAAAATCACTTGTCATTTTAAAGGATTATAGAGGTGAGACAAGCAACTCTGGGTTTATAATCCTGTATACCTTATACATTCTGTATCTGTTCAATACACCAGGATGGGTTTTTACTTTTTTTAGGACTGAGACTTAATAGCTTAAGGCAACTTTTTCTTTAATGTAATGTAAATCCATTGCTGCTTTGTACAACTTTTTCTACCGTGTGTTTTCTTTACTTAGATCTTGACTAAGAGATGTTGACGTCCAATAAACTTACACTTTGTTTCTTTTGAGTCTGCTGTGTCTTCTCCTGGAATCTCTTGGCAGAGGGTGGTGTTTATTGTACAAACCATTGTGTCTGAGGGGTAGGAAGTGAGTTTGGAGAAGWGCATCTTTTGTTCTGTTTGTTGGATGTAAGTGCTGCATTACTGAAATAGTGGGGGTTTGTTTGTTTTAGTAAGTGCCTCACTGGACCTTTTACTGGAAACTACAGCAAAACCAACTGCTCCAGACAATCTCTTTAAAAACTTGAGCACAGCCCAAATCCTGCCTATGTGCAGTCAGTGATTTGTGGAAGGAAGTGTCTCCTTCTTTCTCAAGCTGCACTGAGCCAGATGTCTGAAAAGGCACAGCAATGTTCCTGGTGGTTTGCAGCTCTCTATTCCAAAGCAGTTTTGCTGCATGAATTTCCCTCTTCAAAACCCCCTGTGTGGGAACGTAGTSTGTGGATTCCCATAAAGCAGAGAATGATCTTTTTATCTTTTRGGAATGGGCTTTACTCAGTTCCTCTCCTCACACTGGGTGTGACCTGTCTTTGACAACACCTAGGCCAGTTTCCTCAACCTCCTGSACTCCACRTTTGCTGYCTTTTGCCATTTTTGCCTTGTGCAGTGTGGTTGGACCCACTGACCAGTTTCACCCACGAGGTCTCCAGAGTTCATGTCCCTACAAGTTTCATGCAGATCCCTGCCTGGGTGCCAGGGAATGGTGTCAGTGGGACACCACGGTGGGAAGGATAAGATTTGCACAGAGGATGTGCTGAGCACTCACCTRCACTTTTTACCCCAGCACTGTCACTGTGTGTGTGCTCTGAGCTCTCAGAGAGGGAGCAGGGCAATGGCTCAGGTGGAACACAGGGCAGAGCTCAAGGACCAGCTCTGCAAAATGGATGGATCAGGGGTTAAAGGGGCACTCTGAGCTTGGAGGATTTGGGCCTCTCCTTGAAAACAGGGACRAAGTGCTCATGGCCTGAACCTCTGTGGGGTATCCCTGCCCCTCACAGGTTAGGGGAGCTGAGGGAAAGGCAAAGAGAGGGTGGAGAGCTGCTCTCTGACCCATTCACAGTTACAAATCCCCAAAGATTTGGCTCTCTCAGATAGGGACTCCTCCAGCTCTTCCTGCATCCAGTTAATATTGACACACAGCCCTCCCTCCATCAGTTTCAGCACAGACTGACCTCTGCTAGCATGGTTCCCAGAAAATGCTCCAGAGAACAAAAAGCCTGTGTCTGACAAAAAACTCAAGAAACAAATCAAAATTACTAAAAGTCACTGATAATGCCATGAGCATTGCACCTGTTTTTGTGGTTATTTCTGTTCTAGTTCCAGCTGTCCCCTTCTAAGACAGTTGGTCTGCAAACAAATCCAGCAATGTTTACTTTTCCGTTCATAGGGTATTTCCATCTATCATTCAATATACAAACACAGGAGCATCCTTACTATTAGACCAACAGGGATAATGTTTCCAGTCCTGAAATACTCTGSCAATAAAAATCTCCAAGGTGGTGGCTGCAATGAAGCAACATACATGACTTATTTCCCTTTCATTTTGTATATGTTGAAAGAGTACATTGAAAATCAGTTTCTGCTGACAGAGAACTTGCTTTAAATTGCCTCTGCCGTTTTGATAAACCCTTAACAATTTCTTAATGTCTTGTCAGCCCAGGATCTGGGATGGATTCAGCTCTTCAGTGTCATGGAGCCCTGGCTGCAGTCAGCTTGAGCTGATGGTTGAGGGCTCAGGCTCTCACCCAGCCACGAGCATCTCCCCAGTGAAGGGCACTGGTGCTAAAAACCTGCTGGGATTGCTGACATCCGGGGATGCTTCTGCTGGAAGGAAGAGACCATGCTGGGCTTTGCAGGCTCTGTGGCTGGAGGGACAAAGAGCAGTGAGCCAGAAGAAGAGGTCAGAGAAAGAAGGATGACAACAGCAGAAGAAYGTAAGATGCAGAAGAGAGCATGCTGTGACCCTGCCAAAAACAACAGCAAGAAAGACCAAGCCTCTGTTTTAAGGTGTCATTTGTGATTAATATGGCTCTTTTTGCTTCCCACTTACTCCTTTCTTCCCTAATGAATGAGGTGTTCSTGGGGTGTGACACCTCTAACCCTTTTTGGCTGACAGAACCTGCATCCATTGCTCTTGTCAGCCATTAATTAATGCTATAAAGTCTATGAAACAGTTTAAGGGGGAAAAAAGAACCTACCCAAAAGATATTTAATAATATTTCCTCTGCAGTCTTGCACTAGAACAGGCTTTAAAGACTGCACATCCTGAGGGCTTCCCCAGGTGTTACAGCTACAGCTGTGCAATATTTGCTGCTGCTGCTTCTTTACTCATCAATTATCTGAGCAGCCAAATGCCACAAGAAGAAAACTTTGCTTTCTTAGCTCACATTCAGATTATTTGTTTCATGAGGAATWTKTAAAGGCATGTAAATGCATTTTTTTAAAAGCATGAGGAAAAAAAACCTGTAAAAATACCAAATTCTGAGTCTGGAGATGATTCACAGATACTAAAATGAGATTTTAAATTGGGTATTTTTTAYCAAGTATTTACTACAAGGCTTAAGAGAGGGAGAATCACATAGAATATTTTTATGGAGATGATGCTACAATCTATTGTGTGCCTCTAAATGCTTTGTACAGGCATCAAGGAGGAGACAGAAAYAAAAGACTGCACCATCACACTCGAAAAGCATCACATGAAGGTGAAGCCCTCTCTCTATATATGCAAGCTCCTTGGATTTTCTCATCTGTCCAGCTGAACATTTTTCAAAGCCTGTTGGTTTCCTACAAAATTCCTTGCAGTGCTGCTGCTCTGAAACGTGAAGATGTCTTTTGCTGCTCACCAAGTCCTTTCTTCTTTCTGATGTCCCACATTCCCAAAGGTCTGAGTGTCCTCCAGCGTTTGTCCGAAGCACACGGGTGTTTGTCCTGCCCGGGAGAAGCCACATCCCTGCCAAGTCCCAGCATCGGCAGCTCTGGGGATCCTGGCGCTCTCTGGTGGAGAGAAAAGAACCGGATCCAGCAGGGAAAGAGTGTAGATCTCGGTGGTCGCCGTATCATTAAAAATAAAGGGAAAAAAAAAAAAAAGAAAAATAAAAAGACAGCTTGGTGTGTTTTATTTTCTAAAAACTCAGGGTATTTCACTGAAGTTTTGATCAGTATATTTTCGAAGAGTCATCATCATAAGAAAAAATAATAGTCCCAAAAATAGTTTTCCTTTTTTCCATTGCAGCGCCAGGTGCATTCCAAGCACAATGTCTGTTGTTAGCCTTTGTACCTTCTGCAAAATTGTGAGCACTCAGGAATAAATTAATTAATTACCAGATATGGAATCACAGAATGGTTTGGGTTGGAAGGGACCTCAACCACCATCCAGTGCCACCCCCTGCCATGGTCAGGGACAGCTCCCACTGTGCCAGGCTGCTCCCAGCCCCAATGTCCAACCTGGCCTTGGGCACTGCCAGGGACCCAGGGGCAGCCCCAGCTGCTCTGGGCACCCTCACAGGGAAGAATTTCTTCCTAAAATCTAATCTAAACCTGYTGTCTTTCAGTTTGAAGTCAGATTTGAAGAAAGGGGAAAGTGTGATCCTGCAGGGAAAAGCAAAATTGTTGTAATAATGACACTTACAAACTATGACACATGAAATTAATGGTTGGCATACAGGTGGGCCGTGGTTAATACAAACACCATYATTTGTGCCATTATTTGTCTGTTTTCCCATGTTGTTCTTTTTCCTTGTGTTCTGGTTTTGGGTTAAACCTCGACCCCATGATGGGCTGCATTATTGGTGCATGAAGGGCTTCAAAAGTGAGCACAAATATCCAGGGTAAACCAACCTGGGTCAATTCAAATAGAATTGAAACATGGCTCTGCAGCTTTGCTTTATATCTAAATACATAATTCAAATTTACGATTGGTCAAAATAAAACATTATGACCCATCTCTGGGTCTGAAACTCAGCCAATTTGTCAACTATTACATTCATAGGGCATGGTTGTTTTTACAAGACATTTTTAGGGCCAGACCTGTATTTTAATAACAAAGCTGATTTCTGATCTAATGAAACACTCAGCTCCTGGCAGTGTGTCTTCTTAGGCAATTAAGAGATGTAGGCATTTGGGYAAAGAAGAACTAAATGACCTTAAATGAATTGCAGTTTTCCTACTATGAGGTCATGGTGGACACGTTACTTTTTCTTTTGCAGGGATTGGTGTTTGGATGGATCAGATGTCTCCTGATTTTGCAAATGAACTGAAAATAAGAGCAGTTTTTGGGTGGAGGTCTAATGATGTCATCACCTATGAGGGCTTTTTTTTTATGGAGCAAGACTCCTTCATTAAGAAGAGGATGTTCTCTGGAAGGCAGGAGCTTGGAGGGTTATTCCAGACCAACAGCCAGACATGTGCCAGCCTCCTTGTCCCCAGCTCCAACTTAGGGAAGCTTCCTTGGTGGCACATCCCAGGTGCTGACCACCTTCCAAAGAGGCTTCTGGGCATCCCACCTGGCCCTTGCTCCGCACCTTTGCACACCCTCCTCGTTGTGCTTTATTTTCTTTTTGMCAGGGTCGGGATTAAATGCACGAGACAGAGTTTCTCGTTCAGACTCAGATGTTTATTAATTCTTGTCTCTATTACAGCCTCACAAACCAGTGACTTTTATAGCACTTCAAGCTAACAAACTAAAATGAAGCCCTATCTCTCTCTCTACAAGTCCTTTTAAGGATAAACTGTCCAATTAAGAAATGACACCTAAATTATTTTGACTTTTAGCCCAATAACCAACCACCTGTGGCCTGCAATGCAGACTTTTCTATCCAATTACAAAATACCCCCCAGAAGAAGAAGGTGGAAAAGAAGAACTGGCCTCTGCCCTAAAATCTCCATCTTACTTTATATATATTATATAAAGTATAATAAAACTTTAAACTTTAAGTTTTCCACAATGTGTTATTATACACTTCCATCCAAACTACACACCCATAATCCCAGCTCTGTCATTCAGTGTTGGAAGCCTCTTCCATGGCCTCAGGTCAAATGCAGTGTTTTCTTGGGGGTCAGTGCCTGTCAGCACAGAAAGCCTAAAATTCTCAGTGACCAGGGTTCCAACACCTTCTCCTCAGCTGCCACAAAGACTCACAAGTGTTGACTCAGACAGGGTGGGACGTGTCACACGTCCTGAGTCTCACCTAGAAAGGGGCTACAGAAAACAGACAGGAAAGTGGACATGAGGGCAGGACAACATGGGGGAGCAGTGTTCTGGCTTTGGATTTGTGCCTCTCTCAGCCCCACAACTCCTGAGCAGACCTGCCACAGTGAGCAGGCAGAAGGGCAGGGCTGTTACCTTGATGCCTTGGGAAGGCTGACCTGGAACAGAGACTGGACAGAGCTGGAGAATAAAGGAGATATTTATTGAAAGGCCTTCAGGATACACCTTGGGCAAGACAAGAGCCTGACCAGGGCTACACCCAAGGTGGACCCAAAATGGTCACAAAAATGGACCCCAGGTCATGAAGTCTCGCACTTTGATAAGTTTTGGTCCATTTGCATGTTGGGGTTTAATTGTCCAATTACAGCTTCAGGCTGTGAGGTCTCATCCTTCTTGTTTCTCCCTTCAGTCCATCGTTGTTTGTGCTTTTGGGTCTGAAAGTTGTCTTTGGTCTTTAGCAAGGAAAGGATTTGTTTTGTTTACCTACTCTGTGAAAAGAGTTCACCAGCACTTAATATGAGGCTCAGAACTACACCCCAAGGCAGCCCAGAATTTGAAAACATTAAGGCATAATTTCCCCGCTTTAGAGGCTTGACAAGGCCTTTTTCCTTGTTGAGTCTCTATTGTAAATATGCACTAACAATAGATACTCAAGGCATCAGCCTGGCTCTGGGAGAAAGGCTGAAATGCTCTGTGTGAAAGGGGGAAGTGGTCCCCTCTTCCATGAGGAACATGTTGAGGGGTTACACTTCAGGAATGAAGATTGCCAGGTCTGCCTCTGCCAGCAGAGCTGGCAGTGAGGAGTGTGCAGTGGTTCCACCACAGGCTGAGGCTAAAAAATCCCAATAAAGACATGCTTATGGCCACCTCACAGGTAAAGGTGGCATCACACAGAGTCCCGGAATGCTGCAAAAAGCACTGCTGGCCAAAGTGTAGTTTTGACAAACTAAGCAGATTTTACAGTGTTACGTTCTCCTGACAAAGCACTTGTTTCAAACCTCATGTTAGACTGCATGTATGGCCTCTCATGAACCTTCTCTTTCTTTCAYGTGTAGAAAATAGACCCTGGAGCACAGAAATAGGGAATCAGTGGGAAAAGTTTGTATTGATTTTATCTCTTTGCAATGTATTTGGTTTTTTGTATTTTTTCTTTTAATTGCAATGACTGAACATACTTTTTAATTGTTGTGTTCACAGCTTTAAAAATGAAATTTATTAAATAACTRTGATTAAATTAATTAATTATGGTCAACTATAAGCTATGGTGCTTATTTCTGTAACATGGGACTTGGGGTGATCTCAGATCCAACACTTKGCAGTGCTGGGAGTGGTGAGGTGGCAGATTTAATCTGAGGTGTTTGAAGGGCTCTTCTGACCTGGATGAATCCTTGACTTGGGGATTGYCCCGGGCCAGGTGCAGCACCTGGGTCTTGGCCTTGTTGAACCTCATGAGATTCTCATGGTCCCACTTGTCAAGCTTGTCCAGGTCCCTGTGCATGGCCCCCTCCTTCTGTGGTATCCCTGCTCTGCTCAGCTTCCCATCCCCTGCAAACAGCTCAGGGTGAGCTGGAAGCACTGTCTGTGTCATTGAGGAAATCCTGCAAGAGCCTCAGGGCCAAGGCAGAGCCCTGAGGGACACCCCTCATCCCCAGCCCTTTGCCCAGGGGCAAAAGACCAGGCTCTCATTGAGCACTTGGTGGGGGCAATGGGTGTATCAGAGACGGAGGAGGAAGAGTGGGAATCTGATGTGGATCACGAGCTTTCCCAGTGGGAAGATGTTAGGAGGTACCAAGAGGTCTC
>CADDXX010000455.1:443205-485186 GCA_902810485.1 Alauda arvensis
GCCTGCGCCCGCGGCTCGAACGATCGCTGCGCGGGGCTGCGGCCGCCGCTGCCCGCCGGCCGCGCCTTGGAGGGGTTCGGAGCCGCGGCCCCATTATGGTCAGCCATGGCGTGGCTGCCGGGCGGGCTGGCCGAGCTGCGCTGGGGCGCGCTGGTCGCCCTCTTCGTGGCGGCGCTGGCCACGCTGGCCGTGTACCTGGTGCAGTACGCGCTGCTGGCGCTGCGGAGGGGCCGCCCGCCGGCGGCCGCCGCTGCCCCGCTGMGGAGGGACGAGCTGCTGGAGGAGGGCGGCTCGGTGCTGGCCTGGGCGCTGTCGCGGGGCAGCTGGAGGCGGCAGTGGCGGCGGGCCTGGGTGGCGGCGCTCCGAGCCGAGGCGGCGGAGCGGGCGGTGAGTGCCGGGATGCAGGTGATGGATGGCAGGGAGGGAAGGGAGGGACGGGGGATGCCCGGCGGCGGCTCCTCCGCGCCCGCCGGGATGGGGCCGGCGCCTSCCGGCCGTGAGGGCATCGCGCCGGGACGCGGCTCCGGGCGCTGCCCGCTGCGAGGAGCGGCTGTAGGAACGCCGGGACTTGCTGCAGGGATGTAGCGGGTGTGTCGGTGACCCCGCCGTGTGTGTGTGTGTGTGTGTTTGTGTATTTACACGTGTGTGCTCGGCGGCTGCTTGGCAGGGGTTGCCGGAGGGAGCTGGCCGAGGCGCGGAGTGGGCGCACGCGTGGGAAGCGGGGAAGGATGGGGAGGAAGGAAAGCCCCGAGCCCCGCAGCCCCTGGCAGGGGTTCGCTCCGCCGATAACATTGTTCGGGCGTGRGGAGGAGGAAACAATGGAAACTTCCTGGCCTGGGCCTGCGGCCCGTCCTTCGGCAAATAATTCCCAGAGCTGGGCTTCCCCCGTCGTGCCTCAGGCCCTGCCGAACCCGCGTGTGTGTGCTGGAACGCSGAGGGCTGGTGGCCTCCGAGCCCGCTGCATGGGCTGCTCAGGGTTCGGTCACTTTGCCTGTAACCCGGGTCAGGGAGGATGCTCAAAATGTGGTGTTTCTTCCCATCCCAACCTGCCCTTCCCGAAGAAGGCGCAGTGTGGCATCCTGCACGCTGGTGTGTAATGGTATGCCCGGGGAGCTGAGGAGGTCAGGCGAGGCTGTGGCAAGCTGATTTCCTTGTCCTGAGGACTGAACCCTCGTCRTGTCAGTGCAAAACGCTGAGGATAAACTGTAGGAAGCGGCATGTCCCCAGGTCCCTAAATTTGCCTGTGTCTTAGACCTAAGAGGTTCCTTCTTACATGTCAGGGAGCAGGCTGGGGAAGAAGGAAGAGTGGGGCAACATGTGTGTGTGAAAGATAAGGAATAAAAAGTAACACTTTCCAAATATCATTGTAAGTCGGGCAGCAGAAAGAAAATAATTTCGTCCTCCCTTTCAAATTGCACGGTGCGGTTGGGAAAAGAGTGGGTTGTGCTAAGAAAYGAAGGTTGGTTTGCCCTGTGGAAGAGAAAGGTCCAGGCAGCTTGAGCACAGGGAGCTGAARGTAACCAGACACAGTGGCAACTTCCTGTCCCTGGACAAAGGCAGAGCCCCTCGGGCAGGGACACCCTCCCTGCCCAGGTGAGCAGCYGGAGCCCAGCGCCTGGCACTGCAGCGTGGCATCGCTCCCGCTGTCAGCCTCCCAAAACCATGTCAGCAGCACCAAGCTAATGAAATCCCTGCCTGCAAAACAGCCTCGGGTGATGAGGGAAGCGGGGCTGAGTGTGGGCAGCAGGTGAAGAATGCAGTGCTGATGCTTCTGAAGGTATGACCTCAGTGCCCAAAGGSTGCCTTCGCCTTGCTGTCTGTGTGAAGACGGAGTGGCTGTCATCGCTGTCTGCCTGCACTGATGAGGAGGGCTGGGCAGGGGAAGGCTTCTTTCCTCACCTCTGCAAGATGATATTTGGGGTTTCTTAGCTTTGGCAGAGCCTACTGTTAGTGGGCCAAACCAAACACACCTTTTCAAACTGCAGCACTGATAAATCTTTGCTGAAGAGCAGCAGTTTCACTGAGCTCTGCTGCTGTTCATGGACTTGGCTCTGCACTGTGTACCTTGATATTCTACTGTAGGGAAAGATGATTAGGCMCATAGTTATGTCCTAAGTATATGTTTTCAGGCTCTACGCTGTGTTACAGAGTGAGGTGTCATGCAATTAATACATGGAGGTTTTGACATGCATTTGCAATTCCAGGAACTTGACTGGCAGTGCATTTTTATCACTTGTTTTCAAGGGATGGGTTCATCACCTAATTATGCTTCTTTCTTGTTCCTTAGGATTCTCAGTTGCTCACGTTTGAGGAAGATGACCCAGCAGAACCACTTGAGCTAGCAGTTAAGGAAGTCACCAGTGTTGTAAAGTCAGCTGGAGAGAAGGTAAACTTGGGTTTTGTTGCCTTTCAGTGTACTTTGGGTCAGGAAATGTTTTATTAGTGTCAGTGGAAGTTTTATTTTTCAGTAGATCTGTACCCTTGACCTGTGTTTGTCGAGACAGGTACGAGGCTGCCTCTCTAAAGACCCTATGCAGACTCCSTGCATTGATTCACTTCTTTTGCACCTTGGAGAATGTGCTCCAGGGCTTCCCCCAAATGCACAATAACCAGGGTTATGCCAAGTTTACAGCTACACCCTCAATGAGCTCATGGAGCAGCCTCTCCCCCACCTCCACAGTGCTGATGATGGGTCCCCATCCTATTGCTGAAGTGTGCAGTGAGAAGAAGGAAATTTCTTTCCTGGGCCAGGCAAACATCTTTGTCTGCCTCTTGCTGTTTGTGTGGCTGATGAAAGGTTTGTTTCCTAAGTGGGAGCTGAGTAAGGATCTGTGGAACAGGTGCAGAGTCCTGAGGGTAAAGTCTTGACTCTGCTGAACCCTGTATTCAGTGAGCAGAAAGTGATTTCTTTCCTCATCTCCCACTGCAAATACTGGGAAGGTGGTTCAGTGTCTGTGAAATTAAAATAAGGCAGAACGTGGCTCTTGGATCAGCAAAAATACATTAAAAGGGGAAAAAAATCTGTATGTTTACTTGCAATGATAGTTCCTGCATTTTTGTCCTAGTGACTGTAAGTACTGCTTACATTAGACACCTGCATCAAATTAGCCTGGTGCTTTTTCTTTTAGTTTTGCTTTGTTATTTTGCTTTGCTCGTCTGATTTAGATGCTAAGCAGCTCTCCTATGATTCCTTTGAAAACTATGCATGCTTATCTGCCTGATACACAACTTAGAGACACACCCTGACTGRTGGCAGCTGGGGATTGCTCACATGTAAAGCTGTTTGTGTACTTATTTTCTCCCTTCTTTTAAAAATTCATTTTAGTCCCGGTGATCCCCAGGAGTGGGGCTGGAGAGACTGGACTTGGTGGGGCTGTAGGGTTGGCACAAGTGCTACTCTTTGCCGCTGAAAGATGCCACAAAATTGTAAGGAGAGGGCACTGCTAGGTCTGGAAGTGATGTGCTGTGTCATGTGTGAAGCCAGGACCCGAGGGAGAGCTGCTGCAAATAAAAGCTGGCAAATAACAGCACAAAAAAAAATTTGGTGTCTTGCAGTGCAGTGTCTGAAATGTTGCTGGAAGGGACAGGCAGGGCTGGGTTGAGCCATTCCAGCATCTTAATGGAGGTGTTCTACTGCAGACAGAAATCTGACGTGGTTTCAAAGCAGCTTAGACCAACAGAGGCACATTTTAAAATTTWCTGGACTAAAACAGGTTTGCTTTCAAACACTGGGTTCCTCTGAGCTGTGTCAAAACCCATTTCAATAGTCTTGTGCACAGCTGCTGGAAAAAGTTCTCYGAGTCATTCTTACTCCTTCAGTTTAGGTACAACCTGAATATTTATTTGAATTATAGGGTATAATAACCTTAGAGTGGCAGTCTGGCAGCTACTTTTCCTTCTTYTTTAAATGCACGCCTTTCTCAAAACACCTCAGGAGTTCTCTTTGATAATATGATAATTGTGTCTTATATTTCCTGAGGTAATACCAAGGGGGTTTGGTTTTTTGGGGATTTTTTTTTGGTATGTTTTCTTTTTTCTCTGTCCTCTTCAAACTCTTAATGTTTGGGTGTGAAATGGAAATCTCTCTCTGCAGCTTGCCCAAACTCAGAGTTCTGACAGAAATCGGTGTGTGCTGCAGGCATGGCTGGAATGCTGCTGCTTCTCAGCTTGGCCCAAGCTGTGGTGATAGGAACAGAGCTGCTCTGTGGCTGAAGGTTACACCACACTGCCCCTTGATAAAGCCCCTATTTATGTGTTGCCTTCACTCCAATTTTGGGCCAGAGCCTAAGTRTATAGAATGAAATGGCCTGTTTTCATTGTGTGGTATTGGTTGTTTTGTTTTAATCAAGTAAACTTTAGAAATATTCTYCGTCTTAGCTTTTCCTGCCAGCCTTTCCATTAGTGCAGTCTATTTSCAGAGGACTTGAACTTCACAACAGAAACAGCAACAAAAAAGGCAACAGAGATGAGTGTTCTCTTGCTGGGGACTTGGCACAGAGGTTGGGATGGAGCAGGCTGTGACAGAAGTCTCCCTTCTTTTACTGCTTCATGCAAAAATGGAAAGGGATAAAATTCCTTCAGAGTGCCATTCCWTTAATGTCACTGCTGCACTCCTAACTGGGACCATTCCTAGTGTGTTTATTTCTGATTATTTTTGGTGGGGTGAACTGCCCTGACCATGATGTACAGTTCCTGTTGTCTTTTAACTCCCCATTTTGCTTCAAAAGCCATCCCAGATCTTTGCTGCTTTAATGACCGGGGATTTTTTACAAGCCTAGATGGAATAAAAGCCCCTGGATATCTTTTCCTTGGCTTTTTTTAGTCTTTGCACTAATGTAATCCCTCCTTCTTCAAGTGTTTACTCTTCTTCCATGGTGCTTGCTGTCAGTAAATGTATTATGAAGGGATTATATTTCCTTCCAGCTTTTGTTTAGCTTGCCTGCATAAGTTGCTCCTTAAATCTCCTCTTACAATGCTGTCCTGGCTCTTCAGTCTCTCCTCTGCACTCATTCTCAGCAGCAGCTCCAATTAAATCCAAATTTTTGAACTTGATGGCTGAAGGGCTACACAGCCCTACAGGTAAAGTCTCACAGTGCAAGGAGGCAGGTTTTTTTTGTCTCTGGAAGTACTTTCCTGAGGGGTTTTGGGCTCCAATCTGCCTCTCCTGTGGCTGCTTCAAGCTTTGAGTGCCTTATTGCATCAAGATCTCTCTCCCTGTGGTGCTGTCCTGGTGATGAGGTGTCCTTTGGGTGAGCAGTAGTTGTTAATTCTTACACACACACACACACACACTCCCCCATATTTTGTATTGCATTCCTCTCCTATGTTTCAAGGTCTTCCAGCTTTCCTGTGTGGTGACCTAATCTTCCTTTATGTTGCTGCTTCCCAGCTTGCTTTCCTGAGCATCCCATTCTTTCAGGTTTCTCCTGAGGGATTTTGGACTTTACCTGTGCAGTAGGTTTGGTGAAGGAATCTTTGGTGTCCTGTTTCCCTGCTCGCTGTTCTGTCCTCTCCCTTTCAAACACCCCAGTCTCCCTTAATGGGAGAATGATGCAGTACAAGCTTAATTGTTAGTGGGGTGAGCCTACAGAAGTAAACAAGTCAAGGTTATGATCTGACCTTCTTCAGAACTGAGTGCCTTGTCAGGGGAAGATTTCCTCTGAAATCTGAAAGTGGTGGGTGTTGGCTTCCCTGGAGGTGATCCTGCCTTTGGCACTGCCTGCCTTCCAGCTGCTGCTGCAGATGTGTGTGGGCCTCCTGTAGGCTTGTGCCACATCTGCCAGCTTGGCACAGGGATCAGGGAAGCTTCAGCACACCCAACACAGGAGAGCTGTTTCTGCAAGTGAATGCTCTCCAAGCTACCACAGCACAAACTGGCAAACCTCTCCCAGGGTTTTCTGTCCCCTCTTGGTGGCTGTGTCTTCAGCTGTGCTGTGTCTCACATGGTTTGGAAAGGCTTGCATGATAATGAGGCCAAACTAGCAATTCTATTTCTGGTATTGATTTATATTCCCCTTTCTGAAATAGAARTACTGCTTCCTGTCTTTGCACTGTTTGATGTTCATTTGAGCTCATTAGGTGGATTGAAAATTCTTCCTGTCCTGTCTCCTTGTACTCCCTGCTTGTTTATTTTATCCCCTCACTCCCCATTTTTTCCACCTATTTGAATWTGAATGTGTTGGTCTCAAAGGAGTGGATAAATGCACATGTTCCATCAACTTCTGCTTTGTTTCTSTTGCTGACATGGAAACTCTCTCTCCTGCACTGAGTGCATCCCTCATCCTGCCTTCAGCATGGTGTTTACCACCATTGGGAAAGCTGGTCTGAGGTTTTCACTGTATTTACAGTTAAATTSAGTTTGATACTGGCTCCTAAAAGTCCACTCCTGCCTCTGCCTGGACATTGCATTTGCCATCTCCCCTTCATTTGCTCTGGTCACTTGGTCAATTGTTTGGGTAAAGAAGGGAAGAAGCTGGAGAAATCCCCTCAAGAAATGAAGGAATTGGCTCTGGTAACTAAGATCATGTAATTCTTCTGAACAGCTGAGTGCTAATGACTGTCAGAAGGCAGAAGTTTTTGACTTGAAAAATTTTCTTGTGGTGGAGTTTTAAGCTGAGCACACAAAACTGTCTGTGTGGCCATTGACAAGATGAGTTTTCCATGCCAAAAATAAGAGCCTTCCCCTGTGAGACACATTGGAAATTGTGAGGGTCCTAAATCTTACTGTGAGATCAAGGCAGCTTTCACTGTGTGGCTGCCTCATGGTTAATTCTGATTTTCTTGTGAAAATGTGGAATATTTGTATTGCTTCCATACTACTGAGTAACCTCAAGTAACCTCCCCTTTCTGGAAGTAAATGCCAAGTGCAGTAAAAMTAATTTCCTTCTAGAAAACAAACACAAAGGGCAATTAAGGCCTGTACTGCTGGGGGTTTTACAAACACATGTGGTGTGGTCAGAGCCTGGGGAAGGTGAGGGAAATGTTCCCCATCAGGGCTGTCAGAACTTCCCCCTGAAGCCACAGCCTTTCAGCTCAGGGAGGGAACCTGCTGCTGCACTTGGGGAGGGAAGAGTAAAGAAAAGGATACATGTAATGCACAAATTAATGGGGTGCCAGTGGCAAAAGTGAAACCTCAAGGCAAGAGGACACCTGTGTGAGGAGCAGGGGCACCACGGTGCTTCTTGAGATGGAGAAGCTTCTGCTGCTGTCAGGGAGGAAAAAACTCTGCTGCTGTCAGGGAGGAAAAAACTGAGATATTGAAGCCTGTCCAGAGAAGCTGCAAAGGGGAAAAGTCTGGATATAGAGGGGGATGGCAAAGAAGGGGAAGGGTTTTAATAGCTGTGAGTGCACAAGTTTGGACACTTGACTTTCTCAGAAAAAYAGTCTTGCTCAAACCACGGTGTTTGTTCTAAGTCCCCTTTGTTCCTGTGGTTGTTTCTCTGGAAAAGAACTGTTAAAAGATAATTGTACTCAGAGTTTTAGGTACATGTGAGCARGTTGTGTCACTGCAGCTCAGTGGAGCTGGGTGCCAGCCTTTTGCATGTGGGGAACTGAACCCAGCCAGGTCCGGGAGCTTTGGCCACTGCAGCTCATCCCATCATGAGGATGTCAGGTCAGGGGTGCAGAGGAGAGGCTGGAAACAGCAGGAGTAACCCTGGCAGTGGGGTGATGAAGTACCAGCTGTGTGTGGGGAGGGATGGCAGAGCACTGAGGAGGAGCAGGGACACAAAGGTACCCTGAGGAAGGGCTGGGAGCTCCTTCCATGGGAGATCCCCAGAGCACATGGAGAGAAGGGTGTTTCTGCCAAGGRAGGTGCTGGAGAGAGAAAATACCTTTTGTCTTTTTTCTTTGTGCTGCTACTTCACCCTATTTCTGCTAATTTAGATGTGTCTTGTCCAGATGTTGGATCACARGAGGGAGCTGGGGGTGACCCCTCTGGGAGTTCAGCATCAGCTGGTCCAGCTGCTGTGCAGGGCTTGATTTTTCAAGAGCAGTTTGTTAGAAAAGTGRCAGGTTTTTAGCCTTTAAAACACAAAGGGTTGATAACTGGGGATGTCTCTGGTAAGGGGAGTAGGAGAGAGAAGGAGGGATAGAAATGGAATTGAAGGAGAATCTCTTCCTATCAGTCCWGGTTCCTCTGTTTTTTTGTGGACCCCTCTCCTTCCTCTTTCTCCCCCTGCCAGCCAGAAAGGGGTGCTTTGCCTGGCCCTCCCTTCTCCAGCTCCTGGTCTGTGCAGAGAAAATGAATTTGAGGAAGCAGGTTGCAATGAGGCAGGGGAAAAGGAGCRGAGCACGGGATTCTTCAGTGTTTTYCTTTGTGTGCCTGCCATRGGGGAAATGGCCTACATATTYCTGCTCAGGTCTATCAAAATCACCTGCTACACTTCTAAAGGACTGTCACYCAGCAAGGGAAGCAGCAGTTGCAGTCTCTTTAATCACCTTTTCACCACTTGTGGCAGCATCAGAGATGAAAACAAAGCTGCTTTCTCTTCAAATTCCAGCTCAGAATTCTGCTTCTCTCAGTGTKCTGACTCCACCATCCATCCTGCTCCCAGAACAAAGGGATTCACCTGACAGAAATACTTATTATTYTCCATTTACGAACATGGAACCACTCCTTGTGATGATTGGATTAAAAATTGACAGGTGGCTGTAGGTGAATGGCACAGTTTTTTTAGTGAGAGCAGAAGAGGAGTAGGGCTTAGTAGATGTCATTGGCAGAAAATAAATTAATCAAGGAGACTAAAACTCCAAACTCCACTGATCTGGGCTTTGAAATGAAAGGTAAAAAATGGATATAAAAATAGATTTAGCATCTCTTGACAAAAAGCAGAAAGAAAAATGAAAGTTCCACCAGCTGCAGTGTTTGTTTCCATCCTTTACTTSGAATTAAACATGATTAAGAAACAARTGGCACATGAACTCATTTACCAACTCTCTGGCCACACTTTTATTTCTTTTAAAAACATTCATYAACCACGTACCTGGCAGCCTTGGCTCTTGGACATCCAGAAATTCCAGAGGAATGGCTCTGCATTGCATGTATGTACAGCCAGTCCAACTTGTTCTGAATTGAACTTCCTATGGATCTATGGAAAAAAACATGTATGGATGATAAAACACTGCATTTAGTGGAAGTGTATCCCATTAGGATGGAAGTGTCAGCAGTTTTTGCATCAGAGCTGTCCTTTTTCCTCATCTTCCTTCAAAAAAGAGGAGGAACCTTTTCCTTTTAGGAGCCTTTAAAGAGTCACTGTATCAATCCATTGCTTTGAATGAAAGGAGTGAGTCTGTGTTTCCTCGCAGCTACAAGTAAAACCAGCAGCTGGGCTCTTTGTTCTTGACAGCTTTTAAAAATCCTTTATATTTTACCATATTTCTGGGTGTTGGTCATGTTTGTGTGGGATTAAGGTCAGAAATTACTTCTGAAGGAATCTGGACTTTGGGAAGGGGGAGAGGTGAGGAAAACWCATTTGTCCACTTCTAAATTACAATTTGCAGAGGCATACCCTGAAAAGGCAAATCTTATTGCTTGTGGGTGTGCTTGGGATTTTTATTTGTCATATCCACCTCCCCACCCCCTGCTGCTTTGTAATTAAGTCTCTGCCTTAATGGRTGTACTCAGGCCCTTGATAAAACCCTGACCATCCTTAAAATGTACCCCAGAGAGCCCAGGGAGATGAAATGTATTGAAGGAGAGGCTGATAAGGATCTTCCAGGAGGTTTCAAAGCTTTCAGCTTCAATTCCAGTGCCCCTAAGTGGAGCAGGAAGTGCACAAACACAATTTAATAGCACCATGCAGAGTTTTTGCCAGACAGGGAATTACTTGTCTGTGCATGGCATTGACCTGRTTCCCTGTGCCTGAGTCAGTGTGGGGACAGGAACCACAGAGGGACAGTGACAAGCAGCTCTCCTCCAGCAGCACATCTGTTTGCAGAACAAACATGCCTCTGTGGTGTGATGAATAATTCCTGACTTCCACCCCATGGGCTTTTTTCCTGTGCTGCCAGGAGCGCTCCAGGAATTTCTGCACACTCCAGGAATTCTGCATGGCAGCTCAGTCAGTTTGCAGAGGGGAGGGAGCAAAAACTGCCCACTGTTTACAAACTCAGGGTGATAACAAGGTTGGATTACTGCTCGTAAAAGTGTATTGCAGTCAAGTGGCACTCAGGCTTTTCCCACACATTTAGCTTTGTCACCACATTTCAGGGCCTTTCTTGGTTTGGTCAGAGGCTTGAATAAATTCTTAAAGGCTCCTGCTCCTTCTGATCCCACTGAGAACTGGAATTACTCWGACAGAATCCTCTGCTGTAGCAGCAGGTTTATTCCAAAGTTTCACGTTTGTGGGATGCCACTAAATTAAAGATTATGTGGTAAATCAGCTGTCCTGTTGTAGGCTACTTAGCTCAGAGCAGAAGAGCAAACATCTTTGCCCTCTTGGAGCTTTTAATACCTAGATCTGTGAAATGGAAAGGAGTCCTTGTCAGGCAAGGAGTTACTTCTAAGTTAGGTAATGATACAAAAGAAGTTTTGGGAAATRCCATAATTTGCAGGTATTAAATTTCAAGATTTGTAAGATTTGAACACTTGAACCATGTGCTTTTAGAAGAATGTGCAGAAGGAGGTGGGAACATGAATGAAATTACTTAGAAATTTCCCACCTGTGCAATTTGCCATAATTCTGCTAGCTTAAATCCCTTTCTTACTTTCTTATTTGCCTTCACCAGACCTTCTGAAGACTAATTTGTTTTTCCCTTCATTTCCCCTCATCCTTTTCCTTTCTCCAGGTGGTTTCCTGCAATGTTGTGGGAGATGCTGTGAAGTTCCTCGTTGCTGTCTCAGCCCCTCCCCCCGAGGCTGCTGAAGCTCAGTCCTATTTTGTGAAGCTGTCCCCAGTCCACCTGCAGGTAAAGCCCTAAGTGTTGTTCTCTCTTCCCTTCCTTTTGTTTCCMCTCTGGGGCAAGTGGTAAATACAGAAATTAAGCTGCCTCTCCAGGAGGCTGGGGATAAATAACATRTTGGGTAGACTGCTTGGATATCTGGAACAATTCCCTTTTTTAACTGGCACTCTCAAAGCTCAAGCAACTTCTGCCTCTTTAGAGTGTTACTTTGAAGTTGCCTACTCAGAAATTGGTGTCATTCTTCCTGTGCATGGAGATTGACCTACAATTTCCTGACAGGACACCACAGCACTCTGCAGTAACTTTTTCCTGCCCACAGCTTCAGCTCTACGTGAAAGACAAAGGAGAAGATGTCAAAGTTGAGTGGTTCCTCATTAACACCAATGAAATCAACTTTGAAATCCAGCCAGCAGTGCAGGAGGTCAGTCAGTAAGTTTTATTTGTAATGGTAGAGCAGATGGGTCTCCATCCCCTTGGTGCARAATGTGGTGTAGAGCATCTGCCATGGATCATCTGTCAAACCCCTACAGCTCTGAAATCCAGCAGCACCTCTCAGGATTACTGAAACAAGCCTGTGTTTGACAGACAGATTACTTTGTCTGTCAAACAAAACATCTTTCATCCAAATTCAAGGTGTGAAAAATGTCTGTTCCTGAATACCTTCTCTCAAAACACTTCTAAAATAATAAAAAATACCCCAATTGTAATGGTATTTCCATCAAAGCAATTAAAGCATTGCTCCTTCCCTAATTTAAATCAGTTTTGAAATCTGCCAACAACACATCAGAAGCAGCTGTGAAAAATACAGTTATTTAAGGAAATGATGGATGATCTAAAAATATTTTGATGCTTTTGATGCACCTGATCTTTGTGTATGAGCACTGATTCATTGGGACATCCCCTGCAAGAGTTTCATCTTGACWGGGATTCTCTTCTGCCTTTGACCCTTCCCAGTTTTTTATTTTTGGCACAAATGTAGTAATTTAACTGTTTATTACAAGTGGTGGGGAAAGGCTTGCTTGTGTTTTGTGAAGTTTTTCTTGACTGAAGGCCTTTTTAAATAATAAGTTTAYTGTAGAGCTGTTTCTAATGACCTGTACTGAGAGAGCTACAAKCATGATAATTTATTACCACAGCTTTTGTCCATAAAAATGTGAAACTCGTAACTAAGGACAGACAAGCCTTTTGAAGTGTGTTTTAATGTAGGTTTTACCATGTACACGTAGCATGAAAATGACCTTCRTGTGCTGGGGTGGCATGTTGATTATCCACATTTGAACAGTCACTAAGTATTAAATCCTCCCTGACAAACACAGATGACTCTGCTGCAGTCACTGGAATTCACAATCAGCTTTTTGAGAGGTGCCCAAGCCCAGCTTTGCAGAGCTGCACCTGTTCTGCTCTGCCTGCATTTTTGGAATGAGCCTGTTAAGTTCTTCATTCGTTAGAGGGCTTTATTTTCACTTTGAAGTTTGTATTAGCACTTCTGGWAGAGGAGAGGCAATAAACAAAGGGCTAAAACCTGTCAACAAGCTACACCTTAAAAATTGCCTCAGCTCCTAAACTTCAGTGTCAGCTTTTGTGTCTTGTTTTTTCCCTCTTCCAGAAGCAAGACTGTGTGTACAAATAAATAGYTTTAATTACTTGTGATTATCTCCACAGTGGTGTTGACATCACACAAGCAGGGTGTAATAACCCATTTTCTCTTGGTAATGGCTGRGTGAACCTGACTTGTGTTGGGCAACGTGACTGGTAGGGTTTGGATTTCCACAAGGTGACTTCATGTGCTGATGTGCCCCAGGCTGGCTGTGGGGTACACCCCTAGCCCAAGCCAAACCCMAAGTGAAACCTGTTGTCTTTATCATTTTGGGGTGGCAGTTAAGCCATTCTGCCTTGTCTTGCCGAGGGAGTTGTGGTGGAGAGTTACTTTCCAAAAAAAGGATGGCTGAAAATGAGGCAGAGCTGACAGGAGGCTCTTTAATCAGTCTCCTTTCCAGATAACTATGGAAACAACAGCAAATACCTATGAGCAGAAGTCCAGTGAGTGAGGTTGCTGTTGTTACTGTTAARTAACAGATGTCACATTAGGCTGATGGCAGAGCACAAGAGGCAACTGGGATTTTACAGTCTAGGTAAGAGCAGGGGAGGGAAATTACCTCCAAAACAATGAAGACAAACCACAATTTATCTGCTTGTTTAAGTAACTTAGGTAATGAAATTGCTGTTACTAAGGCTTTAAATAGCCTCATTTACTGTGATCTTTAGTRAATGAGTACTGTGTGTTTCCTTGGTGGTTATTTGAGGGCACATGGTGTGAATGCAGCAGATTTTTGTGGGCCTGACCAATGCTGTTGCATGTTTTGAGCATGTCATCAAAGGCCAGTTAGGTAAGGCAGTAAAACAGGATTTCTGTACACAGCATTCCTGGGATTTTTTGTGAAACACCCTAAACGTTTCTGTAACACCTGGGTCGCTGGGAAAGGGCTCTCACTCCCAATCTGTTGGACCTGTTTGTTGGGCAAGGTGCACATCAGGGAAGTCTCCCAGTGTGGTATCAGATGAGGAAAGATGGATGGCTCCTTTGTTTTTAGGTCAGATCTTTGTCTCCTACTTCAGGCTTTCCTTTAGAAAAGAAACCTCACTGAGATTCCAGAGCTGTTGGGTTTCAGACTATCCTTTCTGGGACAGCTTGATTTAAAAATCCATGCCCTGTAGGTAACTGAGAAGAACATTCCTGAGGAGCATGCTGTGAGAAGCAGGCMTTCTCCAGGAGCACAGGGAGGGCAGGGGCAGTTCACTCTCTTCATACACCTTGGGATTAATCATGTGAAGCTTCATGTACACAAATTCTGGGCTGTGTTCTGACCTCTCAGAGCTTGTGTGCTAAGCACAGATGGCTGTGAGATTTTTTTTATGGGCAAACAACAACTCAGTGCCCCAGAGCAGCACGACTCTGTCCACACACTGCACTTTCCAGCAAGGTAGAAGACCTCCAGGAGATGCTATCATATTTTTTTTTCAGTGCAGCACAGGATTAGCTGCTTCTCAGCTGTTGCAAGCTGGCATAACTCCCATTAAATCAGTGGAATGGTGTCGATCTGCTTATCTGCTGACCTGATCTGCTCTCTCAGGGGAGCACAGAGCAGTGCAGAACCTTTAAAACACCATCACAGGGTAAAAACTGTTAAAGGAACTTCTGGTTTTGTGGATGACAGCTGGGCCTTCCTAACTGTCAGAACAGCATGAGGTTTTCAGTGTTTAATTCTAGCTTTCYCTTAATGCATAATGGAGAAATTTAAGTAATTCTTTGCATGATCTGTTGTTAAATTTTGTTGTTAGCAACAGAAACCACACGTCTCTCTCTGACAAAGCTAATGTTTGATGGCTTTGGTGGTTTAGATACAYACCAAATTAATTTTTGCCCCTACTTCTTCTGAGTTTGGAGAAGCCTGATTGCTTGTTTCCTCACAGGGGCAGGCAGCAGGGACATGTGCAATATCTGAAACGCTCAGAGATGTCTTGAAGAACCTCTTCAGCTCGGCTTCTCCATCTGTGGTGTTGAGTGTGAGGCCTGCAGATACCAAGGAGGTTCAGGTAAGGCTCATTCCTTCCAAAATCTTTGGAGAAGTGTCCTTCTGCTTAGTGCTTTYATTATATATTCATGACTCACAAATGAATAAGTTGAAATAAGTGTTTAGGAACCAGCTGGGACACCATTGCCTGTGGCACTGGARGCTTTGTGGTCACACCTCCTCTTGTGGCTCCTTGGCGTTACAGCCCAGCTGGGCTTCCCTGTGTGACTCAGGGGTTTGGTGTTGGCCTGTKCACAGTGTCCCCCTGTCCTGCTTGCCTTTTGCAGAATGTACAGAGCACGAGCCTCCTCCCTCAGGGCACGAGTCCCCCCAAGCCTCCGCGGGCTCACGAGCTGAAGCTGCTGGTGAGGAACATCGCGGTGGAGCTGCGTGACCCCCGTGCTGCAGGTAACACAGCCCAGCTGCTGCTGCTGCACTCTGGGCAGGCCTGGGGGTGGGGCTTTTAGCTTTTCTTTCAGGTGAGATAATGTGGGAGTTCTGGGTTACAGCCTGCTCTCAAAAGAAGGTGTAAGAAATGGCTGTGTTCTGAGAAACCGACTTTGTAGTATCCCAGAATGGTTTGGGTTGGGAGGTACCTCAAAGGTCATCTCATTCCACCCCCTGCCATGGGCAGGGACACCTTCCACTAGCCCAGGTTGCTCAAAGCCCCCTCCAGCCTGGCCTTGAGCATTCCCAGGGACACCTTCCACTAGCCCAGGTTGCTCAGGTCCCTCATCCAGCCAGGGACTGTACCTAAGCATCTTTAGTCTTTCAGACAACACCAGGAATGTTCTGCATCCTAACTTTCAGCCTGGTTTCCTAAAGGAAAAGGTCCCAGYGGATGGCACTGACAATTCTCTCCTCCCCCTCTGCCCCTCCATACTTGCTGAGCTGTCCTTCTCCAGAAAACTTCAATTGAAGACTCAAAGTAGATTCATATTAAGGAGTAGAGAGCTGTAGATCTTGTATAATACAGGTATACCTTGTATAATACAGGTATAAACAAGAGTTTAATACTCCTGTTATGCCTGYTCAAATTGTGTTKGAGAAAATAGTTGAATACAAATTCTCAGCACATGTTCTGTGCTAACCTGACYCCAAAAGGCCAGTGAWSTGTAGGAATTWATTGKTTTTAAACRTTCTGCTTTGCACAGAAAACTAGGATTTCATCTTCTTTCACAGCTTCTCTGGACAACCTGCACCAGTGCTGACTTAATGTATATTTTAGTTTATTTGAGTATTTAAACATCTTGTTCTTCTTGTACAGAAATCCATCATKGCTGAAAACAGATTGAAATGATCACACGTATAAAGCTGGCTGATCATTTTCTGGCTTTTAATTTTAATTTCTAAAAGTTCTCACCTTGGCTGTACCCAAGATGAGAGGCTCAAATCCAACTCTCCATTAGCTGCTGGCAATGACACGGGGTTGATTCAAAGTTAGCTTATTTTTCTTTACTTCTGAGTRATTTGCAGATACATCTCAAACTCTCCTCATGTATTAGAAACTCCTGAAAGATATTTTTTTGTTGTCAGGGTCATTTTCCCCTGATGAAATACCTCTGCAGGTAAAGGGAGAAGGTGCCTTTTGCAGTGGAGAATGGAGCCAAGAAAGAGGTCACTGCCTAGTGGAGTTGGTGTTGGGTTTGGAAACAGCACCAAGCCTGTGTTGGAGTGCTCAGACTTCTCCAGGTGCAGGCACATCTCTGTCACTGACTGAGGCAGGCACAGCTCAGATTCTGTCAGAGGAAATACAGATTCAGGCTCTGTTATTTATGGCCACTAAACAATTCCATAACAGTACTTTAAATGGCAGCTTGTGGCTGCTAAATTGGGCAAGGCAGTAGTTGTAGATAAATATATCCTACTTGCTGTTCTCCTTTTTTTCAGTTAGATGGAAGAGGTTTCTGCCCTTGAGTCTTGCATAACACTGCTTCCCTCATCCTGGTTGGAAGTGATCCCCCTAAAAATCTCTGCAGAGCTTTTTTTTTTAAAAAAAACAAATTATTTTTAAAGCCATTCTGAAACTCTTGGCTGTGAAATGTCTTATATATCAATAAAACTATGCTGGCAACTGCAACCCAGTCTAGTGGAAAGTGTCCCAGCCCATGGCAGGGGGTTTGGAATGAAATGATCTCTAGRGTCCCTTCCAACCCACATC
The DNA here is from genome assembly GCA_902810485.1 of Alauda arvensis. Taxonomy (NCBI): domain Eukaryota; kingdom Metazoa; phylum Chordata; class Aves; order Passeriformes; family Alaudidae; genus Alauda; species Alauda arvensis. The sequence goes on from CADDXX010000455.1 coordinate 459,841, forward strand.
ATTCTATGATTTATTATTACTCTATAATTTCGTGCTACAAAGGAAACTTTCCAAAAGATTGGGTCATTTTGCCTCGCTTCAAAAGTCATGAGGTGAGATACTTTTGTGTGCACAGAACAGAAGATTCACCTTCTGAGAATTGCTGCACCTTCCCTAAAAATGAGAAGGAAAAGAGACAATTCCTGTTCTCTGCTCTGGGAACAGATGCTGGGAGGCAAAATCTTCTAACAGGAGATGGGGGGAATTTTGCTGGTTCCCCAGCAGCTCCTGGAGTGTAAATATTTGGAACTGAGCATGAGAAGCAAAGCTTCATAATGGGGTTTAAGTGGTGCACTTGAAATCCAYTGGGAATCCTGCACAGCTGGAGAGGTGTTGGCTTCTGGACACAACTTGCTGACTTTTAATTAACATTTCCTTCCCTTTTCCTGGCCTTGCCTTGCAATAATGAATTATCCTGCTGGAACTCAGGCTCCAAGGGAGTGTGCAGTATTTCAGGCCAGGGGGCTGGGGAGGGGCAGCCTGGCTGTGCTGATGAAACCATRGATGATTGATGGATGCTGACAGGGTTTGTGAGAGCTCTGGCTCTCCTGTAGATATCTCAGTTCAGCTGGTCTCTGCTTCTGGACTGTGCCTGTTTTTATCTCCTTAGTTTGTGTGGGCAGACAAAGATCACCCTAGAGTTTGTGCTACGTGCTCTGCAGGGCATCSCTGAGGGCAAAAGTGATTTCTGCTGGTGAGGAAAAAGTAGTTAATTGTTTACAGCAGGGCAGAAAAGCTGCAATACCCTGCTGGGTATGGTTGGTTTGTGGCTCAGGTGTGGCTGTGCAGGGTCCCTGGGCAGGGAGGGACACATGGCTGGGTGAGCAGAAACCAGCCCAGGCCCATCAGCTCAGGCTCAGCCCCTGTGAAAGCAGCTCAGCTGCTTACTCTGGGGTCAGCTGGGATCCCAAATAAGCTGTGTGTCCACAGTGCTTTGTCTCCTCTAATCACCTTGCCAGGCCCTCTGTGCYTGAGGCAGGGCTGATCCACGGCCCCAGAGCATCCCCAGAGAACAGTGAGAGCTGCTCACAGCAAATACAGACCCAGATCCTTCTGGAGAGCTGGGGAAAGCATCTCTGTTTGCTTTGCACACAGTCAGTACTGAGCTTTTCCGTGTTGGAAGTCTGGGTTTGAGTTATTTCTGATGCTGTGAAAGCCATATTAAAGGAATTGTTTTAAGAGGAACACATCTGGCAAACGGTTTCCCCTTGGAGCAGCAGCATAACTACTCTTAATATGCCAATTTGCAGCACCGTCAAATTCTGAGATCGAGGCAGAGATAAGTCTGCAGCAGTGCTTTAAAACTTGTTAAAAACCACAGTGCACAAACCATTGTGAATTAGCACTGCTGTCATCAGTCACTTGCCAGCAGAAAAAGCTTATTTTCATGTCCAAATAAACCACTGTGACTGTGGCCAGGAGGAACTTAAAAAACTTCTGGTTTTTTTAAAGCAGCTGAAAGCAACTTAGCTCCCTCCCTGCCTCACACCCACATCATCACCTGCTCACTCTGTTTGTTTTTGGGGTGTTTTTTTGTCTCCCCATCTTTTTGAATCATTTTATGCCTGCATTTCGTTGCTTCATGGCAGGTTTAAATTGGGCTGTCACGTTTCACAGTGTGTAGGGTAGCTCACAAGCCAGCAGTGATGCAATGGTGACCTTTGCCATGAATGTACACACCAAGGGAAGGCATTTCTGCTGTGGGAGGGTGAGAAAGTGTCTGCAAAAGYCTSTTCAGAAGTGCAGTGTGCAAGGAARKGGGGTTTCTTTTCAGTGAGTGGCCTTTTGGAGCATTCATAACTGGCTGTTGGTTTTTCTTGCCCTCACAGGCAGCACAGACCTTGTGTGTATAGTTCAGTTGAATGACCCTATGCAGAAGTTTTCCAGCTCTGTAGCCAAAAATGCTGCACATCCCTTTTGGAAGGAAGAGTTTATCTTGTAAGTAACTTACCTGCTGAGAATACTTTTACATTAAACACCTTTTTTTTCTGTGTGAGTGAAGAATGACATTTTGAAATAATTCTTGGCCTTTCTCTGTGTGGCCTCAGAGAAATCTGGAGCTGGTAGGGACTTCAGGATATCTAATTACCTTCTCCATGGATATGAGATACAGGTTTCTAGGTGYTCTAGTAGATGACAGCAGTCACAGGCATAATAAATCACCTCRTGCTYTCCTACAGTGCCASAAAAGAAGTGTTAGCAAGGTTTTGAAGTCACTTTACTGTGAAAACTGCATTTGAGGGAATTTAATGTCTCTCCATTCCCTCTCCTGAGTGGGAAAAGCAACTGTGCAAAACAATTGACCATCTAAAAGAATGGTGGCYGTGGCTAAAAAGGGAGTGTAAAACTTGAATAAATTTTATTTCTCCTGTAGAACAAAAACAGAAAGGGACTTTCAGGCAGCCTACACRGTATTCTGTGATTCACACAGCTGCTGTAAATAAGGTCAGAAGTGAGCAGTTCTGAAACTACTTTTATTTTCACTTGCTAACAGCAGAGCAGAAGCAGCTTCTGAGGTGCTGGAGTTCAGGAAAGGGGGAGTCACTGATGAACTTTGGTTTCTGAGTATCACAAGGTGCTTCAGGCTGTGGGTGTGTGGTTCACTTCAGCCATCTGTTGGTGGAACAGCACCCCCTGCTCAGTGCTGCAGAGCACACAAGTTCCCAGCAGTTTGGGACAGGAAGTTTGGAAGAATAATACCCTTTTCCAGCTGAAAGGGCTGAGAGAGGGCAGGCAGGATGTGATTAACTGGACTGGAATTTGGCCTTGACACCAGGAATAATGCTGGGGTTTCCACACTGCTTTGCAGCAGTGCATGAGGTAAGCCTGGGGGCTTTTACTGATAAATGAGYAGGATTTTGGCTGGGGTTTTGGAACTTCTTTCAAGTTCCCACAGACAAACCTCTRCTCTTTTCTTCCTTCAGAGCCAAAAACATCCTCCACTCTGAGCACCACTGCACTGRCCCCCATGTCAGGCTCTGCTTTAGCTTCATGGCAAAGCAGCAGTMGTGCCATCAAGGTGCTCCTTTCCAAGTTTTGGGGTGCAGGCAGGGTGGGAGTGGCAGGGAAAAACTTCAGATCTGCATCACAGATGATGTGCCACAGCATCTAATGGAGGTGGGGTGACTGCAGCCAGGATCTCACCATCCTGAAACAGAGACATAGCAAAAATGAAATGCAGGTTTGCATGCCCTCAGGGGTTTTGGCAGAACGCCTGCTGAGAAGGTTATAAAGTTTTACTGGAGGGCTCCTCAGTAGGTGCCCAGTTTGCTTCAGTGTCTCAGTCAGAGGAATGGTTTTGTATCTGTTGTCTAGTCCATCTTAGGAAGTACCACATTTGTAATTATGAGAGTTSTTCACCTGGGTTTTGGCACACAGAAACTCCTTTTTGGCTTGCAGCATCCTTGAGYCTTGTTTTGGAAAAGGGATACTGACCCTTCTCATTTAAAGCTGGAACTACTTTTGTTTCCTTGCAGTTGATCTGTTTTTGCAGGACACTTTCCTGCTTTGACAGGGATGTTGATGGAGCCTGTTCCAGCATCTTGACTCACAAATTTGATCCTGCCAGGAGAAACAAAGCTTTTTGGTGGTGTGGTGCAGCAGTYAGACTGGGAACCATCTTCAGCTTGGAGGGCAGCGTTTGTCAGCTCCTGGGGAGAAGAAAAACCTCTGAAACTCAACAAATTGAACCTGTGCAAAAGAGGGGGGAGGGACCCAAGGCATGTTTTTCTGTCTGTGATCCCTTTAAACACTCTTAGCCACCTGCAAGGAGCAGTGCTGGGTTTGGAGAGGGCTGAGAAAAGCTGGGCAAAGGGGAACAGCTACATGGGAAGGGAAATTGCTTGGCCTGCAAAGACCTCACGTGGTTTTGTTTCCTTCACAGTGAACTAAGTGCCAAATCAAAAGCATTGCAACTGCAAATAGTGGAWGATGGGAAGTTGGATAGTAAGTATTGAGTTCTTTTGCATGATCAGTGTGTGAGCTTTGCTGAGTGTGGACAGAAGTCCCCTTTTATTTCTGGATGGCCACAGAAGCTGTGAGATCCATCAGTAATCCTGGGTGGAAGGAGAATGCACTGACCAGTGTCTCTCTCRTGGGCTGGGTTAAGGTTACAGAGAATTTTGGAGTTTCTTTCTWGATGGTCAACATGCTGAGTCTTCCAGGTGTTGATATCCTGTATTTTTCCATCTTATAAAACCCAGATCCTCTGGGAACTTTTTGGTTTCAAGTTAAGCTTTTGAGTTCTTTCTGTGGCTGAAGGGGAATCATGGGGGTTAATTGTAAATCCTTCCTTTTCAAGTCCCAGAGACTGCCTAACAATTCAGGTATGAAAAATCACAGTCAGGTGTAAAACACTCCAGTTCTGATTGTGYTGGATTAAATATAAAACATGGGGCCTCAAACATTTGTACAACTCGATTCTGTTGTTTCGGAATTCTTTTTAATAACCTGGATATACAAAATTGTGCAATACCTTGCTTATAATATGTGATTATTGGAGGGATTGGAAAGTCAAAACCTTTAAAGTATTTCTCTGATAGGGGTGCAATTTTTTTATTTTTTAAAAACTATTTATCTGGAGTCAGCAAACTTAGGTTTTTCTTGGACAAAATGCAGTCTTGACTATATCTAAGCATCTTTAGTCTTTCAGACAACACCAGGAATGTTCTGCATCCTAACTTTCAGCCTGGTTTCCTAAAGAAAAAGGTCCCAGTGGATTACACTGACAATTCTCTTCCTCCCCCTCTGCCTTCCATACCTGCTGAGCTGTCCTATTCCAAAAACCTTCAATACAAGACTCAAAGTAAAATCATATTAAGGAGCAGAGCCCTGAGTTATGTGAATTTTTCATCTCTACTTGTATAATACAGGTAGACAAGAGTTTATTATACCTGTTGAAATTGTAGGTGTTTGAGAAAATAGTTGAATACAAATTCTCAGCACATGTTCTGTGCTAACCTGACCCCAAAAGGCCAGTGAWCTGTAGGAATTAATTGTTTTTAAACATTCTGCTTTACACAGAAAACTAGGATTTCATCTCTGAAATCATGCAGTGCTCTGCTGATAATTTGTTCTGGTCTAGTGGAGCTGATAAAGTCAGGGGAGGAACAAGAGAACTGCTGAAGTTTACTAAAGTTCAAATTAAGAAACACTATTCTTGTGATGCACCAGTTAGCCAGRATTGCAGATTGTCCTCTGAAATGAAAGATGCAGAAACTGGTTTTGGAGATTGTCCAAGAACCTCATAGTTGTTCCTTTTTTYCCCTAGACATTCTGCATATAAAGGGGAAAATAATGGCCAAAAACAACATTAAATAAGTAATATTTCATGGTTCCATTCTTTCCTGTTGCACAGTATTAGGCCAGGCTGAGGAATAGCCATGAAATGGGAAAAAAAAGCTGCAAAATGCCATGGTGAAGAACCAGTTATTGCAGTTTTTTGCCTGAGTTTTTCTCCTCCCTTCTCATATTTTCTCCCTTACACATCCTGGCAGCTTAGATCTGGGCTGACCTTGCTGATTTTTRTTCTTCCAGGTCCTTTATCTGGGAAGGTGACAGTACCTCTGGACCTGTTCAGGAAGCAGCCCTGTGGCCAGCACAGCTTTGCTCTGAGCAGTGAGGCCAAGGAGAGCTCAGAGSCAGAGCTGGGATCCATCAGTGCTGAGGTACTGCTGGCCTTGGGGGCTTTGGGCTGGGTTTTTTTCCTTCAGGAAGTGCTTGGGAGTGCTCATCTCATGCTTGGACTTGTCTTGGACTTGTGGCTGAGTCAGAGCAGCCTGTTCTGGCTGCAGGGTATTTGTGTCTTACTGAAAGAATTAATGTAGTAATGCAGCTTTAAACCAAGCAGGTATTTTCCACAGAAGGAAAAAGGGTTTCAGTTTTACCTTAAAACTTAAAAGGAAAAAAAAAAACCTAGAAATTTCTCTGCTCTCCTGGCAGCCATTGGCTTAAAGACAGAAACACTGATAGGGTCTCCTTAGCTGTCTTTCAGAAATGTAGCTATTCCTTATTGGGCAGTTTGCCAAAAATCCCACCCAAATCCTTCCAGACATAAGGGAGAGCACAGAGATTCTCAGTGCTTCTTGGGATATTGTAGCCAGGTACAAAGCTTGAATGTGCTCAGGTTCTATTTTGTTCATTATTGTTTATTATTTTATCAGTTTATTAAACATTTTGCTTTACAGAAGACACCCAAAGAGCTGTCTCACAAATAATTTTTAAGCCATTTCTGTGAGGTGCAGGACACCCTCAGAGAGATTGGTGCATCTTCACATGGCTCACTATACCCTGGCCACGTGTAAGATGTATCAAATTAACTCTTGAGTTTGGCTCAGCAAAAAGCCTTAAAGGGAGCACCAGAAATAATCCTCCTTGCCTGGCTGTGCTTCTGAGGTGGTGTTTTTGTGTCTCCTTAGTTCTCTTTCATAGAGCCCAGYGAGCTGAAGGCAAGGCAGGTCTCCTCTCCAGTGCTGGCCACCAAGGTSGAGAAGGATCGCACTGTGATGCCCTGTGGGACTGTGGTCACCACTGTCACTGCTGTCAGAACCAAACCTCGCCTGGAAGGGAGAGCATCCCCCCTGAGCACAGGTCAGCACCTGCAGACCCTCCTGGGCTCCCTCTGTGGGCACCAGGAGAAGCTCTGGGGGGTGGGATGTAAAGGAAGCACCATTTTCCAGACTTCTCTGATGTGTTGCAGTGGGGTTCGTGTTCTCCAGAATCAGGTTGTTCATTTTCATGCAAACTTGTTTCTGGCAAGAGCAACAGTTAAAGTTTCTTCTAACACACACTGTAAATCTCCACCATGCTGTGATCATGTGGAAGGGCTGGGTTTTGGTGGATGGTTTTTCACATGACARAGGTATCAGGCTCTCAGAGGTTTTGCTGATAACAAACCCTGATCTGTATTGTCATCTCTGATGAGGGGTGGTGTTACCTGGTGACAAAATACTTCTGCAGAATATTTCATCTTTCCAGCAAAATAATGTCCTCCAGGAGCAGATTTTCCAGTTTTTCTTGGGAAAATGGTAGAAATAAAACCTGTAAACAGTCTTGGTGTTAAGCATCACAAAGATCTGTGTTCTTTTAAGCTGTTAAAGCAAATCTTTTATGTAAGTGGGTGTTGTCTCATGTATTACAGCAGAATGTTTAAAAACATTCTACTCTATGTTTACTGACTGTTTAAAAACATTAAAAATGTTTTTAAAAATTCTCACACTTCACTGGCCTTTTGGGGTCAGGTTTACCACAGAACATGTGTTGAGAATTTCTGTTAAGCAATTTTCTCAAACACTTATGATTTGAACAGGCATAACTAGTATAATAAATTCTTACTAATATAATAAAAAATGTCTTGACCAGTTCAAATAACCAAAAAACYTGGCCCTCAGATTCTCCTGTGAAAACTCCAGTTAAAGTGAAGGTGACTGAAAAGGATTTCACTGTTGAAGCCCTCCAATCTCATGGTGCTCCAGTCAGCAAAACTTTGTCATCTTCAGATACAGGTAAATAGAAGTGTTTGAAGCTGCTAAAGAGCATTTCTCTGTTCTGCACATGGGATTGATTCATGTGATCCTGTTGAAATGACAGCCAGCCCATGTGGCTGCTGCCTGTCAGCAGCACTGGGGTGTTTATGTTACAAAACACTGTGGTTTGGGCTGTGGCAGCCTTGCAGGAGAAGTCTGGTTTTAATTGGCAATTYAAATTACTGGTTTTGAATAAATAACAATGAGCTGTGGCTTGGAGAGGGGAGGAGACTGCAGAAAAGCCAAAAGTAAGGCTTTTCTCTTATGAATGAAAGATGCCTCTTTCCATAAAGGCCTGGGGGATGCTGCTCTAAATTAAACCCCTGTACCTCTTAAGTCCCCTGTGTCTGAGGAGAAGGCAGAGGCTGGGCTGATGTAAGGAAGACTCAATTCTCTTCCTAGCCCTGCCACTGGGCTTTTTTGGGCTTGCTGTGCCCATTTGTCACCTTCCTAAGTCACCTGGATRCAGCTGAAATTCCTTCAGAGTGTCAGGTGACACTGACAATAATTACAAATTCCCTTTGAATTGTGTATAAACCTGATKTTGTCTCTGGGGAATTCACCTTTTCCAGTTGCAGCTGTAAACCTTCAGCACATTTTTCAGTGCTGTGTGTGGCCACCACTGACACTCTCTGTGGGCAGGGGCAGTGACAGATGTGACCCAGTGTGGCTGCCAGTGGCACCTGATGTGGGGTTCACTTGGCTTTGTGCAGCTCTGAGTGAGGAATGGACAATCTGGAGAGGATCTGGGCTGCTCCTGGCACAGTCAGGAGGTTTCTGAGAGGCAGAAATGGATTGGCCTGCAAATATGGGGAAGGGCAAGAAGCAGGAACCATGAATACCTCGAACAGCTCTTGGATCTTTTCCCATCTCTAGGATAAGAAATACCCTGAAACCATGAAGCAGTGTGGTATTACTGCATCAATTTGGGAAATATTAAGATACTGCAGGAGTTCTGAGTTGATTCTCTGAAGTGTTCATGACATTAAAGGCACAAAACATTTACTGGAAAATTCACCTGGAGGCAATTTAATCCTTATTGTTGTGGCCAATGTTTTTATTGGGAGTGCAGGGGGATTTCTGTGAAGTGTTTATACAGAATTGCAGGAAGAATTACTCATTAGAACAAAAGCCAAATGAAAGAAATACAAAGAAGCTTTTGGTATGGCAGTAACTTGGATAAAAGTTATTACAAACATCATGGCAAAATAGCAGTGAGCACTCTGGAAAAGATGCAGTGTCTGTGCCATGCTTCTGAGTGATGGCACCAATAAGAATTAATGCAGGGGCTGGGGAGATGGAAAAAGTCAAGGTTTGAGATGAGTGTGCAGACATATTCTTAGTTCTAGGCTTCATCTTTTACAGTAACCAAAGGCACTGCTCAGTTCAGTTAACAGTGGTGCTATTCCTGCCTCTGTTCTTTTTGTTGTTGTTAAAACTCTTGCCAGAAAAGGCCACCTCAGGCAATTAAACATGGGGATTCTTGTCTTGTTGACTTCCTGAGCCTTGTTTGTTCCTGAGCTTGATGAATTTGATTAAGGTGTATTTGTGTCCTAGATGCCAGAAAGGGCCATGCTTAAAAATAAACTTGTGWTTGTCACTGAAGAGCATTTTATACAGAAGATTTTATATTCCTGTGCAGTGGCTGGAGGGGAAAAGGGGATGGACTTTCAGGATTTGGAGGCAGCTACATTGCCTTCCCCACCCTATCACACTGCCATAGCAAAACTGAGCAGGGAGGTGTGGAAAAGGAGCAAAATAACAAAAAATCTGAGGAAGTAGCATCCTGTGSCAGCCTTGTGCCATGTCACAGCTATGGTTCCTCATGACTGTGATAACACTGTCAGCACAGGGTAACAACACATTGAAATAAAGGGGTGTTTTGTCCAGGCTTCCAGAACCTCCTTTGTTCTCATGGAAAGGGTTTGTAAGTGCCATTTTGGTACCTTTTCCCCAGAATGGGTGACAGGAGGGAAGGACAGGACCTGATCACTGGGCGGTGAATTGGAAACTTTATGGTGTTGGTGCCATTTCTGTGAATTTTAAGTCAAGGACAAACTCTGCCTGTGTCTGCTCTGTTTTTTCCTGTTTTTCCTCCTCCCCTGTGAAATGATCCTTTCTTTCCAGAGCTGCTGGTACTGAATGGCACAGACCCTGTGGCAGAGGCAGCCATTCGGCAGCTGAGCGAGTCTGCMAAGCAGAAGCTGAAGTCTCCTCGAAAGAAAAGCACCATTATCATATCAGGGGTGTCCAAGGTAGGGCAGGAAACAGCACTCAGAGYTACTGCTTGGTTCTGCAAAGCCTTTTCTGCACTGACTGCAAGGTTAACGTGGCTCCTGCTGTCTCTGCAGGATGCAGTTTTGTGTGCCAGGTTATTTTTCTGTGACTGCTTCAAGTTAAGCCAAATGAGGGTGGTTGGATTCTGATTGTTAGGTTTGACAGCCTGAATAAAATTCACAGTGTCCTTGGATAGGAGGGGTGGTTGGGATTTGGGAAAATTTAGGTGGGAAGAGGGGTTAATCCTTCTCTGTTTCACCCATGTAAGGGAGATGCACTGGAAAAAGTATGAAAGATTTTTCTACTTTTTTTCAAAGCTGTTAAAACCCTCTGAAAAACCTCTGGTCCCTCTCTTCCAGAGGGAGGGCAAACAATGAGACAAGATTAAATCCTTTGGTGTTAATTTTCCTAGAAGGACCAAAAGATTCTCTCTGTATGCTGACACTTCATTACAGCAACACATAGAGGGGAGTTCTGTTATTTTTAGGTGGAAGGCATTTACTAAATTGATTTTTTCACTCATTTGGCCTTTGCAACRTGGTAAAAACTTTGCTAAATGCTCCTCTCCTTCAGTAGAGCTAAGGAAGCTTCAGGTGGCTTGCTGATGGTCCTGAGCAATGCAAGTATAAAGAGTTAAAAYAGCTCTTGCAGGGAGGTTTGTTTTTTTTCCAGCAGGATGACTTGTGTCAGTGTTGTCTCTTATTTCCCCTGGGCAGACCTCTTTATCTCAGGACAGTGAAGCTTCACTGATGATGGACTATGCTGCAGCCATGGACAGCTCCTGCAGGGAAGCAGAGCCACCCACTGTGGAAGAAGCTGYTGGAAAAACCACCTCTGATCCAAAGCAGTCGTTGGATGCTTCAGAAGGAGCCCCTGGTACTGACCCACAGCAAAGCACCCCCAAGGCCTGGGCTTTGGAGAATGGCAGCCAGCAGTGGGACACCAGCACTCTCTTAGACCAGACCTCTGAAGAAATATCTGGGAGCTCATTAAGTGTTTCAGAAACYGGGAGCATGAAAAAATCTAAAGGTACATGATCTCCACTTCAGCAACTGCTTTCTCTGTGTAATTGGCTGCAGTAGTTCATCCTTTCTTACTGATTTTTTTTTGTCCTTCTAACTCCTTGTGATTGTGGTGTTGGTTGAAGCTGTTTGACTTCCAGCTCTCTGAGCCAGCTCAGGCTTTCTCACCCTCCCCTCCACGAGGAAACAGCTCACCCTTAGCAGCTGKCAGCTCATTACACCCAGCTCAGTTATCTGGGAGAGAAATCACTCCTCACATTATCAATTCCTCAAGGAAATCTGTTTTCAGATTTCCTTGAGGAATATAGAGCTTGCCCTGTATTGGCAGCCCTATTACCAAGGTGAAGATGGCAGGGATCCACAGTTGCTTTCCAGTACATTCCTCTTCCTCCTCCACATTTCTGAGCACAAGGCTCCCCTGCYCTCACTGAAGTTCAGGGAAGCACCACAGCTGAAGCAGAACCTGTCTGCTTCTGATTCCTCCTTTCCACTCATTCCATTAATGCATAATTTCCTAAAGAAAACAGAATCAAAGTTAATAAGTAATTAAGGTGTCAGATCATTTTGCTTAGGTTACACACCTGAACAGCTGCAGTTTGAAGATGTCTCAGGGTTCTTTGTGTTTCCTTGGTAAATCCAGTAAGCTCTGAGCTCTGGTTTGTGGTAAACACAGGGGTTTTTAGGGAGTCTTAGAGAAGGGCCAGTGCAGTGCACTGTGCCCCAGACAGGCACAGCTTGCACCTGTTAGGAAAATTAATCCACAAATGCCAGGGGTTTATGTCCAAAAAGGAGACAGAGGAGTCCTGTAACTTTATTCAAATAAACAGAGAGGCCATGGGGCATTTCCCGTGGGGTCTCTCAGATTTTTGGAGGAGGCAGCCTCCTATTTATCCCAATTTCCCAGCTGCATTTCCCTCTCTCTTTCCCCATTGGCTGAGGTACTTGAGAGGTACAGACTTCCTGGAATACCTCATACCAAAGATTCCCCTTTAACGTATAACCCCCCTTTTAATTTTTAATTCTTATGGAATTCATGGGTTTTCCCCACTGTTTCTTTCATCTTTCAATATCCACTTTCATTTATCAGCAAACCTAGGGTTTGTTTGTAAAGGCAAATATCTTCTTTTCCACCCATCAATCAGTGGAACCCTTCCCATTGTTTCTTTTATCTCTCAGTGCTGGTTTTATCTGCCAGCAGAGCCAGAGCTTGTTTGTAAAGACAGCTCTGTCATTCCTCTTTATACCTTAAAGTTGCAGAAAACTCAGTGCTTTTCACTCATATCCATCCCTCTCTGCTTCATTATTTTGTGTCCTTTCCTCTCCCAGAGATGCTGGGCAATGGCTCACTACAAACCCCCCTCCATTTCACTGGATTTTCACCCCCTCACCCACAGGACAGACACTGAGCTCTTTGTCAGGACCCTCCCTTGCAGCTTGGAGTTCTCTGGCCTTGCCACAGCTGGGCTGCTCCACATGAGAGGTCAGGAGGCTGCAGCAACAATCCCTGTCACACACATGCTCAGGCACTGGAAAGCCTTGGCTGTGTTTGGGGTGAGGGGAGTGGGATAGYTGGCAAGGGATTTGGCTCATTTTGGAGCCTGGAAAGGTTTAGGAAGCTGTGTGAGAAACTGCAAAACCTCTGGACTCTTCTTCAGCTTCTTATCCTAAAACAAGCGAGTGGAAAGGAAGTTTGTATGTGAGTTGTTGTCTGGTTTTGGGTTTCTCTGTACAAGGAGATGAGGCTTCTAGAGATCCTTTTCACACAATTCAGTATAGAACTGCTAAAAACTGCAAAATATCTCTGAGAGAGTTGTATCATCTTGAAAAAATACTTGAGAAAAACTGGCTCAAATCCCTTTCATTATACACAGATGTCTTTGTGGAAGTCTTGAATCTCTGCTTTGTCACAGCTGAGTAGCTTTTATGGGGTAAGATAGAAAACATTTCAACCCCCCCTGCCTTCAGTGAGCTGTGAATAGTTCAAGGCTTCTGTTTGTCAAATGATTTCCCTTAAAAAAACAAACAACAAAAAAATCCCACCACAAATAAAACCGCAAATGCAACAACAAAAAACCCAAACACAGCAAAAAACCCAAACAAAACCCCTTCTGCTTTGAAAAGCCTTTTGTGTATGTTAATGTCTTAAAATTAGCCCTTTTATTTACTCTTGCATATTTTTGTTTGTTTGTTTTTTTACCTTTCTGACTTCCTCTTTCTTACCCCTTCCCTTTTGTAAACTTAAGATGACTACTATGCCAGCCAGAATTAATTACCTACACAGTAAGTTCTTTTTCTCTCTTTTTTTTTTTAATCCCTAAGAAAATGTAGCTTTACAATGAGACACTCATTGTAAAAACTGAAGCAAAAATTAGTTTGACACCCATTTTCTTCTCCCCCCATCCATTCCTTTTCTCCTTCCAAAATTACYTTGCTGTGCTCAGGTGTCTTAGCAGACCAGGCTGCTGTGGCAAATCATCCTTCTGGTGGTTGTGCTGTCCAGGAGGGTCACACAGAGAGGGCAGCAAGAAGGGCTTGGAGGGATGCTCTGCATTCCTGATCTCTCTCCATTGCTGGAGTATCTGGTAATCAATCATAATCTGCTCATGCCAATCATGTGTGACCTCATAACTGGATATGCATACAAGCAAAACTTATTTTAAAATCTGCTGCTAACAGATTTTTAGATAAAGCTTTTCTAGCCTAACTTACAGAGCTGCCACAATCTCAGCAGGTATTTACAAAATCAGCAGCTTTATACAAAACCACCTGTATGAGAACTGTTTTGGCAGTTGGGAAGGAATGGAAAGCACTCTCTGCTCCKGTCCTTGTAGATGTGGAAGGAAATCTTCCTCCATTAGCACAGATGAGATTCAGAAGTGATCCCACCCCCACAAGCATTTTCCAGAACACCTTTCATTAGTGCAGTGAGTTCCTCCAGTGCTCTCTGCTCATCTCCTGCTGCTGGGGGCAGGGCTGGCACATGGATCCTGTGGRACTGGAGGCATAAGCATGCAACCAGCACAAAAACCAGCACATGAAGCAGCATGAGCACTGCCAGGCTGCTGCCCTGCCTCCTGCCAGGGCTGCATGTCCCCACAGCAGCCAGAGCCACAGGCAGGCAGCACACTCCACACTGGCTGCTGGCCATGTGGCAAGCTTCCAGGCAGCAGAGGCTGAACACCAGGGAGCTCTGSTGTCGGGGGGCTGCTGCTTGTGCTGGGCCTGTGCTGCTCTCAGAGAAGGGCTGCCCACAGTTTTTCAGCTGCAGGGAGTTGTCCCAGGCCACCAGCACAATTTTTGGAGCATTCTTAGTCAGGTGCTGTTTTCCTGATGTAGAAAATAAATCTGAATGACGGAATGGATGGGGCTAAAAATCTGCTGAGGGGCAAAGCCTTGTGTCCTAGTGCTGCTGGCACAGCTGCAGCTGCCAGGGCTGCTGGGCAGAGCAGCTGCCTGCTCCAACAGRAGCTGCACAGCCTCTGCACGTCAGCAACTGCCAGCGTCCCGGGCTGGAACACTGCTGCTTTTGTGCTGCTGACAACGGCTTGAAGTGCTGCTGCCTTGCCAGAAAGATCAGTCAGAGGCTGATGGGAGAGCAGTCAAGATTCAAATCCACGAGTTCTGGTTGCTTTCAGCTGATTTCTGCGTCCCATCCCATTGTGCCCTGSGAGGAGAGTCTCAGCAGCTGCCAGAAAAGATACGCTTGAGTGTCCTCCCATGTGCTGAGTGCTTAACCCTTAAAGTACACAGTAATAAACCCAAGCACATGTTTGTGACTGCTTTGGTGTGTACAAAGCAGCATCTGGCTGCCATGAAATACCTGTTCTGCAGCTGTCACTGTGTGCAGAGTGACACGGAGACCTTGTCAGCTCCTCAGGGGACAAACATCTAACTCTAGCTGTGGCAGCGTCCCATGAAAGAACTGCACTGTGTGCTGCTTTCTGTGTCCGTTTGCAGTGGGAGGAAACACAGAATCAAGACCGTGCCATGACAGGAATTAATAGCTGAACTGAGAAACCTGATAGTGGTGCAGGGAGGAGGTGTGGAAGCTCTGCCAGGGAGGTGACTGTCCCCACATCCAAGTCTGACTGCCAGAAGCTCCTGTGCTGGCTTGTCACCTGGGTCCTCCTCTAATCCAACGGGCTCCTGCCACCTGGGACAACAGCCCTACCACTTCCACACCAAACTGATGCTATTTTAAGACAGAGCTGATGTCCCAAGCAGGCTGAGTGTTGCTGGTAGCCTGGAGCAGTGTCCCTGCCAGCTGCACACCAGGCACACATGGGGAGGGAGGGTGGAATTTGGCAGAATGGCTGCAAAAACAACCCAAGCTTGCAAAGAGAGGAGTAGTGATAGCTGCTGTTGGCAGCATGAGTCCCTGATGAGATGACAGCTGCAATTGCCTTGGCTGCATGCTGGGTTTGACATGGGGTCAAGGGAAGGGACACGGCAAAATAAAGCAACTTAATTTACCACAGGAGGGGTTTGGGCAGACTTCTGAACCTGTTGGAAGCACATGTAATATTATTTTTGATCTGCTTGAAGTGCATTGCTATTCCTAACAGGGTTTTAGAATAGCAAATGCTTTGTGAGTGTTACTCTGGGTGGTGCTGCTGAATTTATATAGGACACCTGCTGCCTGGCTTGTACAGAACCACTGCACACACGTTCACTGCCAGGTACTGTTGTCCTGCACCTCAGACTTTGCTTCAGGTGGTGCCTCACAGGCTGATCTTCACCTCCTTTGATCTCTGACACAACAAAGAGTAGCATTATTTCCTCTCTTTCATTCTTAGTATAAAATCCTTTCTGCTGTACTGATTGGAAAGGTTGGATGTGCCTCTTTGATCTGTGAGAGCCCAGGGTACAACCCACACCAGTCGCTGTGCATGTGTGTGTGACCTCCAGGAGGGCATTTGGAGCTAAGTGTGAGGAAGGAGACTTAACTCAGAGYATCAGCTTTTCTCAGTTTCCAGAGGCCAGCAGCCTGTTCTGTCTAAAGTGTCCTGCCCCTTCCTCCTTGCACAGGTGGCATTTTGAAGAAAAGCGCCAAGCTGTTTTTCCGCCGGCAGCACCACCAGAAGGACCCGGGCATGAGCCAGTCCCACAACGACCTGGTGTTCCTGCAGCAGCCCCTGGCAGAGGAGGGCCGCAGGAAGGGGGGGACACTCTCACGGATTCTCAGCAAGAAGCTCCTTTCCAGGAACAAGAGCAAGAGCAAACTGAACGGTGCTTCGGGAGAGCCCTACCTATRAACACAGAGCCTGACGGGATGGATGGCTGCTCACCAGCTGAGCACTTGTTTACAGAGCAGAACTAGAGAACACAAATAAGGCTGGTGACCTGCATAAAAAAGGATGTTCACTGTTAACTGTGGTCTTCTTGGTTTATTTCTCCAAAACGCTTTTTCTCTCTGGTGAGGAAGTCGCTCCTCCGAATCCGAGCAGCGCTGAATGTGTCCTGACAGCTTTKGGAGGAGCTTGTRGAAGRGGAGGGAGGATGGGGMATGGTGCAGGTRGGGACCAAGAAGGCACCTGATGYSCTGGGGTGCACTGGGAAGAGCATTCCCAGCAGGTCAGGGCTGASCCTGCCCCTCTGCCCAGCCCTGGAGGCACCTCTGGSTGCTGTGYCCAGCCCTGGATCCTCAGCACAGCAGGGACAGGAGCTCCTGGAGCTGAGCAAGGGCCTGGAGCAGCTCCGTGCCCAGGAGAGGCTGAGGGAGCTGGGGCTGCTCAGCCTGGAGAGGAGCCCCAGCTGAGAGGGGCCTCAGCCATGGCTGTCCCTGCATGTCCCTGTCTGTCCCTGAGTGTCCCTGGGTGTCCCTGATGTCCCTGTCTGTCCCTGTCTATCCCTGTGTCTGTCCCTGTGTCAGGGAGGGACAGAGCAGGCCCAGGCTCTGCTCCAGGCCCAGCAATGGCCCCAGAGCCAGGGCAGGGGCTGAGCCCAGCAATTCCCTGCACAGGAGGCACAACTTCTGCCCTGGGCAGTGCCCAGCCCTGAGCAGAGCCCAGAGAGCCTGGGGAGTCTCCTCCCTGGGGATATTCCAGAGCCATCTGGACACAGCCCTGTGCCCTGAGCTCTGGGATGGCCCTGCTGGAGCAGGGAGGTGGCACCAGTGACCCTCCGTGGTCCCTTCCAGCCTGACCCATCCCGCAGGGAGGACCCAGAGGTCACCACCTGATTTCCATCACTGGGGAGCTCAGAACTGGAACATCACACCCAGCTGATGTGACTGAACCTCCACGGAGAGAGAAGACACCACTGTGCTCCCTCACTGCAGCCTGCAGCTGTAGCAGCTGATTTTATAGYCAGACTGAAAAGGGGGAAAAAAGAAGCCCAGATCCAGTTTGTGCTGTACTTTGGAAGTGGGTGAGTGTTGGGAAGCAGAAGGAAAAGGCTGACTCAGATATCCCACTGTAACAACTGCAGCCTGCTGTAATCACTGCTCAGCCCATGGAGGTGGAGAGATGCCTTTATTAGCCATAAACCAATAAATTATGCAAATACCAATACTAGCTACCAATATTGTTTAATGGTCTGCTTGAAAAAAAGTGAAGCTTAAAAAAACAGAACTTGTTGGGTTTTTTTAAATCTACTTGAAGCTACTCACMAAGTATTTGCAAAATCTTACATGTAGCTTTTCTTCCCTGTGTGAGAAGCTGTATTGCTGATGCAAAAACTCATCTTAGGGGCTCTAATYCCTTCTCCCCAGTGCTTGTTAGACACGTACATAAACCATCCTATCAAATGCAAAGCTAGGAGCAGTAAATGGTGAATAGAGAGCATAGTTAACCCTACAGTGCTTTTCATTGGAAAGCTTGTCTTACTTGCCACTTATTAGGATTCTTAAAATACACAGTTGTGAGGAAAGCTTTTGAAAAAATAYTCATTCCCTTAGTTCAGTTTCTAGACCTACAGCATTGTCATGTGCTGAGTGGTTGGTCAGATGAGTTTTTTGACCTTTTTTCCTTGCTGAATATTGCAGCTGGTTCCTTTGGTCTGAAATGAAAAACTGATGGGAGTAAAGGCAGAGTTCTYATTYTGGCTGTGARGAAGAGTAAAATGTCAGTATTTGACAGGTACCATCTTTCATGCTTTACCTGTACTTTTCCATCACCCACATTCCTGCTGAGGACAAAGGACCCAGCCTGTTCTCTTCAGCCAAGAAAAATATCCATTCATTCCARCTGAATTACTGACATGAATGGATGATAGACCTTGTGCCTACTTTGCCAACAGTGATTTTTCCCCTGGCCCCTTTCCTCCCTTTCAGCTGTCCAACACTTTGGCAGATATTTGGGCTTTCAACTTAAAGCATTCATCAAAAATAGAAAGCTGCCGAAGAATAGAAACACATTTCAAATTTCTGACAGACTCAAGGTTCCCTGGTAATTCAGTATCAAAGTAGAGGGGGTTTGGTTTATTTTTTTACCAAGAAAATATTAAAACTGAACTGTCAAAGTATTTTAACTGTTTAAAAATACTGTTTATGTGTAACCTCCTAAGAKCACTGTGGGAGTACAGTGGACCAGACTATCAAACAGTTGTATGTTTAAGCATGCTGCTTGTTATGAAAACACTTGAAGGCATTTTAATGTCCTGTATTTTGGAAATTGGGTACAAATGAATAMTCTGGAGCTGCATTGTGTTTGGAAATCCCAGTTCAGTAATACAGGTTTGTCCAGCCTGAGTGGGCCTGAACAGTTTTGTTTATTTCTAATTTAATACAAAGTAGAAATTTTGTTTCTTCATTTGTTCTGCAGTGGTTCCTGACGTGAGCATTCAAGTCTGTTCCCTCAACAGACTTTTTKTCTCTTGATTTTACCAGGGRCAGRGTAGGGGTCAAGTCCCTGCCATTTTAAATGCTCAGTCTTTGTTGCTAAAGGATAAAACCTCAACTGGTCCCTAAACTCAAGAAATCCAGATGAAACTGAGCTCCATGGGTACCACATCCGTGCACTAAAACCAGAGAACTGTGGAATTGGGAATGTGGAGGCAGCACATAACATYACTTGATGTCTTCTTAAATTACTGAGCTGGGATTTTAATTTACAGAAGCTTTAGCACGTTCTGTAGAAGAGGGTGAAATAACAGTAACTCGGAGGATACAGCACTAGGAATTTGCTTGTAACTTACCCCAGAGAATGGATACACCTGAAAAAAGTGGTTCATCTTCAGGTCTTGATGATCCTTTGAATGCTTGTCTCCATGGTGGGAATGAAGAACTTTGGGAAGGTTTGGGCTCACCTGTGTAAGAGAGAATGAATTCTTCAGCTGCTGAGAGCAAGGCATTTGGTGTGAAAAGGGAATCTGGTTTTTTTTTTTTATTTGCCTTCACTCCTCAGGAAAATAAACAGTTTGGTTTGATGTTGGGTCTCTGTATCTGGCAGGTGTGTTCCTCACCTCTTCTTACTCCTCTGCAAATAATTTATATCCTGCTGTAAAATCAAACTGAGGCACTAAACACAAGGGGACCATTGAGGTGCTCAGTTGTGACAACCCCAAAGACCCACAGTAATGAATCCCATCCCCTCCTTAGGTTGTCAATTAAGATCAGGAGATCTGAGGATGTTTATTTTTTGTGTSTTTGGGTCAGTGAGARCTGGATCCTCACAACCAGCAGGATCCACACTGCAGTTTTGGGTCAGAAAGACTGGATTTRTGTCAGCTGGCAGAAATAACACCATGATGTGTCCTGTGCAGTTTTTGTGAAGATGTCAGAGGGAATTACCTCTGTTTTGTAATTTGACCCATTGTTCAAATGTGTAGTTATTAAAATTACAAAGAATTTTAATAACTACCCACTTGAACAGTAGATAAAATCTTTACATTGTATTATTACACTGAAAACTTGGTTACTGCCTTGCAATTTCATGTCATCAGAACAGTAGATGGGAAACAACCTGTGAAATGTTCATTCCTTTTGTCCCTTTCCTCACACTTTGGTGATTCTGGGTGCTCTGTACAGCACAGAAAGCATWGTATTTATTTCATGAGGACTAAGAGATGAAGGCTTGCTTTTCCTTTCTAAAGAATTTTTCTGCCMATACCTGCAACTTCTTAATTTGTGTTTGTAGTTTKTTTTGCTTTATGGTGTTTTAACTTMAAATTTACCTTGATGGGGACAAGCCCTAACCTCACCAAGATTTGTCTTAGGTTTAGTGTGGATTTTRACTGAGTAATAGTACAACAATTAAATTGCTCTTTGTAGATTAGAGCAATAAAACTGCCTAATATCTCCARTGGGAATACAAGCTAAGTAACTTCCTTAAAGTGACTGAGATCCCTTTCAAAGTTACTTTATAGAGGAGGGGAAGACTTTATCCCTAAGTCATTGATATTTCATATCCTACTTGCCCCAGGAAGAAATTAGAGTCATTTCACTCCTAACAATACATGAAACTTGGGAATCTGAGGCAGAAGGAATGCCAGGGTGGAAAAAAAAAGTTCATTTTGAAAGCAAAATACCTTTGCCAAACTTCTTTGACTTAATGGACAGGTGCAGGCATAAATATTGGGTTTTATTCTTATGCTTTCTGACAGATTTTCTTTTCCCCTSTTCTTTTGGAGACAGGCTGGGACTCCAGGCCATCCAGACCTTGTACTGTCTTCTCTTGATAGGACTGGATTTACAGTGCTGCTTTTTTTGATGGAATTGCCTGGCARTTACACCAGTTTTGGGGCTCAGTGGAATTCTACAGCATTTCCTGGTACTGCATCTYCTTGCTGGTTCTAGSTGTTTGTCCAGTGAAAGCTTTCTGMTGTGTATTTCTGGCTGAGTTTTGTTGTTCTTGATGTGTAAAACGTCCAAGTTGAAAGCATAAAATGCTACCAAATGTGGATGGGGAAGCAAAATAAGAATCTTGCTCTTGTTTTAACACCTTTTATAGGTCTGGGAGCTCTGGGTGTTACACAGAGCAAGGTGAGAGCTTGCCTGGGTTTTTCAGTTGAGTTTATTGCAGGCTGTGATTTGGAGAGCTGAGGTTTGGGACAGGTGCTTATGGAATGAACTGTGCCATAGCTTGGGGCTAAGACATTCCTGCTGTGAGTGGGAGCAGCTGACCTCATRCTCTGACCTCCACAGRGCCTAAGTGGATTTATTCATGTGTTTAAAGTCAGCATATGCTTCTGCACATTGCTAAGCCTCAGCCTTGGTGACAAACAACTCCAGATTAATTATATAACCAGGGTGATTACTTTAAGTTGAGGGTGAATAATACCACTTCACTCAGGATATCCAAACTGCTACTATGCAAGGTGCTGGCWTGGTGTGAAAATAGCTGGGAAGGGTGATCTGAGGTCTTTCCACAACTATAATTCTGTATTTCCCAATGATGTATTATGCTCTGTATTATTTCAGGTGGGGTAAAACATCTTTTTTTTCTAGCATCAGCTGTCATAGTCACTTYTGTGGTGTGTTTTTCTTTCTGTGCATACATAAACTCAAGTTGGTGCAATTATGAAATCTATGCTGTACAGATTTATTATATCACTACAAAAACCTAAGAGGATTTTTTTAAAGAAGTAACTCCTGCTGTACATACAATAAAAGCCAATTGTCTCTGTGTGGTGTGCTGTCCTACATACCCAGGTGTAACAGATGGTTTTCTACTCTCCTGCAGTAATTTGACCTGTTGCTTAACACAGACCATTCACCTGTTTGTTCAGGAGCAGAGTTCTTGCCTGATAACCCCAGCCTATCAGGCAGCCCCTTGTGGCTTGAGAAATCACCTGAAACRCTGGATTGGGTAGGGAATCTCATGGCAGAAGGAATTGTGGAGCTCGTTGTGGTTACTCAGTATTTTTTTTCCCTCAGTTATGTTGTAATATCCTGAATTAGGGGGCAAAGGGGGAGGAGTGTTAGGGCCTGGATCCTATGGGGAAAACACCAGTACTAGAATGAGCACAGCCTGGGAATTAGACATTAAAACCACCACAACAAAAAAACCCCAACAAAACAAACAAAAGGCATTCATGTGAAAATAGCCACAATAATGTTTCTATTTCCCTTCCAAAGCTCTCYTTTACAAGGAAATGTTACATTCCCTTACTGGGAGTTACTGCTCACATTTACATGCCTGTTTATTTCATATTATTTAA
Source organism: Alauda arvensis (assembly GCA_902810485.1). Taxonomy (NCBI): domain Eukaryota; kingdom Metazoa; phylum Chordata; class Aves; order Passeriformes; family Alaudidae; genus Alauda; species Alauda arvensis. The sequence goes on from CADDXX010000455.1 coordinate 481,802, forward strand.
GTGCTTAGCTCAAATTTCCTGATAGTCTCCTATTAACAAACCTTCATCCTTTTTCTCCCTGCTCTAATCTGTGGTGAGTTTTTTTTTTTACCTTGTGTGATGCCATTCCTGTTCATTAGCAAAAGTGACAAGACCTGTCAGAGAGTGAGCAGGAATGGATGCAGCTCCAATACTCTTTCCCCCAGTTCATCATTCTTGAACAATAAATATAAAGGATCTTCAGTTTTTCACCTCTCTACCCAGGTGAGCCTGGCATAAGATAAAATTTCACAGTCTGAGGTTAATGCTGGAAAAAAATAATTTTGGAGCTGCAGGATCCAGACTTAAATGCATTGTAAATGTATTAATAACTATACTGGATTGATTTATACTTACTTTGACAAAGTGAATGCACTGCAAGTAGGATAAACCACTCTGGTGTGATAGATGCTGGAGAAAACCAGGCAAAAGTCCATGTGAGTATGCACTGAGATATACAGGGAAAATAAGTAAAAACAGACTATACAAAAACTACCAGTCAGCTTCAGTCCTTGATAAAACAAATTATTGCAGTTAGATCCTAAAAAAAATTCCCCTTACTACTCCTGTAGTCATTTAAAAGTGCTAGTGAGTCATTTTGAAAGAAGAAATGGTTCCCCATCCTGAAATTAACACTGTTTTGCCAAGTAAATATTTTGAAGTTTCAAATGCTGCATTGTTTCAGTTTCCCCAAGCACCTGACAAGACAGTCACGGTATTGCCTGGGGTGCACTGGGATGAGCATTCCCAGCAGGTCAGGGCTGACCCTGCCCCTCTGCCCAGCCCTGGAGGCACCTCTGGGTGCTGTGCCCAGCCCTGGATCCTCAGCACAGCAGGGACAGGAGCTCCTGGAGCTGAGCAAGGGCCTGGAGCAGCTCCGTGCCCAGGAGAGGCTGAGGGAGCTGGGGCTGCTCAGTCTAAAGAAGAGACACCATGAGGGAACCTCATTAATGTGTATAAATAGCTAAAGGGGAGATGGATCCAGGGTCTGTCACAGGATGAGAGGAATGGGCAGAAACTGATGCACAGAAGTTCCACCTGAACGTGAGGCAGAACTTCCTGTGCAGTGACCAAGCCCTGAGCAGAYTGTCCACAGAGGATGTGGAGTCTCCCATGCTGCAGTTACTCCAGAACCATCTGGACACAACCCTGTGCCCTGTGCTCTGGGATGGCCCTGCTGGAGCAGGGAGATGTGACCCTGGTGGCCCACTGTGGTCCCTTCCAGCCTGACCCATTCTCAGAACACTCCTACACATCTCTTTTGAAACTGGTTACTTGGGTTTGAGGGATGGTGGCAATCTAGAAAGGCCCTGGCCGCTGCCAGCTGTTAAAGATGTTGCCAGATGTGAGAAGAGCACATTCCCTGGAGAAACTGGTGCCAGCTCCCCACCACCTTTTGATCTCCAGTGGTGTTCTGACAGTGAAGGCTGACCAGTCACACCATGGTGGCAGGGGAGCACTGCACAAGGCTTTGAGGGGACTCCACTGCAGGCAACTTTTCATCAGAGCAAAAAAAAAAATTGGGGCATCTTGCTTGAATACAAAATGCCTGTGTGCTCCTTGCCCTGGCCACTGGCTGGAGTGTGGAATAACCTGAAGGTTTAAACCCCCCTAAATGATTCATTCTGGAACAGCAGGGCTGGGCACTGATAGATCCTGGTAATGTCAGACAGTGAGATTTAGCAATCATAGAATCATTYAGGTTGGAAAAGAYCTCCMAGGTGATTGAGTCCTACTCTTGACYGATCCCCACCTTGTCCCCCAGCCCAGAGCACTGAGTGCCAYGTSCAGGCATTCCTTGGACACCTCCAGGGATGRGAACTCCTAAACCTCCCCAGGCAGCMCCTGCCAGTSYCTAATCACTCTTTATRMGAAGAAATTCCTCCTRATGTCCAACCTGAACCTTCTGTGGTGCAACTTGAGACCATGTCCTCTCATCCTGGAGAGCTGAACCTCAGTGAGGCTTGGATAAGGAGCCACAGGGGCTCGTGTTCATGGCCAGGGCTTGGCCACTGAGTGCCTGATGTGGCTTCTGAGAGGAATGACAGACTTGTCTTTACAAACAAGCTCTGGGTCTGCTGGGAGATAAAACCAGCACTGAGAGATAAAAGAAACAATGGGAAGGATCCCACTGATTGATGGATGGAAAAGAAGATATTTGCCTTTACAAACAAACCCTAGGTTTGCTGATAAATGAAAGTGGATATTGAAAGAGGAAAGAAACAATGGGGAAAACCCATGAATTCCATAAGAACTAAAAATTAAAAGGGGGGTTATACGTTAAAGGGGAATCTTTAGGTATCAGGTATTTTGGGAAGTCTGCACCTCTCAAGCACCTCAGCCAGTGGGGAAAGAGAGAGGAACATGTAGCTCGGAAATTGGGATAAATTGATAGATAAAATTTGATAGACCCCAGGGGAAATGCCCCATGGCCTCTCCCTGTATTCGAATAAAGAAAAGGACCCCTCTGTCTCCTTTTTGGACATAAACCTCTGGCGTTTGTGGATTAATTTTCCTAACACTTTTGTCCAGAGAAAAGCATCAAAGCTGGAGAAGGGTCTGTAGCAGAAGCGCTCTGAGGAGTGGCTGAGGGAGCTGTTCAGGCTGCAGAAAAGGAGGCTCGGGGATGATGTGACTGCTCCCTACAACTCCCCGACAGGAGGGTGCAGCCAGCTGGGAACCCTGCTCTCTTCCCCGGGAACACGGGGCAAGGCGAGGGGAAATCACCGAAGCTGCGCCAGGGGAGGTTCAGGTCGTACATCAGGCAGAATTCCTTCACTGATGGGATTCAACATTGGAACGGGCTCCTCAGGGACGTGTAGAGGAGTCCCCACGCCCGGACGTGTTTAAAGAACACAGGACGTGGCACTCAGTGCCGTGGTCTGACGGACAAGGTGCTGTTGGGTCACAGCTTGGATGATCCTGCAGATCTTTTCCCACCCAGCCGATCCTGTGATTCTGTTCCTGCCAACCCTTCCGCCTGTCCCGCAGCCGGCACTGCCCGGGAGGGGACGGGAAACCCGGCGAGAGGCACCCGGGAGCTCCGCCACCCTCAGCGCGGCCACCGCCCGCCTCCAGCCCCGGCTCCGGGGGCTCAGCCGCGGGGCCCGCCCGGGAGGGGACCGGGATGGCGGCACCAGGGTCTGTGAGGCAGGGACGAGACAGGGACACGGCAGGGACACGGCCGGGACACGGCAGGGACGCGGCCGGGTCAGGGCCAGGGCCGGCCCCGCCGCACTACACTTCCCGCCCTGCTCCGCGCCCGCCCGCGCCGGCTTCCGCTGGCGCGTGGTTTCCGGAGCGGATCGGAACCCGGAGCGCGGATCCGATCCGGGTCTGTCCATTCCCGGGGCAGGTAACGCCGGCT